>JAGXJF010004353.1:0-403892 GCA_019208055.1 Stipa capillata
CGTGAACACAAGGCCGTCTGCGATGTCTCTTTCCAGACGGTCGCTACGACCCGTCTTGGATAGACATATCATCCAAGACACTAGGTCCTGGGCAAAAGTCATCACAGATGTGGTAGTTCGTGGGCCCGTCTGGAATGGCTTCTATCCTAGACGGCGCATGAATCCGTCTGCGATGTGTCGTCCAGGATGAGCCGTTCTGTAGTAATGGTCTGTGTTTTCTTTTAGAAACCTTTCATCTTTCCCCTAACAAGATTACTATCAGGTCCTGCTTTTTTCTTCTCTCCGGCAAAGCTCTACGTGCATTGACTCCACGTAAGGTGAAAAATGACAGCCAACCACAGTTGGTGGTACTGAGAAATGAACAATTTAAAGTGTAGATAGAATAAGTAGCCAAGCTCCACTTCATTAACCCATTGAATGATCTTTTCTACAAGACGAGTCATTTTCCCATTAAGACCAAAGATGAAGGCTTTTTGGTGCCCAAAACAATAATTCAAAGCACTGATTAAAGATTGGCCACACCACAACAATAGGGGAACAAAAAAAAGAGAAAAGTAAATATTCAGAAAGGACAGCTCAACTCAAGGGACATTGATGTTTCTTCTCTGACAAGCATCCAGGAATTGCCCTGTCAAGCTCACAAATAGTTCTTTGGCACAACACACAATTTAAAGAAAAGAAGAAATATTTATTTATTTGCCACAGGAACACAGTTAAACTCACCATGGTAGCAGTTAAACCGAGAGAAATATCAAAGGTCTCTACAAATTTATTGGGTATAATTGAAATCAGAGACACCAAAATGCATGCAAACACCAGTAACCAGTTCACACAAGCTTAACCTTAATCACTTTCACCTCAAACAGACAGACAGTACACAACTAATCAGATCATGCCCTTCGAGTCTTGATCAAACACCATCTTCTTGTAATATACTACATGGCATTTTATTACAGTGACTGATTAGGCAGGTAATTGAGATGGGTTTAGCCCCTGCACTGGGTGATGGCGCTGCACCCGCGGGAGTAGGGGTTGGCCTCGGCGCCGGGCCGGCAGTTGTAGTAGGAGGCGCCGCGCTGCGAGCACGGCACGCTGTCCCGCCGCAGCGCGTCGTAGCCGATGTACCTGCCCCGCCCTGCAGCACCCGCCGCTTGCCGGCGCCGCCGCCGGCCATGGCCGCCACCTCGTCCCCGCCCTCGACGTCGACGTCGTCGAAGTACCCCATGCACTCGCCCACCGTGCCCCGGCACGTCCGTCCGCTCCGGCGCATCACGACGGCCGCGGCCCCGCCCAGGCCCAGCTCGCCGGCGCCCTTCATGGTCGTCATCGTGAACGCTGCCGAGGGACGAAGCGAGCGCCGCCGCGACGGCCAAGAGGGAGGGCGGCGGCTGGTAATAGCTCCTGCCATCGCCGGATCGGAGGCGCGGCTCAACTGGCCTGCAGGCGGCGGAGATGAGGAGAGCGGGCTCGGTGGAGGAAGGAGCCAGAGAACGGTGGAGCTTGGTGTGTGTGAGGGGAAGAGAGGTGGTGGGGTGGGGTATATGGCAATGGCGGGACGGCAGTATAGGTGAGAGAGGGAGAAAGAGATGGCGCGTCGCGTCGGCGTGGCACTGTGCCGTAACAGCGATCGTTGTTGGTCCGGATCAAGATCTAGCTCGATGAATTTGCAGCCGTGTACGTATGCTATCAGCACATCAGTGATCATATATTTGCAATCGATCATTGGATCGAGTAGCAGCAGCAACTGGATATATGGTCGATCGTGGCAGTGCGCGCGCTCGTATGTGCTTGTGCGCATCGGATCACGAGCCGATCGGCTGATCAGGTTTGGGCCAACGAAGAATTCTCTCGTCTCTATACGCTCTTGTCACGAAAGATCGAGCCGCTAGCTAGCTTTACCCATGCAAGTTTATATATAGTTTGTATGGCCGTGCAGATGTAGCGTACGTGCATGCGTGGCACGTCACCTTCGATATGGATCTCTCGGCCAAAACAACGCATGGCCACATGGGAAGAACACCCCTCGACAATTTTCTGGAACCGATGCGAGTATGTGCGGTGCTCGTGATTAAAGTAATCAGATTTCACGATTTAACTCCATGGGTTTACCGTCGTAGCTTGCTCTTCTTTTCCTTTCTCCGAGCGTAGCTTCGATTTCGACCCTGTCAGTTAAAACTACTACGGTGTTTACGTACCTATGTACATCAAACCTACGATACCTACAGCACATAACATCGGTACACGTGAGTACTAGTTATTAATGTGATGGGATGTCAGATGGACTAGATAGCACCTTCAATTCCTTGAATGCTACGATAGATAGCGTACGTGTGACAGCTCCTTTTACTATTAAATGGACCTATGCGTACACAGTAGAAGTAGTATAAGTCTCAACGAAATGTTACCTAGCTAATTAATTAATAAAAAAATCTCTATATTTTATGGTGCACACGGTCAAGAAAATTTATTACAACGTCATCTGCGAAAGACATAATGAAAAACATGTAAGAATCATACTAAATAGTCTATTACACGATTACCACCTATATTAGGATATAGATTCCTTGACAACTGCCTCCGAGGTTCTGTTAGCCGCCACCATTATCACTTGATTATCCTGCTCAACCACTTGATATACAGAAGATAACTCGTAACGAATTATAAATTTCTTTTACCAAAGCAAATATATTCCGACAGAGCCAAATCGACCAACATATAAAGTGCCAGCACCTACCAGAATATGAGCCCACGAGGCCCCACATAAACCCGATAATTAGTTTCCAAACATATTCTGAACACTACAAGGAAGGGAGAGGTTAAAAGACCTATGGGTCAATCGTCATCAAAACACGCGAATTTATGGAAATGAAGATGTTAGATAGTGAGTGTTACCTGGAGCACATAGAAAAAATGAAATGATGTTACCTAGAGCTCTATACATTGACTGGATAGAAAATTGTCAACTTGAATAAGATTTTACCGAAAGATGTCACTCTCAGATAAGAGTAACAGTCAATACATGATGAACCAACTCATTCTAGGCTCATAACTTAGGCCTGATGATATATCTCTGAAAGCATATATTTAGGCGTATAGTACTCATCACCTTAACAATGGCGTGCTTTTTGCGAGCTACATTATATAGGTTTTGGGTACTGCAAGCTAACTTTGGCCATCAAGCCAGATATCATCCCAAAATCTGACTTTCGATCCACAGTTTGCTTGAAAAGTACAATTTGAAAGAACATGTGTTGACTTCATTAGCCTGGTTCACAAGTGGGAATCTAGGTCTTGCCCTCCGCTTGGGACAAAGGTTTACCCCTCGAATATTTACTCTTGAGGAGTTCCCTCCATACACCATCCTAAGTTTAAAAGGCCACTTAATTGCTCCGCAAAGATTAATTTTTAATTTAGAATTTGAATGCTGAGACCTCCTTGATCCTTCTGTCTACAAAAAATTCTCTATTTTGCCAATCTATATTTACATCTATGGTTATCGCCTTGCAAAAAAAAATCTAGAACTATGGAAGTGTAACATCTTATTACCCCTTTGGGTACCAAAAAAGGGAGAACATAAATATAGATAGATTGCTCAATACCAAATTAATTAGAACAAGTATACCTCTGGAGGACATATCGACATATTCCCAGCCTTTCCAGTTACTAAGTTTTCTTAGATCTATGTTCGACACATTTCTGATCACTATTCTATAACTTTTGATGGTGAATTGAAGTGCCAAGATACCTAAAGGAAAGGATCCCAAATTACATCCAAATAGTTGAGTGTATTGATCCTCATATCTCTTGGCCTTGCCAAAATAATAAATCTCACTGTTATGAAAACTAATTTATAAACCTAAAGTTGTTCAAAGACACATATTAAGAGCTTCATGTTTTTATCTTGCTCAACATCATGATCCATAAAAAGTATGGTGACGTCAGCATACTGGAGAATGGATAAGTCATCATCTACTAGATACAAAAGATACCTCTACTCTGTCCATCTTCCTTAGCTCGCGCAAGAATGATGGCCAATATATCAATCACGTTGTTGAACATGACTGGGGACATAGGAGCCGAAAACCTTTCAAAGCTTGCAAGAAGGTGCCCACGTCATCGCTTACCTTGATACCTACACTCACCCCAACAACAATGTTCTCATCAAAGTGCACCACTCAGGTGAGAAATCTTTCATGCGCAAGGTTTGTACGAAAGGTGATTTCACTTTATCATAGGTTTTTTTAAAAATCGATCTTAAACAAGACCCGTCCAATTTATCCTTATGAATCCCATGGATAGTCTCATGCAAAATAACTACCATTTCCATAATGTACCTACTCAGCATAAAAGCCATATGTGTAGGTCTAGCTTATTATATGTTGAGACCAATGCAATTCGATTTGTGCCAACTTTAGTAAAGTTCTTAAATGTTATGTTTAATAAGTAGATCGACCTAATGTTGTAATCGAGGGGCCTCTAGATTCTTCGGTAGAAGGGTGATTATACCAAAGTTGAGACTATAAAGTAGCAGCAACCTCTGTGGAAATAAGTGAAGAGGGCCAATAGGTCACCCTTGATAATATCTTATAAGACTTGATGAAATTCAGTTGGAAAATCAAGAGGGCTTGAAGTTTTATTATGCTCCATTTGGGAAACAACATCCTTTACTTCTTGCTCAGTAAACATTTGAGTGAGAAGTACATTCTCACCTTTGAAATTTGAGGTATGTCATCACACATGGACTCAACCATTGAAAAGGTTGTCCTCGTGAGGTCTTTATAATAATTAGTAATATATATCTTCAATTGAAATTCATCACGACCCGTCATCTTGATACATTTACTTTTCTCTACCCTCAAATTAAAGCTTGGCCAAAGTGTCATTGGACTGCCGTTTGGACCTTTATAACAATTAGTGATATATTTCTTCAATGAAATTCATCACGACCCATCATCTTGATACCATTTACTTTTCTCTACCTCAAATTAGAGCTTGGCCAAAGTGTCATGGACTGCCGTTTGAGCTCACTGTCACTAACAGACAACCTTCCATTCTCTGCCTTCTTATCGAATTCATCAATGATGTTTAACACTATTGTCTTCTCTTTGTGTGAAGTGGGTATTGCTATTCAAGTGCTTAGCTCGTCTGCAAGCGACAAGTATTTAGCTTAACTATGTTGCAAATTCAAACAATTCACCGACAATCAGTACGTTAGCAATCTCTTGCTCCGCTAGCCATTAATTAATTGAGCTCGATTGTAGGAGCTAGTTGTAACGTACTAGGTAGAGGTCTTTTGAATTTGGACAGCACTTTGCCCCCTAACGTTACAGTGCGGATCTTCCTTCTTCCTCTTCTTTTCCTCGGCTCCTGTCATTTACGACTGTCTCGCCGCCATTTCCTCCTCTCTCCTACGGCCACCTTGCCGCTGCCCTCTTCCCTTCTTCCTTCTTCTGCTCCAGCTCCTATTGCGCTCCATTATTGAATTGCCACCTCAAGTCGCCGTTCCACCAGAATCTAACCGCCGGCAAGTTGGGCCATCCAGCACCCGATTAGACCATCCCTCTAAGCACATAAAGGCGCCCAGTGTTACCCATCCAACCACCTGTTAGCTCCTGGTGTTCGACTGTCACTGTGCTGTTGAGCTCGCCCTGTCAGCCTCCTCGTCCCACTTCTTCCTCCTACCCATCTTCTTCTTTCTTCTCCCTTTCTTTCTCCACCCCATCTTCTTCTTCCTCCTCCATCGGATGGTCAATGCTGGTCGGGAGGTAGATTTTCCTTTTGAAGTTTGGTTGCATAATATAGTTGTTGGCCCAAGTTAATTAGAGCAACTCCAAGGGCCTCGGTATCTCCCTCTCCAAGCCATTTTCTAGCAATCGGGGAGAGAAAACGAGCTCCAACGCTCGCTGTCTCTCTCCAAAATTACCGACCCCCAAAATCACCCTCCTGCTCGCTTTCGTTGGCGAACAACCCGACCCTCACCATCGGTCTCCCGTGTCCTCCCATGCCCTGCTCCCGCGCGTTCCCGCATCCTCTCGTGCTACGCTCCTCCCTCCTGCCCTCACCCGCCGCGGCCTCCTTCTCCTCCGTGTTCGCCGTGCTGTGCTCCTCTCCTCCTTCTCCACCGCACCAACGACGCTGACAGGAGGTAGCAAGCGGTGGGTGGTGCTGCTGGGTGGCGGTGGCGGCGAAGGGAGGAGGAGGGGAGATCCTGAGGGCGAAACCGAGGACGGCTGGCGAGGGGAGACCGAGATGTGAGGGGGAGATGAGCGGTGCAGGCTGAGGGTGTCATGGTCGCCAGGACCCCCCGGGACCAAGAGGAAGGGGAGGGCGGGCGTGAGGGGCGGGGAGGGGACTGGAGATAGGGAAGGGAGTGCGGAAGGGGAGGCAGAGAGGCGACTCAGAGGAGATGGATGGGGAGGCGGTGCTGTCAGGGTAGATAGGGATAGAAGAGTGTTTGGCAGCGGGCGGCGAGTGCTGCTGCTACGATGGGAGGAGGAGGTGGCGGCCGATCTGGAGGCGAGAGGAGGTCGAGGGCCGGAGGGCAGAGGGAGAGGCGGAGGACTGGTGGCGGAGGTGAGTGGCGGCAGGGGATCGGGAGAGGGGATAGAACATGGGGAGGCAGATTTGGAGATACTGTTAGAGGAACAAAGAATATAGAGAAATAAAATATTTGAAGAGCTCTCCATATAAAAATTTGAAGAGGTAAATTTAGGAAGTCCCTTTGAATTGCTCTTAGGTAGCTAGCATTCCATCAGTTGACAGACACTAGCATGCATGCACTGCGCGAAATTATTGTACTGTTATATGTAATACAGTTCTTGCGGCCCAACATTAATTAGCGCACTACTACAGAACGGGCTTCTACTGACGGGCACTTAACCCCCTCTACTGACGGACGGGGGGCCCCGTCACCTTGGGAATGTCAGTGGAGGGGGTGACTCCACCGACGGGGCACGGAGACCGTCAGTGTAAACCACTGCAGTTTGGCCATACGAGATCACCACTGACGGTCGTCTAATACGCGACCGTCAGTGGTAGGACCTCACCACTGACAGTCTATGTATCAGCGACCGTCAGTGGTATCAGCTCACCACTGACGGCTATCTCTACTCGCCCGTCAGTGGTAGGACCTGCAGTTGGCCATACGGGCTTCACCACTGACGGGCGTTTGTTAAGTGCCCGTCAGTAGAGCTCTATTGTGCATTTCCATTCAGCACCCTATTGCCACAAATATATTCACAATTTCACAAATATGTTCACAAATTTCACAAACATTCACAATTCTCACAAATATAGTCATAAATTTCACAAACATCCATAAATTTCACAAATATACACAAATTTTCATAAATTTCAGAAATATTCACAAATATAAAATTTGATATAACTTATTCGTAATGACATAACACTTCACGTAACCGTTAATCACAGGTATGAAAGAAAAACAAGTATATTTGACGAGGACATAATAAAGTTTTTTAAACAACTAATCTACTGATTCCCGCTAAGTTTAGCTTCGGAAACTGGGGGCCGGCGTAGAATTCACCCATTGGATTGATTATTTCAAGATTGATGATTTTGGCGAAGACTCTTTGGATGCGGGCAAAGTCCTGACGCCAATCGTACAATTGATGTCCTAGCTCACTCCAAGCCTTCAGTTCTTTCATATCCTTCCAATGATGTTCTTGTACCGGACAAATAGGTTCATATGGGCACAGGTGTAGTACCCACATGTCACGCTATTTTCGGGCTGAACTCTGCAAGGGAACTTGTAATGGTGTACCATTTTTGTCGCTTTTGGAGGTATTTTTGATGGCCCGAGAACTTGGCTCTGAAAAAGGCTGCATCCAAAATAGAAGTGATATTTTTGAAGTTCGATCTCTTCTGCGCATCGGAGTCGAAGTAGAATGCCTTGGCCCAGCTTGGAACTATCACAATGAGGACCCAGTGGTCGCTGCGTCAATGTGAACAACATGAACGTAAGTAGGCGGAGATACATGCGTAAAAAACAAAAAAAATTCATACGGTGCTAAGTTAAAGGACTTACGGAAGGTTGTAGGGGGCTAGTATGTACTCCTTGTCCTATGCACGATGAAGACACGTGATAGATATCTTGTAGAAAGTCTCGACCGTCCGTGGTTCCAGCGTAGCCTTCGTTCATGCATATCGGATCGACTATCCCGATATTGGAGTCCTGTAGACGTCTGCACTCTTGGGCTTGATAGAGAGCCCATAGCTGACCATCGTGGTGTCGAGCCTGTAGAGGTTGAAACATATTGAAGAGGTCTTCAAAATTGAGGTCGAAGGTGTCCTGGTCGTTCTCCATGAAGAAGTTGTAATCTCTTGGGCACCTTGACCTTCCAATATTGGCAGAATGTTTGCGGCTCTCTAGACATCTTGAGGTAATCTTCATGCAGCGCCTTCATGTCCTCCGACAGATTGTCCAACTCATCCTGCGGGAGCATGTCCTCACTGGAAGGAAAAATCTTGCCAGAGACCCATGCTCCGTGTAGATAATTGGATGACGATGCCGATGCCGAGAAGGATAAAGATTCTTCATCTACTCCTTTCTTTCCTTCTCGCCGGTGCCGGCCCTTCTCTTCTTGCTTTTTTTCCTCCTATGCAGCGGCTCAGTGACTCTTGCCTGCCGCCATCGCCGCTTTCCAGTGTTTCGGCAAGTGTGGCGGGAGAGAGAAAATCTTCCCTCTAGGTTGATCCTCCTTGCGCCTTTCCGGTGGATCGATCATGGGCTCGTCCCTCGCCGCCAGGGACTGCATACCCGTCTCCCTGTACTGGTCCCGACAAGATGGTCTTCAAGGTCTTTGAACGTCGGAGCTGTCTGGCTGAGGCCCAAGGGAGATCGTCCGACCGATGGAGACGGGTTGGTGGACGAGGGGGCCGTGCGAGGAGATGGAGCCGTGCGAGGAGAGGGCGCCGCGGCTCAAAATAATTTGGCTATTCGGTCACTGGATGAAATAGTTCTTGCACTGCCCTAGCCGTGTCATTTCCTCTTCAGGGGGGACAGGGACTAACACATCGTTGTAGTCGTTGAGGACGACGTCCACCTGCACCTTCGCATGGTGCTCCGCATAGGAACTGTTGGAAATATGTCCTAGAGGCAATAAATAAAGTTGTTATTTGTCATATTTCAAGTTCATGATAAAGTTTATTCTCCATGCTATAATTGTATTAATTGAAAACATTATTACTTGTGTGGTTATATAAACAACACCGTGTCCCTAGTGATCCTCTAACACTAGCTTGCTGATTAATTGATGGTTAAGGTTTCCTAACCATGAACATGAGTTGTTAATTAATAACAAGGTCATATCATTAGGAGAATGATGTGATGGATAGACCCAAGTTGAGCGTAGCAATTTGATCGTGTCACTAAGTTTTATTTGCTTCAGCTATCATATGTTAAATGTTCTAGTCCTTCGACCATGAGATAATGCCACTCCCTAGTACCGGAAGAATGCTTTGAGGGCATCAACCATCACGCCGTAACAGGGTGATCATAAAGGTGTCTTTCAGGTATCTCGGAAAGTACTTGTTGGGTTGCATGTATCAAGAGTGGGATTTGTCCATCCACGTGACGGAGAGATATTCTCTGGGCCCACTCGGTAATGCACATTCGATATCGCTTGCAAGCAAGGGACTAAGGAGTTAGTCACAGAGGATGTTGTATTACGGAACGAGTAAAGAGTACTTACCAGGAAATGAGATTGAACTAGGTATGGTGATACCGACGATCAAATCTCGGGCAAGTAAAATATCGTGAGACAAAGGAATGGAACATTCGACATCGTGGTTCAACCGATAAATGATATTCGTTGAATATGTGGGAATCAATATGGACATCCATGGTCCCGTTATTGATTATTGATCGGAGAGGTGTCTCGATCATGTCCGCATATTCCCGAACCCGTAGGGTCACACACTTAAGGTTCGTTGATGCTAGGGTAGAGGATGAGATATTAATATGGTGAGACCGAAATTTTGTTCGGAGTCTCGGATGAGATCCAGGACGTCACGAGGAGCTCCGGAATGGTCCGGAGATACAATTTCATATATGGGAAAGTATTTTTAGGGTTTCGGAAAGGTTCGGGAATTTTCCGGCAGAGTTCCGGAGAAGTTCTAGAAGGTTCCGGAGGGTTCTAGAGTAGGGCCCACTTATCCCGGAGGGGTCCACATGGACCAAGGGTATTGCATGAACAGTACACACGTGAATAATGTCGTGTGAACAGTAACCCCCCCTCCTAGATGGATAAGATCGATATCCCTTAAAAATAGGAGAGATAAGATAAAGGAAAAAAGGGAAACTTGGGAGGCAAGTTACTGTTCACGTACTGTTCACGTGAACAGTACCGAGCCTATATAAAGGGGGGGAAGGGCTGGGCGCAGCCCCCCTTGAACCCTAGCAGTCAGCCCCTCCCTCTCTCCCATCTACTCCTCTCCCGCAGCTGCTTAGGCGAAGCCCTGCAGGAATTTCTCCACCACATCCACCACCACACCGTCGTGCTGCTGGAGATCTTATCTACCGCTTCACCTCACCTTGCTGGATCAAGAAGGAGGAGACGTCATCGAGCCGTACGTGTGCACATCTCGGAGGTGCCGCTCGTTGCGGTGCTTGATCGGATTGGAACACGAGAAGATTCCTCTCGCGGCTGGGAGGTATAACCTAGCTGCGGGAGGCTGCGGGCTTCATCGACAACGGTCAAATTCTCCGCTGCGTTGACGTGTTCGTCGAGGATATGTAAATATGATCTGTCTCTCGTTGCAAGCTTCTTCTAGATTGGATCTTGGTTTTCTAGATTGGATCTAGGTTTTCGTTTGCATCTCGTAGGAAAATTTTTGTTTTCTATGCTACGAATCCCATGAGGGATGATAAGAAAGAGGCCATTAAAGTAGCTCGATATGAATGAGCAATTGCAATAGAAGAAAAGATGATGGCACTTGAAGAAAGTAAACAAGAAATTAAAAAAAATAAGTTAGTTATAGAATAACAGAAGTTAGATCAACAGAGAAGAAGTGATGAAAAGAGAATTATGAGCATGGATATTAGCGCTATGGCTGGGCCACAACATCAGTACTACCTGAGCTTGCAAGGTGAGATCATCGCACGACGGTACAACAATTCTACATGAGCTACTATTTGTGTGAACTGTTTGTTGTATGAGCTATTTGTTGTGTGAACTATTTATTATTTAAGATATTACTTGTGTGAACTATTGTTCTATGAAAGAGGTGGTCGACTATGTTAAGAAAGAGATGCATACATTAATTATGAAAGAACTGCATACATTATAGTACATAATTTGAAAACACTACTTTATAGGTCCCGACTAAATTATTACAACTGCATACATTATAAGAACTACAACTATCCATACAGTTGGCATAGGTGTTCAACTAGATCTTCTTGAAGCTGAGAGTGAGCATGTTTGTTTCTGATGTCATAATTACTTTGAATGAACTCCATAAACTGGGAAAGTTCAAGGGTGGGCTCATGAGGAACCATTACCCTTTCTCTCACATGATCATAATTGTAATCTTCAGATCCTTCGCACTCATTTTCAATTATCATGTTATGCATAATGACACAAGCTGTTATGATTTATCCGAGTGTCTTTAATCCCAAAACCTTGCAGGACCACGAACAATGGCAAAACAAGCTTGCAGAACACCAAATGCTCGTTCCACATCTTTCCTAGCAGCTTCTTGAGCTTGTGAGAAAAGTTTTTTCTTATTCCCCTGTGGAGATGGTATTGTCTTCACGAATGTTGCCCATAGTGGATATATGTAATCTACAAGGTAATACCCCATTGTATAGTTATGACCGTTGATGGTGTAATCCACTTCTGGAGCTTGTCCTTTGGCTAGCTTTGCAAATAGAGGAAAACGGTGAAGAACATTAATATCACTGTGAGATCCCAGTAAACCAAAGAATACGTGCCTATCTTGGAAATAATTATAGGCTTGTGCACATGGCCCGTATACATTCCTTGCTATGCTACAGAGCAATTCTTTCACTTCCAATGCATGTAATCTATGCTCCCAAATATCCCACGTAAACATCTTACTTCTCCTATTGCAAGTAATCTAGCAGTATCAACATTATTTGGGGATCACAGATACTCATATCTAAAGACTTCCACAATAGCTTTAACGAACCTTTTAAGACTCTCTAAGACAGTACTTTCTCCAATCCTAATAAATTCATCCGTAGCATCCGCTGGTACTCCATAAGTTAGCATTCTAAATGCAACGGTAATCTTCTGCAAATGAGATAACCTGAGGACCCCAGCACTATTTATTTTTGCACAAAATAGCTATCATGCTCCACTATAGCTTGCACTATATGAGAAAACAGAGAACGAGCCATTCTAAACCTGCCAAGATATAAAGAAAAAAATTGAGAGAGGAGAATCAACAAGAATGGCGAACTAAAACATATTCACTATTTTCAAACCTGCGCCGAAAGATAGTTGGGCCGTAGGTAGAAGTCTCCGAAAAGTAGTCTTGGTATAGTCTAGCATGTCCGGCTTGTTTATCGCAATTAATTACATGACGTCCTAGCACGGAACCGCTATGGCGTTGAGCATTCAACTGCTGATCTTCATCATGCACTATAAATGCTGTAGCAACTATGAGTTTATCATGGATGATGACGAATCCATGAGCATTTGCTTGACGAGGTTGTGACGCCTCATTGCGTTGTGGGAGAGGAGACAGAGGTCTGGGGAGCACACACTGTCAGGAATGACAAATAGGTTTTGCATATATAGAGTTGGAAATATAGCCATTGAAAATATAGCCGTTGGAAAAGTAGCCGTTGAAAAAATACCAGTTGAAAATATAGTCGTTGCTAAAAAAGTCGTCACAAAATTAGCCATTGTAAAAATCGTCATTAAACAGATAGCCGTTCGAACTATAGCCGTTGTAGATATAGCAAATAGAAATATGTTGGTAGTTATAGGATATTTTTAAAATATATGAAAGAGAATATTGAAAGTGAGATATGGATATTCTGCTGGAATGATGGGATAATATAGAGGGAGAATCTTTATAGATGGTAATCTATATAGGGATATAAAGAATGAGTTTTGGCTAGTCTGATAGAGTTGTTCTTACTCCCGATGCCAAGACCCAAGGACATCACTCCACCCTAGCGGTCGGTGGTGAACATTCCGGACGGCGCTCCATCGCGGCAAGCGGTTGCACCTTTCATTCGACTCCACGCAACCACGCCCCATCCACAGCGGCACAAGAGCAAGCCGCCCCTTCCAATTTCATCCCTTGCCTCACCTCAACTCGGAACCGAGCAAGAGCGTAACATCTCGTCGCCAAGGCTAGCCGCCTTAGCGCTAGGTTGACAAGCACCGCAACCAGTGACGAGCTCCACCACCACAACGTAGGACGAGCGTCGCCACCACTATTTTTGGTTCATTTTTTGCCCGATTATTGCATTTCTAGTTGATCTCTTGTTCAATTGGTGCTTGTTTTGCCACCGTCTCGTTGGATCGGTGCTTGTTTGGCTAATGTCGGACTCGACTGAACAATTTGTGCTAAGAATCAGTTTATTTCAATTTAACTGGAAAACAGAACCGAATTAGCGGTTAACTGAAGAGCCGGTTTATTGATTTTCTATTTAGATTGTCAATTCTGGAAAACCGAATTAATACTAAATTAAAAAAATCGAACAGAATTTTGGTTTACACCGAATATCAACCTGCTTTGTTGTGGCAATACGTTCAATTTTTGACAGGGCACCTTGTCATAGTTGGTTGACACTTAAATATAAGAAAGTAAATCAGACACTTTTCATTGACTTGCTAACTCGTGGCTAATAAAAATGGTGGCGCAAGGGTGACAAGTTTAGCTAAAAGATAATTCTATGTCACGTGGCCTTTGAGGTTAAGAAAGTATTACAAATTATAGTATTGTGGCACTGAACTAAACACCAACCAAACTTTTTAAGGCAACTTATAACAGGCTGTTGGCAATCCTGGGCACTAAACAAACACTTATTTCTTCTACTTTTTTCATCTATAAATGTAGGACGCGTATGTTTCTAAAAATTTATTTTTAACTAAGAATTTATTTAATAATATAGAGATTATATAAATCTAATGATATCAATTCTGTATTATCTAACGCACATATTATTGAACAAATTTTTGATCAAAGATAAATTTTGAGAAGCGTGCGCTCTTTACATTTGTGGATGGAGAGAGTACCTCTTATAGCATCCACATTATCTGCAAAAAAAAAGGGAGAGAGAGGGTCTTAGGGAATATTCCTAAGCTAAAATTTGGTACCACACATTAAGAATAAGGGAAATATCAATGGAAGTATTAAAGTTGAAAACCCAATATTTCTAAGTTGAAGCTTGCAATACCTATTAGAAAGCTTGCTGTGTCCGACTTAAAATCAATTACACAAAATCGAAGCAAATACGTGCAGCATGGCTTTTTCTAATGCATGTGTCATGATTGGAATTAAACAAGGAAAGAAGAATAGGTTTGCATATGTACAACGATACAGGTAGGAAAAAAGAGACAAAAAAATTATGGATGACGTATGTACGAATTTGATGAAAAGAACGTGGTTTGTGTACACGTGGCCTTGTTGGATTGTTCACGCGGTGGGTTGCGCATTGTTGTGGATTCCGGAGTAAAGACATTGTCAAGACGGTCGCTTTTGGTGGAGTACGCCATATGACGAAGGTATAGAATAAAGACATTCGTCAAGATGACTGCCTCTGGTTTGACATCATGTAGATGCCGAGGCATATGCCTCTAGGGGTAGCGTAGAAATGACTTTCGAGCCTTTGGTCGTACGAAGGGCCAAGGGTAACACCGTAAACTACCTATGGGTAGAGTTGTAACCTCGCATCGTACTCTCTCTAGCCTATAAATAGGAGAGCGACTCCCTCTGCTAAGGGTATGGAATACAAGTCACATCACCTTTTTCGCTCGTCCGAAATTCCGCTAAGTGTTGTTGCTACTTCACGTGCTATCTTGTCATCCCTTGTGCACACTCGGGTGACCCAGCACTCAACCGAGGGTGCCATAAGTTTATCGTCTAACCTCGTAGTCATATCACCTTTTTTTCACTTGTCCACATACCGTTGACGCCCTGTCAAGCCACCGACACCTCCTTTACTTGCTGCTCGTTGTCGCCCTCTCCCTCTCCCTCTCCCTCATCCATGCCACTTCTCGTCCCTTCCCTCTGTGCTCGTGCTCATTTCAACTGCCGCCGTGTGGCAACGATGTAGCTCGTGCCTTTGACGGTGTATAGTCGGTGGCAGCGGTTCAGCCGTGTATGGAATGGAGGAAGAGGGGGACGAGAGAGATAAGTGAGGATGGTGTTGAGGCAGTACCCTCCTCGCCCTCAACATCGAGGTAGGCATGTAGCACCATGCAGGTTTCAGATGCTTCTTTCTTAAAAGAAGTGTCTACTTAGTAGTCAATTGTTATCTTGATCAATGTCTCGCTTCCACCGTGCATCTCACCGCGGGTGCCTCCCTTGGTCCCCATCATTTCACTACGCTCGTCAGCAACCTCAAGGACGCCTGCCTCGCTTGGTCCCCGCCGATGCACCGTGCTCGTCGGGAAAGTTTGGATCATTATTGATGTGCCAAGGAAGCTTGCCCCAGACAAGGTTGTACCTTTGCTACAAAGTGTAATACCCCCTTGCCCCAGGGATCAACCGTGGCATGAGACCCAGACCAATGGCGAAATTGAAAGGAAGAAGAGAGATAGAGATAGCTTCACTTTATTTCACTTCTTGCCTTAGCCGTTTCTGCACAGGTTTGTTATAAGCCCTATTACAACCATCGACAGGTGGACCCACACAAATAACTTAACTCACCCTAAATACACTCTTTCACACAACGCCGTCTTCATTCGTTGGTGTCATCGCCACTCCCTACTTTCTCCCCTATTTGCCTTGATACTGATGCAGTAAACACCACAGGTGTTACACCACCCCCCGCAGCAGAGGTTGCTTGTCCCCAAGCAATAGCATCTAGAAAACACTGGTGAACCACGTCCAAATCTTCCCAAGTAGCTAATTCGGAAGGCAGCCCAGTCCACTTGATCAAGCCTTGAGGAACCGTTGAATTGCCCTTCTTCACCAAGCATATAATCAGGGTGATACGGCTTCACCGAGTGGATTTGACTGTTAGGCGGAAGGTTTAGCTGATAAGCCATTGTGCCAATATGCTTCAGGACGGAATGAGGCCCAAAGAATTTGAAGGCAAGCTTAGTAAATGGCGATTTGCTACTGAAATCTGGGCATAAGGCTGCAGTTTCAGTAGAACATGTTCCCCAACCTAGGATTGCCGCTCAGTTCGCGGCTTATCATCCTCCATTTTCATCGGATTTGGTACAGCAACAAGGTGTTATCGATGCAGACAGGTGTGCATGGCGCGCTCGTGCAACATGTCTTCCAGGGGAACCAAGCCAATAGTAGACAGCAAAGGCACCACAACCATAGTTTGGCTCACAGCCAAAAAGAGCTTTGAAAGGAGAGCAACCAAGGAAAGAATGGTAGTTTGATTTATACCAGAATTCCGCTATAGGAAGCCACTGACGCCACTTTTTGGGTTTATCATGAACAACACAATGGAGGTACATCTCGAGACATTGGTTGACGTGTTCGCTTTGGCCGTCTGTTTGGGGGTGATAAGCAGTCATGTACAAGAGCTTGGCATCCAAGGAAGCAAACAAATCTTTCCAAAAGTGACTAGTGAAGGTTTTGTTATAATCAGAGATGATGGAGTGAGGCACACCATGTAGCTTCACAATGTTGTGCAGGAAAGAACGAGAAACTTTGTAAGTACTAAAGGGGTGGCGTAGGGGAACAAAATGGGCATATTTGGGTAGATGATCTACCACCACCATTATTACATTGCAGCCGTTAGAAAGAGGCAGACCCTCAGCCAAATCCATTATCAAATCCTTCCAAGCTCCAATTCTAGTATCAGCAGGGGCTGCAACAAGCCAGCAGGGTGAGAGTGTTCATGTTTGGCCTTCTGACAAGTGTCACACTGTTGGACAAAAGTTTGAACATGTTGCTTCATCCCGTTCCAACAAAACAACTGCATAAGTCTTTGATAGGTACACCACAATGCCTGAATGACCACCCACTGCGTCAGTGTGCAAAGCTCCAATCAATTTGGTTTGGAGAGCAGAGTTAGCACTCGCCCAAATGTGCCCACAATATTTGATCAGTCCTTCATGTAATTTGTAGCCATGTTCATTCAGGCTCACCAAGGGCAATTGTGCCAATTTATCCTAGGCATTACAATCAGTGGCATATAAATTTAAGACCTCCTGAAGCCATAGCGGACGACAATCATACACAGAGTGCAAAGCCATGAGATGTCAAAAGCAAGACAGGGCATCGGCGATAACATTTTCCTTGCCCCTTGTGATTAAAGCTGGGACTTGGGCCGGGCTTCTATGGGCCAGCACGAGCACGACACGAAAAAAAGAGGGCCGGGTTGGCAGGGCCCGAAGTTCAGGCCGGGCCAGGCCAGAGAAATAGGCATGACGAGCGGCCCGACAGGACACAACGGACGGGCCAAACACGATACAAGCCCCGTATAGGTCGGACCCGACCCGACCCGGCACGGCCCAAAGACGACCTGACGTGCTGCGGGCCAGGCTTCGGCGCGGTCATCAGGCATCTGGGCTGGCACAGCACGGCCCGGTGGGCTGGCCGGGCCGTCTGGTCTCGGGTCGTGCTGGCCCGACCTGGCCCAACTCCCAACTTTACTTGTGATACACCACTTTGAATGGCAGGCCCATCAAATGAGTCATGGCTTTGCACTGTAAATTGGACTGAAGATTTTGATCATCCAAGTAACTGAGGCTGTGATGGACTGTTTTGATAATGAATTTGCCACACTAGAGATAAACACGCTAGTGCTCCATGGCCACAATCAGCGCGAGAAACTCTTTCTCATAAATGGAAAGATGTTTGTGCACCACACCCAACACTTTGCTCAGAAAAGCCATGGGATGCTCTTGTTGCATGAGGACAACACCAACACCACCATCGCAAGCATCTGTTTCAACCACAAATGTTTTACTATAATCGGGCAGGGCCAAAACAGGGGTTGTCTCCATGGCCTCCTTGAGCTGAAGATAAGTTGTAGTAGCATGCTTATCCCACAGAAAGGACTTCTTTTTCAAGATATTGGTGAGAGGCTTTGCAAGCGTGCCATAGTTCTTAACAAACTTGCGGTAATATCCCGTCAAGCACATAAATCCCCGCAAAACAGTGATTGTCGTCGGAATTGGCCAACATTGCATCGCCTCTATTTTTGGCGGATCTGTGGCGACACCCCGATCTGAAACGAGGTTCCCCAAATACTCGAGTTCCCGCTGAGCAAACGAGCATTTAGGCTGCTTGACAAAGAGATTATTGTCCCGGAGGAGTTGGAGGACAATGGTGAGGTGAATCACATGGTCGGCCAATGTCGGGCTATACAACAAAATCTAGGAAGACGATCACAAACTTGCGTAAGCAGCTGCCAAGCACAGTATTCATCACACACTAAAAATTCGCTAGTGCATTCGTCAAACCAAAAGGCATCACGCGGAATTGATAGTGGTTGTCATGAGTTTTGAAAGCGGTCTTGTGTTCGTCCTTAGCACACATGCGAATTTGGTGATATCCTGCCAGGAGATCCAGCTTAGAGAAGTATTTGTTGCCGACTAACTCGTCCAGCAGCTCAATGATCACCGGCATCGGAAATTTGTTCTTAATGGTCAAATCATTCAAGCATCGCTAATTGACGCAGAATCTCCAGACTCTGTCCTTCTTAAAACAGACTCGTGCTCTCGCAATTGACACCCATGGATAACATAGCCACTACTTGGCATTCAATTTCATCTTTGTGCAGAGGAGAGTAGCGGTATGGGCGCGAATTGATAGGGGCTGCTTTAGGAACAAGAGGGATAGTGTGGTCGTACACCTGGTTCGGTGGAAGCTCTTGGGTTCTTGAAAACATCAAAGAACTAAGTGAGGACTTCCTGAATGACCGACTCCATAGCTTGTACATTAGAAGAACGTTTAGATTGCACGATTGCCACTACCCAAACTTCATTCCCTTTAGCCATTTGCAATATTGATCAGCAGTATTTTCCTCAATGTGTGGCCGTGTCATGTGGGGTAACCACTACACCAGGAGATCTAAGGCAACAGAGCAGCAGCAGGGCCAAGGGGTAGCTCTGATGAAGGTGACAACCAGTGGCGGCTAAGGTTCCTAAGAGGAGTTCAGTTCGGTAACTTAGGATAATTCGTATCAGATTAGGTGTCTGAGTTCGTATCCGAATAGGTTAAAGTGTCTGACTCCTACAAGGTCTGTCTTGCGGATCACATATGTACCTCTATAAAAAGGGCTTAGATCCCTCAATGAAAGAAATGAAAGAATTAGGAACTACCTAATCTCTTGCAATCTCAACTCTCCAACTCTCTCCACATCTGGGCTCTGCCCCAGCCCTGCACCTTTCCCTTCCACGGCAAGCAAGCATGAGATCAAGGACCTTGGCCCTGTTCTATCCTCACGTCTACATTCCCAAGGCAAATCACATGACATCTTGGTATCATAGCCCACCCTCACCTACACCTCCATGTCAGGCGATACGATCCTGGACCTTGCTGAGATGATGCACAACTTCACCAAGGACTTCGGCAGCTTCCGTGAGAAAGTACAGGCAGAATTGACGTGCCACGACGGCCTACTAGAGACGGCCACCACACGTCTCAGTCGCCACGACCAGCGGCTGGCTCGTATGGAGGGTCAGCAGGGCAGTGATGTCAACGATAACAATGACGCAGCAACAGCGAAGCGAGCCGTGCTGGCAGCCCTGGAGAAGCTACCCCATGAGAGACACGAGGGCAATTTTCTCCATCCAGCAGCTAGCGGGGTCACCTAGCCCCCGCAAGCGCCCAGGCGTAACGGGGATGATAGCGTTGTCGGCCACTTCCGCCCACCACAGCAGTTTGGGACTCAACGGCCTCCCCCTCACTACGTTAAACTGAACTTTCCGACATGTAATGGAAAGGAAAATCCTCTGATGTGGATCAATCGTTGCAAGCAATTCTTCTCCTCACAACAGACACCGGTTGATAACAAGGTGCGACTCGCCACGTACCACCTCACAGGGGCAGCTCAACTCTGGTACAGGCAGGTTGAAAAGATGGAAGACATGCCAAATTGGCGCATGTTCTCGCAATTGATTAATAGTCATTTTGGTCCAGCTTTATGACACAACATGTTAAGTCAATTAATAGGCCAGGTGCATTGGGAAGGTGGAGGAATTCACTGAATTTTTTTTTGAATACCTTGACGTGTGATGTGATGGTCTCACTGAGCAGCAGCAAGTTAATCTGTTCATAGCCAATCTCGGGGAGCCACTCCAAACTCACGTTGAGATGCAAAAGCCTTTGGACTGGAGACTGCCATGGATCTTGCTCATTCGTATGAGCACCTCGCATCCCTCTCCTCAGCCGCAGCTCCATTAGCCCGAGGTTTTAGTGCCTGTCCAGCACCCCCACAGACGGTCGTCTCTCCTAGTCCCTTGCCCCTGATAGCCGCGGCAACGGCGAGCACAACATGATCTTTCTGGAGGCAAAGCTTACCGCGGAACACCAAAGATTTTGTCCTTGACTTTTTCACTGTGACATTGGGTCGATTCGATATCTTGCTAGGAATTCAGTGGCTTCATTCCCTTGGGCCAATTGTCTGGCATTTCAACTCCTTGACAATGAAAATCCAGCGCCACGATAAGGAGATTACTTAGCATGGGCAGGGCCTATTCAAACCACAGCACACCTGTACGCCACAGGCCATTGACCTCATGGATGAGTTGTTATGCCAGTTCGCCTTGGTCTTCACCGAACCTACTGTGCTCCGCCATCCACGCAGTCATGACCATCGTATCAACTATAGCATGAGACCCAGATCAATGGTGAAATTGCAAGGAAGAAGAAAAGAAGCCAGAGAGATAGAGATTGGGTTCACTTCATTTCATTTCTTGCCTTAGCCGTTCTCACACGGGTTTGTTATAAGCCCTGTTACAACCACCGACAGGTGGACCCACACAAATAACTTAACTCACCCCAAACACACTCTTCAACAGAACACCGTCTTCAGTCGTTGGCGTCATCGCTGGTTCCCGCTTTCTCCCCCGTTTCCCCTGATACTGATGCAGTGGACACCGCAAGTGTAACACAAAGATCGATGTACCTCCAAGGAAGATGAAGCTATATGCTTGAACAATCTTAGTGCATACTGCTGTGCCGAGGAAGAATGATTGAGGTGATTGTGGGTCCAGATGGTCTTATTTACATCAAAAAGAGCATGTATCTCCTGGAAGTAAGTATAAATGCAGAGCTTGTTAGTTCTTGCCATGGGCACTCAGTGGCTTAATTCTTGACATGAGATCAAATTCCCCTGTAGTGTCTCCTCCAAACAAAAATTCCCAGACTACGTGACAGTGGAATTGATTTGGATCGAAGGATGAGGCGGAGGCGAGAATTGAGTTAACGCGGGGCGGGATAGCAGGTAACATGTACAGGCTAGGTGGGCTTTGTAAGTGGATTTGGGCCGCAGGAGAGTTGAGGCCTGGGAGGCACCGAAGCAAGGGAAATGCAACCTGGATCTGATTGCAGTATTAAAATCGTAACAAAACATTCGTGTGTGAAGCAATTCCGTAACAATATTGGGGAGCATCTGTGCCTTCACGAAGCGTCCATCAAATTCCTTTGATTGTCCAAAGCATCATCGGACAGCGGTAGTCATGAAAATTAAATGTATGATTAGTTAACGGGTCAAGAGGCGCGTCATTGACGAGCCTCAAAAAGCACATGGAAAATTGAAAATGGATATGCATAGGAGAGAAAGAGAGAGAGGAAATTGTACTGAAACTTTCAAAGAAAAAAATTCCATGAGCTCTTAGATCCTTTTTGGAACAAATAATTCTTAAAGGAAAAACAGAGGGATTCATTCCAAAGAAAAAAATCGTAGAAGAGATGTTTGAATTGTAGCTAGGACTGCTTCCGAAGAATTTCATAGGATTGAAAAATTATCTACACATTTCGAAGGAAGTTTAAAAAGGTTAGCACGATAAAAATTCCTGAGTTCCCAAATATATTTCTCTCTTCTCTCTCTAATAAAGTACCATGTGATATCAAATTTCTACATTTTCACGTCAGACATGCACACATCTTTTGAGCAATTTTGAGACGTGCACGCATGTTTTGAGAAATTTTTGTGATTTGATTTCACGGAGGATTCAAAAAGTCCAATTTTCTTATTCATATGTTCACAATTCTCCATTCTAAGCACCCCCTCTAACACATTTTTTCTATTTCTGCATGCACTACCTTTCATTCTAAGCACCCCTGTAAGAGCTTGTTTTTCCCTCTAAAAGTTCCCTTTGTAGAAAATTGCTCTATTATCTTTTAGTAATTTTATCATCTATATCAATATAAAATATATGAATTTACAGAATCTGAACAATCTAAAGCATCCATCTAATTATAATCTGACGGCTCATAGTTTTAGTTAGATCCCTTCAAATTCAGTTTTAGTTACACAACTCTCATGATCAATCCCTTTTAATTGCTCCTTACATCCTCTTTCACTATTTCAAATCATACCTTCAGTATTTCTCTAGTCCCCTCTTTGACTATCGGATGTTACTTCTCATCACTCCTCTCAATGCTGGATAGCTTGCAAATATTAAATAAACACATAATTATAGTAAATCAAATAGCATAAGGTACATTTTAAAAAGAGTTTTCTAAATTGGATGATGTTGTAATATGATCAATATGCTTAATAGGCTTCTTATACATCCACTTTATTCCATTTAATCTATATTAGTCAAGACATACCTTGTATGTGTGTGATACTAGTAAATTTAACGTAACAGTATACAGTACTTTCGTGTCCAAGTCGATTTGAAAACTAACCATTCCCATGTTCGCACTGCAGCTAAGCCTCATGAAATGTTTCCAGAGTGGTTAGAATTATCTCTCAATGAAATCAACATACAAAATTTGTCTATGAGTGTTATTCGCTACAAAAGTAACATCAAAAAATAGTTTTATACAACATATTGCCCCAGTTTCTACAAGGCATATCAACATTTGACACCAAGAAGCCAAACCCTCCAAAAAAAAATCTGCTCAGATAAGTGATGATCCTCCTTACAAATAGGTCAAACTTTTATTCCGTTGGGAGATTATCAGCAGAAACTAATGTTGTGTTACTGGTCAGATTGTACGCATCTTTTTCATTCCCTGAACATCCACCACAATAACATGAACCCTTGGTTACTATAGCACATGCATATATTCTTGGAATAAGGAAAGTTCCATATTTACCCACCAAAAGTCCAAAAGAATGTTATGTACCTTGAATGTCAATAATCTGTAAGCACTAATACAATTTGTCCAGGGGTATATATAAGGAATATGTACCTCTCCATGTATATTCTGTGGGCAAATAGAAAACTTTTTACAGTTAGCAGGAATATAGATATATGAAAGTGCCAGCTGGTGCTTGCCAGGTCCTCAATCTTGATGAAGGTTGGCTCCACATAAGTAGTTATTAACCCCTCTGTAATCAAATCAATGATACAAATCTAATGAAAAAGAATATGCCTCTCCACAATAAACAGATCCAAGCTTTGATGAAAATACATATTTGGTCAGCACCAGCATGGGTTTTCTCACCGATATCTCCCGATTTGCACCTTACTCATGCTGCTCTCCAACCTCTGTATGCTTGCAGCAACACGTCCAATATTTGGCTTTGAATCAATGTCGTCGTCATCACTGCTGGAAACACTTCCAGTATTAGTCGGTAACTTGGCACCACTGTTGGCTGCAAGCCCAGTGTTTGCCTTCACATTAATATTTGTGGCATCACTGTTCTCAACACTTCCAGTGTTGGGCTTTACACTACTACAGTTGGCATCAACATAGGCAATACCTCCACTGCTGGGCTTTACATCTAAGTCCCTGACTTCACTAGTGGCAATGCTTCCAGTGTTCCGCTTTGCATCAAAGTTCTTCATATAACTGTTTACAACGCTTTGAATGTTGCGCTTCCCATCAGTGTTCTTTGCATCTCTGTCGACAACAGTTCCAATGTTGCTCTTTGCGTCACTACTCTTGTCATCCCTGCTGCTGATGTTCCCAGTGCTGGGCTGTATATCAATGGTTTTGTCATCTCTGTTGCTGATGCTTCCAGTGACAAGCTTTACATCAGAGGTTTTGGTGTTTCTGTTGGTGATGCTTCCAGTGTGGGGCTTTACATTAGTGTTATTTCCATCCCTATTCGTGATTCTTCCAGTGTTGGGATTGACATCAGTCCTTTGGGCATTTCTGTTGGCAATGCTTTCAGCGGGTTGTACATCAGCATTCTCGGTGTTACTGTTGATAATACTTTTAGTGTTGCACTTTGCATCAATTCTCTTGGCACAACTGTCAGGCATGCTCCCAGTGTTGCATGTTACATCAACACTCTTAGAATCAATGTTAGCAACGGTCTTACCATCATCACACTGAAGCCATTTATGCTGTAGGCACTGTGCAGCTGTTGGCCGCTTCTCAGGGGCAAAATCAAGTAAAGGGCAAAGAAAATCAGCAAATTCACGAGCATCGGGTTGAGAAATTTTGTATTTGTCAACTAGGACGCGCTCAATAGACGAGAACTTCAGCCTTCTTATCCTCTTCAGATCTCCATGGCGGTCAAAATACTCCTTTGATTTTGTTCCCATGGTAGCAATCTGAACTCATTGCAAAAATTTTACTTGTGAGTTTGATGATTCTAACACAATGTTTTGGCCAGAATAAACGTACATGTACCTTTTTTGGCATCTTTCCCAGGACCTCCATCATTAAAGCCAAGTGATCCTGCAATAACAGAACCTTAGTCCTTAATTAAATGCAAGAGAGCTATAAGCAGATAATCAACTGCCAAGGGTGGGTCAGCTCAAAAACGTGTCTGCAATCTACAAGTCTTAATTCAGACAGAAAATACATTTCCACATCATATAAGTAGTTCAAAGTAGTAATCCTTTATTTTACGAAGATTGACATACATAAAAGCAAAATATTGACTGAGCTACAAGAATTGCATACATTACTGCATTAGCACCAAATACTAAGGGAAATCACGCATAAGACAATGTATGATGTAGGGATATTCTTCTTCTTTCGCAGTTGTTTCAGCAAAAGAAATAACACTCACTCTCCTATTGTTCATGATCATGATAGCGCGCTCCCTTCCAAAAGATAATGCTAGCATGCCAAATGCAAATGAAATTTCAACTGTCTATGGTATCTATGCCATGACATTTAAGAACATTGTACATTATTCTCTTCTCATCTATTAGAAGTGAAGCCTTCTAGACTCTGGTAGTCTTTGTTTGGCTAGCTTGGGATGTACAGATTAAAATAGCACACATCCAGATATCATCTGAAGGGTCTTACACAATATTTTTGGATTATCGTAATCTCATACATTGTGTTGGAGATATTTGCGATAAAAAAGGAGAGTCGACATTCTTCAAACATGACATTCTTTTATATGTCAATTTCACAGTTACTACCTTCTAATGTAATCCATTTTAAGCTACAGATGGTATAATATACAGCAACCTTATGGCTTCTTCATTTTCATTCAATCAATTCTGTCTGGTGGAATGCACCACATGATTTAAGGCAATTCAAATGGTAACATCAAGCATCATTGGCTAGGTTGATGAGGAACGGAACACATACCTCATCTTCACTGTACCCATGCCCTTCCTTGGGTGTAAATAGCATTTCGCCTGTTGCAAGCTCAAAAGCAATACACGCAAAAGACCACATGTCAACAGGAAATGAGTATCCTGCGCCGAGAATGACCTCCGGTGCCCTGTACTGCCTTGTCTGAATAAAATCTGTAAACTGCTTGTCAGCCCAACAAGCATTTCCAAAGTCCACAATCTTACATGTCATATCAATCCCATCCAAGCTCCTTTCTGCGCGTGCAGATTCTGCAGCTGATTTTCTTTTCTCAGCAAGCTTTGCAAGCACCCTCCTTGCTCTCATCTTTAGTTTCTTATCAATTGGGTTAAGAACAGCTTCTCCATTAGGATTCCCCTCAGGCCTCTCAAGATTAGGTTTAAGTCCAGAGCGTATGGGGTCCTTCGAGGGATCAATTGTTGAAATAAGAAGGACATTCTCAAGCTTCAAATCCGAATGGATGATACCGAGCTCTGCATGCAAGTAATCAAGACCTACCAAATCGACTTGCATATTTTCCTCACCCTTCCCAATCCAATGCCTTTATAACGGTTGTATTGTACTAGCTTAAGTAAGCTATCTCCAAGGAATTCAAAGACAAGGCAGATATGCTGCCCATTCGGCCCTGCATGCTTGAAGTGATCTATCAACTGGATGGTGTGTTTACAGTTTGAAGGATCTCTCTTGGTAATCTCTGACAGGAACTCAATTTCATGAAGAGCGGCTTGAGCAAACTCCGGCGCACTCTTCTGGATCTTAAGAGCGACAAATTTCTGCAAAGAAGAGAGCAGAATCATGATCATCACATCACTCCCTCACACCAGTGAAGCAACAATATTAACCACTTCTAAATTTATTTGCTATGATCCCACCACAGCATAGCAGAAGATGCAGCTAACTATAAAAATTCCAGCCTGAATCCATTTCATACTAACCAACATAATTTCTGATTAAATGAACCTCCCTACCTATGATTCGCCCAGAGTAATTATAACTAATACTATTACCCATGATTCAGAGCATTAAAAGAAGTGTCTAAGACAAGCACAAAATTTCTTTCTTTTTTCCAAAAAGGAACCGAAATTTTACTACACCATAATTGGCTGTTTAAATACTGGACATATACTAACACCGAAGCCAGCACAATCACTCGGCCATCCAAAAGTTGATCATTTTCCGCAGCAGAAATGGATAAACCAATTCCCCCCAAAAGAAAAAGGACAAATTAAATCCGTACTCTAGTGAATTCGAAAACTACATACAGGTCGCCTCGGTCTCTTTCCCCAGGGAGGACCACAGGGAGCGCAACCGCGAGGCCGCGACAACGAGCTAACCCCTGAGACAGCAGCGGCAGCCTTATGATCCAATCGAGTTCCACTTCAAATTCAATCTCTCCCTAATCGACAAAGCACGAGATCTATTCCGCGCGCACATTACATGTATGATACGATAGGATCGCGCCACGAAGCGATCTCTCCTCGATCTCCGGTCTGGGGGCAGGGAGGGATCAGGCACGCCCCGCCGAGAGGGAAGGCGCGATCTCGGCCGGGAGGGGGGGGGTCAAGATTGAGGGAACGGGCCACGGACCTGGGACTGGATGTCGAAGGCGAGCCAGACGGTGGAGAAGTTGCCCCAGCCGAGCTTGCGCTGGGCAACGTAGCGGCCGGCGGCGAACTGGTCCCCGGTGCGCACGGCGTGGTAGCCACCCTTGCGGTACCCGTCGATGCCCTCGTCCTCCTCCTCCTCGTCCCCCGACGATGACGGCGACAGCGACGCCCGCGACATCCTCCTGTCGCTCCTCCTCCTGCTCCTTCTCCTCCTCCCGAGATCCGGCCTGTGGGACCCACCTCGATCACCGGCGGCAGCGACTGGGAGCCGTCGCGGTCGTTCGTTCGTTCGCTGGCGAGTTGGTTGGTTGGGGTGGTGGTTTCCTCCTCGATTGGGTTGGGAATCGCGGAGGCCTGGAAAGGAGGTGATCGAGGCGACGGTGGTGGGGTGGGTGTTGCGTTCTTTACTTTTTCAAGGGGAGGGAAGCCTCGGAGGCTTGCAGGACGCGCGGAGGTTTCCCACGCTGCTCCTCCTATTTTTGATGTATTGCGTGTTCAGCCGGAAGCAGTTGCCTGCCTGTTTCTGAAATGGTGTTCCAACTTTTCTCCCCTTTTGAAACATGAGATCCGATGATGGTTATGTGTATTGTAAGTGGTCTTGGTTTGGTAAGATTTTGTGCATTGTAAGATGGTGGACTTGGTTTGGTAATTATGATCCAATAATTTTTTGTTAAATTTCTTGATCTCTTCTGGCTTAAACATGCGTCAAATGTATGAGTACGTGTCATAATATTGTGATAGTTATGTCTTCTTTAGGGCCTCTTTAATTCACAGAAATTTCATAGGAAACTGTTCAAGTCCAGCAGGAATCAGAAACTTTTCCAGCAAATCAAAGTGTCTCTCAGTCGTGAAAGGTATTGGTAGATGGGAGCTAGTCGCAATCACAAGAAAATAGCTATTGCCGTAGAGGATGGTGGATGGCACCGATAAATCTGCGGACTACAAGCACTTGCTAGCAACTGCAAGTGTGTGAGGGCTGAGAACACATTTGTGAAGATGTCATGTTGGTAGTGGTAGAGATGGTGGGGAGACAAGATAGATATGGTATGCTCGTGAAAACCAAGTTAGGGTCGAGATAAAAGGGGAAGGGGAAAAATAAATATGAAATAAATGATGAAAAACACATATCTATAAGCAAATAATAACAAAATAGATGATTTTTGGAAAATCATGTAATTTTATAGTTAGGGGGTTCAACACTCTTTTTACTTCATTTCTCAACAGTCTAAACTTTTGCCGGATCAAAATTAAATCAAATAAGATTGTTAAGTATCTTATTTCTAACGGGAGTTGTTATGCAAACCTTTGTTATAATCAACCTTTCTTATGATGTGATTCTTCTTACTAGGTATAAGGTAGGAGTATTGATTTCTTCAAAATCGTCAAAACAATCTGGTTAGGGTTTGTTGCATGGTTTTAAAACCCCTAAATTAAATAAATCTAATAAATCTCTTCCTCACACGTCTGCTATATCCGAGCCTATTAACATTTGTGTTCTAACACACTAAATCATGGCCAATAACCATGAGGTCCTTGAGATTGTATCTAGTCATCTAAGTTCTAATATCACTTGTTACACAATGTCAGGGCTAAACCAATGTTCCAACCCCCCATTACGTCTCGGGCCCGCTATACCAACGTCCCAACCCCAGGTCCATCAGGCTGCTATATCCCCAGGTCCAACCATAAAGTAACACATGCTTATAAGAGGTATTATGCCATCTCCGCTAAAAGACTAACTTAATAGAAGGGGTTACCTTTACCTTATAAGCTGTGCTATATCTTCTCCTATGAATGATGTGGGACTAAACTCAACAGGGTTTTGGGAGCCTGGTTCGGCTCACTTAGTTCAACACCTAAGCCCCTTTTTTAGGCTCATCTCTTCTAGATAGAAAAATTAGTACATCTAATTACGTCGCGAACTTCAAATGCAAAATCTAAGTGATTAAAATCTTGGAAAACTAAACAAACCCAGTTTTGACAGTAAGATATAAGCTGCCACAAGGACTTAAGCACAGTATCCCTTCAAGAAAATCTTACCCATAATACTGTACTTTGCATAAACGGTGGTAAAAACCCATTTCACAAGGGTGACTATATATGTGATAGGTAGGAAGCACAAGGTTCCGTTCAATTTTGTGA
This sequence comes from Stipa capillata, assembly GCA_019208055.1. Classification (NCBI taxonomy): domain Eukaryota; kingdom Viridiplantae; phylum Streptophyta; class Magnoliopsida; order Poales; family Poaceae; genus Stipa; species Stipa capillata. The sequence continues at coordinate 29,574 of JAGXJF010004353.1, forward strand.
GAGATGCCCGCAAATTTTTGTTTGCTTGGGAATTCAGGTCAGGTTGTGCCGTGCACCTTCACCACGTCATCCTCCAAGAAAGCGTCGTGGATTCGTTAGATCCTTCGCATTGCAGCTGTAACACGACACAGTGCATGTGACCCATCATCTGCTTGCGATGCGATACACTTCTGCCCATCCATCAACTACACTAGTTTATTCTTCTCCAGCGTGTATTTTGGTGTTTTGCTCCTGTGCCCCGTCTACTGTCAGATATGCATATATGTCAAGGAAGGCAAGTTGCTTGAAACATATGGATCGATAATATTTTCCATGATAATACATCTCGTGTAATGCAAATTCTTTCCATTAATCCTGTTTTTATTATGGTGGCTTCAAAATTTACATCTTTCGTTCAAATGAAATCGACATCAAGATTCTATGATCTTTGTCTCTGCAATCAAGGCAGGTAGTTGAGCACTTGTTCAAAGAATCTGACATACTCATGCCTAATCCTACAACCATCGCTATAGAAAACGTCAGACTCCCCCACCCTTCTGGCACGCCGCAACCGGTGCTCGTGCACGGGTGGCCATCCTCCGACAGCGCCGGCACACGGTTCGGCGCCCCAGTCACTCACTTCTTGAACCGTGTTTCGTGACGAGTAGCCGTACCCGCCTACACTCCAGTTTGGCCAGTCCTCTTGGTGATCTTGCACCCCGGCCAGGCTGGCCAGATCGCCCTCGACCTGGCAGATGTACCGATTCCCAAGGTCTTACCCGTCGTTGAGCGCATAGAGGAGTAGCTCGAGCACGTATGCCACTGCTTTGTGGCCGCCGACCGCCGCCTGGTCGAGGCGCTCAAGTCCTGGCTGCATGTCGTGTTGCATGAAGACGAGTGTGAGGCCGACGATGAAGCAAGCATACGGGTTGCCGGCATTGGCCAGGTGCTTGAGCACAGCGAGGTAATGCTCGTCGTCCTGCCACTTCAGGCCGTTATCCCTCTCTAGCGCGACACGTCTACCGCCGTGCGTTTCTTGGACACCGCGTACATGGCTTTGCAACTGCAATACGCAAGAGAGAATTCTAATAACGAAAAATCTATGGCAGAATATTCTAAAATTGTCTTACGGGCGGACCAAATGCGCGCCGTCCGATTGAAACGCGTAGCTGAGATCAATGCGGGACAGTTCACGATTGAAGCAGGTTGCAGTATGTTCAAACAAAGGTTGAAACATGTAAGATTAGTGGTTGCAGCATATTCAAACAAAGGTTGCAACATGCAAGATGATAGTTTCAAATTAAAATTGTGTGGTTGCAATGAGTTTGCAGCATGTTCAAACTAAGGTTGAAACATGTAAGATGAGTGGTTGTAGCATGTTCAAATAAAGGTTACAACATGTACGATGAATGGTTGTAAAATTTAAATTGGTGTGCTTGAAGCAGGTTGCAGCATGTTCAAACAAAGATTGAAATATGTAAGATGAGTGGTTGCAGCACGTTCAAAGAAAGGTTTGCAACATTAAAGATGATGATTGCGGCATGTTCAGACAAATATTACAACATGTACGATGAATGGCTACAAAATTTAAATTATGTGCTTAAAGCAGGTTGTAGCATGTTCAAAAAAAGGTTGAAACATGTAAGATGAGTGGTTGCAGCATGTTCAAAAAAAGGTTACAACATGCAAAATGAATGGTTTCAAAATAAAATTGTGTGGTTACAGCAGTTTGCAACATGTTCAAACAAAGATTGCAACATTAAAGATGAATGATTGCAGTATGTTCAGACAAATGTTATAACATGTACGATGAAATGGCTGTAAAATTTAAATTGTTGCAGCATGTTCAAATAAAGGTTACAATATGTATGATGAATGGTTGCAACATGTTCAAACAAAGTTTACAAACATGTACGATGAATGATTTCAAAATTGAAATTATGTGGTTGCACCAAGTAAAAGTGTCAAACTGCAGGATGGCATGTGTTTTTATTGTGACCTAACAATTGAATGGTTGCAACATTACAATACAAGAGAAGGAAATCGCATGAATTCGAAAATCATAAGACCGTTACAAGTAGCAAAGTATGCCACTGAGATATATTACTTACAAAAGAATTCATGACTAAAAAAACTACTAAATCCATGAACCATTGTACTTACAAAAGTATCCACCAAACCTTGTTCAAATCATTCAAGCAAGCATCCAACAATTCAAAAAGATAAAAACGAGTGATATATTAACACACCATAAGCTATTTTTTGCTACCATAACATCTGTCAAAAATCTACAGCTCTGAATTCTATTAGTCAGTCATGAAACTTCACTTCTTTCCCTTGAGTACCCATGATGAGTCGACAGAATTAAAGGGTGGGAGATGAGGCTTGCTGCGATGACTTTGCGATAATTTGTGATGATATCCTGAGACAAAAATAAGTGGAGAAAAAAAGCAATGTAAACAGAACACAACATTGATCAAAGAAGGAAGTAAAATATATTAATTCACCTTTTCAAACATCTTCATGATCTTTCCATCCCAATTCTCTATATATAGCATGTGAAGAAGCCGCAATCAAACCTTTGCAACAAAAAAGAAAATATGGTTGCAGCATGAAAGTTAGCATGTATGAGGTTGCAGCATGAAACAACCTGAGTGAAAGAACATCTAGCAGCATTGTACTTACAAAAGAATCAACCTGAGTGACATGAAATCACATAGCCATTGTACTTACTAACGCATCCAACAAACCATGTAATCAACAACCATGGTATGATTTTTGAGTAAAAAAGAAACAAACATGAAAACTAAGAAATAGACTACAGAGTGTTTTGTTGGGAATACTCAACGGGTGTGACGCGTTGAAAAGATGCTATGTCCAACTTGAAAGCATTTGCCTCAGTTACGACGGACACAAATTTGGTGACCTATGTAATTACATACATGGGTGCATACGAAAATATTTAAAAGGAAGGGGAAAAAGTAGGACATTGCACAAGTTGCTAACCAAGTTGTTCGCTGCATCACGCACAATACTGTCATCGCTGCTCTTAATGGAGTCAAATATGTTAATAATTTGCTTGTGCAGCAGATTTATGCAGCAAAGAATCCAGTGCTTGTTGCGAACAATTGGGAAGAAGAAGATGCGGCCATATAAAAATGGTTGGCAGCATAAACAGAGATGTTTGCAGCATTAGAGTTGTGGGGTTGTCATATAATAATATGCAGAAAAATAGTTAAAACATAGAAACTAACTAGATCAGCTTTGGCAAGTTTGTACCTCCACCAAACCTTGTTGAAATTATTCAAACAAGTACTGGTTTTGAATTTTGTTAGATCCTCAATTAGTTGTCCCTAGATCAAACGGAAAATAATATGACACAAAAGGACAAGAAACAAGCATGAATGGGAAGTAATGAATGGTTTGACCACCAACAAACAAAAAGAGTTGATTAAAAATTCTTACTATCATTATCTCAGAAAATGCAAACTTTTTGCAACCGCGCTTTTTGTAGCAGAAAGTTGTGCTCCCATATTGAAGCTCTCGGTATAAAGGTACATACCTAATTGTCCATCTGGCCACGGGGCTTGAGGTATGTTTGGAATTTCTGACACAAGAAACCCCCAATGTTGACAAAGCATGCCTGCATAAAGCACACGTATAAAAAGCCCGCTGTTAGACGGCTGTAACATTACTAGGTTGTGGTTGCAACATAGACTCAGTGCTTATGCAACAACAAACAAAATGAATGGTGTGTGAGCAGAAGAAAGTCTCACGGTTCCCATTCTTCTTGGGCCTTGTGGTGATGCATTTATGCAAATGTACTTCTTGTAGATGTCGTCCATTTCCTCATTTACTTGATTTTTTTCAGCTTGGGTGCACTATCCAATTGCTTGGCACGCCTCTTGTGCCTTGTTTTCTCTCATGGGTGCTTTGACAGATGCTCACATCAATGTGGGACATCTCAGCACCTTCAAAAAAAGCTGAGAAGGCTAGGGCATCTTAGCATTAAAAAGAGATGAAAAGCTGCTGGCAAAAATAAAGATACCTGCAGGACTCGCTGATTGAGATGGGATTGGAGAAAGAGGTGCTACACTGTTGCGGTCGGGCTAGACTCGCTGCTATAGCTTGAGTCAGAAGGCTTGTCGGAGAAATCTAGGAAGAGATCAAAGCTAGGGCAATGTTCATCATCCCATATGCTGGCTGGAAGACTTCTGGGTGCTCCGTGGGTACATAGCTGACTCCCTGGCAACCCTGCATCCTTGCTTGTTTCATCATTCTCAATGCCTAAGTCTGCTAGCTTGACCACAACCTCTCTGACAATGCTCCCATTGCACCCGGTGCTGCGATCCTCTCCAACCTTGCTGCCACCAACATCATCATCAACACCAGTCGGGGCAGTGGCATTTGACGCACCCTCACCTTGGGTAGGCACACTTGACCGACCCTCTCCCGGGGCAGCCGCTATGAAGCTAGTTGGAACTGCAGCAGAGTGGACATCGCTCAATAATGCCGCCATCCGACTTGAATGGATTGTTTTGAGCATCTGTCCAAATTTCTATAGCGCTCCATCGACCTGTTGAGCATAAATCTGTTTGTGCTTGTCATAAAGCAGCTTCAAGTGTTCTGGCACCTGTTGCAGGGAAGGTGTGAAAATTGTTTAGACATAGTAAAAAAAGAATAAAAACTGAATAATTACTATGACAGCGATTTGTATACACTACTGCACAGGGATACTCTACTTATGCAAGAATCAGAAATAGCTAATGCAAAAAATGGTTAAATGCATATGCAACAATACCCCATTGCAACAAACAGCAAGTTAAACTAATGCAATATGTAAAAAAAACTTATGCAGCAAGCAGAAACCTGTATGCAAACAAATGCTAAAACACCCCATGTAGCAATGCCATTGCAACAAGTAGAAACATTGACATCTAATGATACATTGAACAAGAATAAAATCAAAAAGTAGGACATACATCATAAACTAAAGAAAAAGGAAAATTTTATCCCAAGGTGTTGGCTGGTGGGTAACGACTGCCGAAGCCAATCATCCAGCGACGTGGATGCTTGGACTTCATACTCGTCATTCGCTGGTTCTTGAGCATGTGCTTCGACATATGAGACGTCTTGGAGAACTCACGGAACTGCAAGCAAAAAGAGCACCTACCAAGTATTATTTCATTAACTATGTACGCAAAAAAAAGAGATGGAAAAACATAGACTTACAGGACGCTTCCCAAAGCCACTGTGTTGAGGACAAGCTTGTTCTGTCGTTCGCAACGACGAACTCAAAGTCGGTGTCGCAAACGAAACAAGCTCGGGGCAGTGAGTAGTTGATCACATGCTCATTTGCGCACGACGGCAGGAAATCTAGATGATCCATATAAATTATCTGCACAAACAATGAAAAAAGAAACAAATAATCAGTACATGTGTAACAAAAAAAGTGCTCAAAGGAAAATAAAATACATACCACAAGTAACGGTAGAAATCCGCCGATAGAAAATCCTCATACCGCCTTGTTAGCCTTCTTCTCTTGGAACTTTGTAACCTCTTTCATCACATTATCTAGGATGTGCTCATCCCAAGCAAACTCATGGACTCTATCCATGTCAGCTAAGCTAGCTAAATACTCCAAGGGCCATATTGCCGCCGCCGAGGCATAAGACTGTTGCCAATGCAACAAGGATGAATGTTCTTTTGACAATGACATCATCTTGCTCTGACTCCAATAGATTGATAGCCTTTGCAATTGGTGCCCTATCCCCAACTATGTACATGTTGCGAAGATCAGAGTGAGCCGTCCTACTAAGCACTCAACTGGCCTATCACCCGATGGGACACCGATGACTTTCTAAACAATTTCCTTTGTGAACAAATTGACTTGTTGCGGAACCTGAACTCACGAAGCTTTGGATTGATCTGCATCACAACCCATTCAACCAAGGCATTGGGCACAGAGAAAGGCGCAATCCGGAGAAGATCTCCAAACCTGCTATTCAGAACAAGCCCTCTCTTGTGTGCGTCCAACTTTTTCCACCACTTCATGCAACCCTTTTGCTAAAAAATTTGCCCAAAGCAAGCCATGTTTGCAATTGAAAAATGAACAACACAAAAGGTAAAAATGTTTGCAACAGACTAGATGCTCTTATGCAGTAAAAAAATACCTACTCTTGCATCCACTTGCATCCAACAAACACCTACCTAAAACATAAAAAAAACTCGACTACCCATGAACAAATCATGGCTAAACATGGTCCTTATCAATCATCAACAAATTAATCGTGTAGGGCTGTCCCTAGCATGGGTGCCATTGCCACAACCGCCAAAAAGGGAAGTTGCAACAAATGTAATGTGCTTCCACACTCAATCCGTCCCAATAATAAGCTAGTAATCACTTCACTACAACGATCTAATACTTGCGCTACACATGTAATCACGGGGGGAGTGTGGAAAGAAGCCCTAGCGAATCCAGTACAACGAGCGGTACAAACCTAAAAAAAACTAGAGCAAATAGGCTAGAGGAGGGAGTAGGAGCAACTCGCCACGCGAGGGAGTTGCTGAACCGTCGCCCACCACCGGGGAAACACCGCTCTCTTCTCCCCGCCGCTTCCACCGCTCCCTTCCCACCTCTCTCTTCTCCCTACTTCGCAATAAATGGATACAGCAGCGCTCGGTGGCATAAGTCAGTAAATAACCACAAGATCCTGATTTGTTTTCAGAGCATCCAATCGAGCTCGATCGGACTGGGCAGCGCGCACGTCCGACTGAGTGCGTCGATCAGTCGGGCGGGCAGGAGCGTTTTCCATAAAATAATCCATGCATGCAAAGGAAAACGAATCTTCTCCGTTGCATGCTGCAAGCATCGGTCTTGATCTTCGCGGATCGATTTTTCTTGGCGTGTCCGGTTTGGCTCCCGTTCGCTCGGCGTGATCGGCCATCGCGCGGCTTACGGGAGACGCCATCGTCGTCACTGATAATGAACACGGTTATGCCAAACACAAGTAGTAGATCAAGGATTAGAAATCAAGATTGATCCAACAATAGAAAAGAACGACGTTATCCCATCTCGGACAGTTAGGAGCAATTTCTTGCTGATAAATGTATTGTAAAACCCGTGAGACATTACATTGTCGACATAGATCAATCTACATCATAATATGAAAAGTAAAGAAGATATAGACATAAGATATAGTGGTGTTGCTTTGCAGCTATTATTAAATTAGATCTCACGAATACAATAACAACTTATATAGAATAAATGATGACCATCCTTGTATTTATAGATCAATTATAAGGTTTAGGTAAGTACCCACATAAGCCTTTGAGGTGATGCAGTGCGCCGACCGGCCCACCCCTAGTTGGGTCATGAGTTTCACAACAATATACACAGCTTCGTTCGTTACACGCTCAAAAAATTCCCACAAAATTTATACCACCACACTAGAGAGAGTATTCAGTGCTACCACCTCTTAGGTCATACCATGATACGAGCGCACGGTATCACCTTCAGAACATCATAAAATGTTTTTAAAAATTGACACCGTTGACGTTACATGTATCTTTAATGCTAAGCAAATTTTAATCCAAATACGACCCACGGCCTAAGACAAGTATGTTTGTGAATAGTATGAAATTCAAATCTAGAGTGGATAGTATCTGACTGGTACTATTCACAGTAGGATTTGTCTTCTTTATTTCTTGAGTTGTAGATTAAATTTAGATTTAAAATTTTATAGCATGATAGATACATATATTGTCAATATTATGAATTATTTTTAAAAAATTTATGACTTTTAGAGGTGATACTATGTATTAGTATCATAGTATTATCAAAACCGGTATCACTAGATATAGCAGACTACTTTATCCCAACAATCAACCAGATGCTTAATGTTTACCGTTCCAACAATATATATTTGTATAGCATCATCTTTAAACATATGAATTTTACTAAAGCTCCCGAGGACAAATTCTACGAAATTCGGTCATTCTTCCTTATGGGTTTCCATTTCCGTGGTTCGATCTTCAAACTTCAAACGAGAAATCTAATTTAAATACGTTAAATTATAGTCTTAAGCAGCGACGCAACGGTGACCGTCGATGCAATCTGCAGAGGTGACATGTGTGAACACGGAGCAACAACTAGTCATTTCTCTAGTCATTCCGCATTAATACAACATGGAGACACAAGAGACCATGTAGCTACATTAATTGCTAAAACTTACTCCCTTCATCAAAAATATAAGATGTGCACCCATCTTACGATTGTATAGGTCCAGTTGTAAATCTTGGAATACGTGCGTGTCTTACATTTTTAGATGGAGGGGTTAAAATTTTAAAATATTTTATAGCTCAAACGGTATATCCGATTCATAATCCATTTTTTCCATCGGTTTACAGTGAGGAATACAACAAAACTTTGTATAAGTATGTTTCGATAACTTATTTTTTGACCTCATTAGTTATCAAGTGGTAATATATCAGTTACAACACTGTGACTGACTAGTTATCAAGTTGATGAACTTTACTCACCACACCTAACGTACTTTGATAGCATTTCTCTGACATATTCAACACCAATCCACCATACTTAGTTAGATGACTGAAAGATGTTATGTTTCAAAAATGCCTCTCTAGACTTAGTAATACAGCGGGAAGACATTAGATTTCATCTTTTCCTATATGAGCTTAGAGAATATGGTATATGCTAATAAACATAGGATAACTACGGTGGGACAACCGGATAACTATATACCGAGACAATTTTGTCAAAGATGGGGTTAGAAACTTGTGGACTATCATGTGCTGACAACTACACAAAACCCAATAACTATGCATTGAAAACATGCAAATAACTATACATTCATACCATTTCTCCATGATGGACATATACCAAGTGCACCAGTTATTTATAACCCATTAAGTACCATTAGATAACTCTATATTAATAGTCTGTAACCCATGAATTATCACATGATAACTTTTTGGTTAAAAAATTATCAAAAAATATCTAAATGAGATCTAATTTTGTAACTGTCGTCATGACGAGTTTATTGGTGAAAACAAATTGATAAATGGTTTGAACTGTAAAATATTTTGAATTTTCCCGATTAGATGAAATCTCAATCATGTCTGTGTTTTTATATTTATCTGCCTGTACGTGATGTCAGCATTTTTATATTTTTCTGTTTGTATACATAGAAAGTAGCAGTGAGTACACGATGGCTCGTTCGAGAACACGCTTCCGATTGCAACGCTGATAGAACGGTAGCTGTCCATGCGTCGTTGGTTAAGACTATGCAGCAACCGTCGCTGGGTAGCCCCATGCAGACACAGGTGGTGGGCTCCAGGACCCTCGCCTCCTATTTCTGAGTGGCCTCCATTCTTGCTCGCAAGGAGCAGAGAGAGAAGAAGCAAAAGGCTGGAGGAGCACCATCCAAGAAGAAGAGAGAGGGGAGGAAAAGAGAATAGAAATCGTAAACTCGTGATCCTCCATTCAGGTAACTGGCTCGTCTCCTCTTTCGAAATTGCTCATTTGTTTTGTTGCAATTAGGGTTAGGTCATTCTTTTTTGGGGTGGGGGATGGGCTAGTATGATGCAAACTGCATGTTCTTGTAATAATAGACAATCATAAGACGATCAGGGGAAAATGACTATCTTGCCTTCATGCCAATTGCTTTTTCTGATGCATATTTATTTTCTTTTAGGGGCGATGGAGAATTTAGAATTTGTTTTGTGAACGAGAGTTTTAGAATTTTTAATAGAAATTTGGAGTTCTGGACTAATCATGGCACATAAAGTTTCTTAACAAATGACACAGGGAGTTAATTGGAGAGAATCCACATCAAAAAATATTGGAAAGTTGTGATCTTGTAATTATCTTTATGTACCAATAGTTTAAATTATTTTAGATTAAATTCAGGAAACTGGCCACTGAAGGAGTGGAAACTAGAATGCAACAGAAACCGATTATTCAGAAAAATTGTTGCTTATTACTTTGCTTGTGCACACGTGCAAAGTCTGGGATTTACTATGATAAGAGGACTGCTTTTCATTATGTCTTCTTAATCTTATCACTCTTATGGCAGAGCATGGGAAATCTTACGATGAAAAGGCTAAAGGTTTTTAAAGAGGTGTCGGCGTTGCAGACTGCAGGCCGATTCTTTCGGCGCCATCCTTCAATTCTCTGCCCGCTGCTTTTTCTAGTTATATTATACAAGTACTTCTTCAGCTGGTTCAGCCTACTTGTGGTTACATCACCCATCCTCCTATTGACTGGCTTCTTGGAATCATCCTAGCTTATGGTGAACCCAACAATACGGAAAATAACCATGTCTACAAAAAGATACAGAAAGCTCAAAATCTGGATATCCATGATAATGGTAAATCAGTTGGGGGTGTATCTCTTCCAAGAATTCCATCTAGTGAGGAGAGAATAGCCAAACACAACAACAACGAGAGGAAAACAAGGAAGGGACCTCATGGTCAATGTTCTTCTGAATCAGGATCTGGTGCGTCAGATGGCTCAGAATCCGATACTCGTCCAATGCTCCATGCATTCCATCAGCTTAGGTCGGTCGCGAGTTCAGCAGGGTCCTCTCATGATGATGATTCTAATGACAGCAGCATTGAGGATGAAACTGAGAATCAAGAGGGTAATGACAACGAACTTGAGGAGAGAGAAGGTGTTAAAGTTGTTGCATGGACTGCCGACGATCAGAACATAATGAAAATTGGGTGTTTAGAGATTGAGAGAAACCAAAGGTTGGAGACCTTGATTGCTAGGCGTAGGGCTAGGAAATATGTTGATAGGAACATGATGGACTTTGGCAGCAGCGAGTTCCTCCCAACAATAGAGGAGCTCTCAAAATTCAATGTTCAAATTCCAACTGTTTTTGCACCTAGGAAAAATCCTTTTGATCTTCCCTACAATGAAGACAACTTCCCGGATTCTGCTCCATCTGCTCCGATGAAAATGAGAAACGCGTTCGATCTGCAGTGCGAGCAAGAAAATGAGAGTAGCTACGCTGGAGGAGCTAACTCAAGTGATATGGAGCCTATTCCTGTTGCATCTGAACCACAAAGGAATGCAATGTTTAGGAGGCACGAGAGCTTCACAGAAGGAGCTCCGTTCCTCAGTGACTTCTGGCAGGATTTACAGCCTTCCCGGTTCAGACCATACTTCGTTACGGAAAAAACTGCTAATGAGGGAATCACGGTTCCAAGTCTTGAAGGAGAAACTAGTGAAAAGAGCTCTGTTCAAGAATCGGATAGTACTTCTTCATTTGCAGATCAAGAAAGCCAGAAAGCGCTATTGGAGGATACTTCAAACCAAGGACAGAGACCTTCATCCAGTCAAACAGACGAACAACCTCCTTCAGCCCAAAATGTGAGAGAAAGTCCTTTTGCCCTTGACATCGAGTCACCTGTACTAATTAGTGATTCATCAGATGATGACATATCACTACCTGGTGGATATATAAACGATTGGAAGGAAGCACAAGACAGTAAAATTTTGAAAATTTCACAGAGTTCGCCACTGGAAGATCTTAGTGTTGCGGAATACCCACAGGAAATGGAGACGACAATCAACGATTTCCGTCAAATGTCCACACATCCAAATGATCTTGACTCGATGTCGTCATCAACAGAAGGTACTGAACCTATTATAGTAAATAACGTCGGAACTACCAGGTAATGTCAGAAAATATCACTAGCTTGTTTCTAGGAATTTACGTCACGAATCCCAGATATTGAGATTTCCCTCTTTCTAGGAAAGGAAGTGGAGATCATTGATGACACCCTGATTGCTGATCCAGTTTATGACTTAAGTCCATCGGGAAGCGATAAGCCTAAATATATTGGTTCAGCAATTGATGCAGTTTTGCTGCAAGGTAATTAAAGACTGAAAGAACTTGATTTTGTTGTGAAGGTAAAATTTCATTATTTTTCCTAAAGCATAGTACTATGGTGCAGGTAATGCTCGTACTTTAGATGCAGAAGCAAGCATGGAAGAAGACGCTTCACTATCAAGTACTGAGGTTCCTTCCAGTGAGATATCTGCGCCTAGTTTGGCTTCTGTGGAGAAAAGCAAACTCAGAGAAAACGGAACTTCGGAGATAAGGGGTCATGGCATTGTTCACCATGATGGGGTCCATGAAGATTCTTTTAGTCCTGCGGACCCGGCAGTATCAGATATTAGCTCTCAGCCAACTACCAGCAGTTGAACTGGAGATAAATCTTATTAATATGACCTGTACATCTGTGATTTTAGTTACAAATCTGTCAATTTATTGCTTAGCAAGAATTGTGTTTCATGAGCTCTTTGAAAGTTGTTGCAAATATCCGAGACACATAAAGGCATAGATAAAATTTTGAACTGACCAATGCTTCATGAACTGAAGAACTGATTATTCAAATTTTGGTTAGTTTCATTTTTAGCAGATCCAGTTTGGTTTGGTTTGGTTTGGTTAACTGGTGTTTCTTTTCTTCTCACCCCTACGAGATGACTTGTGTTGTATGGTTGTTTAGTTCAGCTATCCACTAATTGTAATAAGTAGAATTTTCATGCTTCACTTCTTCGTATTGGACATTTCCAAAATTTCGTCATTTTAGAGAAGTATGAGGCCTAGATTATTTCACAATATATCTCCAGTTTATTGGAAACAATTGCTTCAAGACATCAAATTAGGAAAACAATCATGCTCGTTCCATTGCACAATATATGCCCAGTTTACTGGGAACACATGCTTCCGCATGTGCGGAGTCAGGAATTGGACATGTGTGTGAGGGGGTCGAACTAAAGAAAAAGTCAACTAAGAACAGTATGCATGATTATGATGTCTTTTCTTGTGGCAGCTGCCCAGATTGAAGGATAATTGAGCAATTAAAAAGCTTTGTTTTTTTCACATGTCAAGACAAAATATAATCTAATGGTATGTATCACATACGATTAGAAAATATACTCTGCCTATTCCATTTATAAGGCATATCAGTATCATCCTAGCTATGTTTGAAAATACGTCTAGTCCATTTTATAAGTTATATTAGCTTCCTAACTATATTTGAAAATATAAGGCATTGCCTGCCAGAATATCTAAGTATGTTGCATAGATATACAGCGATATTTGGTGCATTTTTATCTTCTAACTCATCAGCACATATTACTTCTGTATGTGGTCGTACATATATCAAGAAAACTAAAAGTGTCAAAAACTACTTTTGGCACAAGAGAAACATAAACGAGACTTCCAAAGTGTCAGTCCTTTTTCACTATCCCAGCACATAGCATTATGTCATCCCACATTCCCACTAAATAGCATCCACTGACATTATGTTGGCACCTTGTCCCATACACAACAATTAACCCCTACAGCTACTAATCTACCACATATTTTTCTCATTAAGTTAATTAGTCACTTGCATTTATTATCATTGATCGATCCCCATTCCCTACTAGTACTAGCACGTACACAACCATAGGGGGGCTAGGCCCCTCCCAGCCCCCCTTCTCTCCACCCTTGCTTTAGAATATCTATTAATTATACTCGTTCCATTTCACAATCAAGAGTACCCGTGCTCTTAAAATGGGGAGAGCAAATGTTTATCTACCTCATTGAATTGGACGGAAGATAAATATTGTTTTCATGAATTAGGTGCACCATCCCCATGAATATTCACTTTCCTATAAATAGAGGCGCACCCCCCTCTATTCAAAAGGGCCAAATCCTGAAATAAAGAGCAAGCTTGCTTCTGTTCTCCTCTACCTCTTGGTCCTTAGTCGTTTTGGGTGCCTTTGCGCCGACCACTTGTCAAGCGTGAGCTCGTGTCTCGGTGACCTAGTTTCCCTGGCATTTCTTATAGATCTATGTAACCGATCGGGGATGCCACTAATTTATTGTCTAATCTCGTTGCTATGACACACCACATCACAAATCCTTTGATTGAGACGGGTGGATAAATCGTCTGAGGCGATATTTTCCACTTGTCTGTAATAGTGAATGAAACATGCAACACTGATCACATTACCTTAACTTGCATCGACATGAACCATCTAATCGAGAGACTAGATACATTGGGTGTGTTTAATTAACTTGTGGCTGTACGTACACAAATACAACTCTAAACCTCGAGATTATCATTTGTCTTTCATAATAATCATATCTTCACCACAGATTATTCACCTGCAGTAAATAATAATAACAATCAAATAACAACAATAAAGGAATTCATCGGTATAGGCAGCTCCTGTATGGTGGGGTCCAGTAATCTGGGCTGTTATTATCCCTATACACCTGGGGTGTGCAGGAGACCGGCACCAAGCACAACCCTCTACTTTTGAGGTCAGCCTCTTCCTCAGCCTTCTCCTTTCTATCCAACCCTTCCCATGGGTTGTAATCCTGAAGAAAAAACACCGAACCTATTGTTAGACGACAGTTTAGTTATGTGTTAATTTGTGGTGGTGTATGACTCGAAATATTCGCTTAAATTCTGGAATTTTTTTTAGCTTTTGGTCTGGACTGTCCGATTCAGCGTGATAATAGCACACAACACTAGCTTGGAACATTGCATTCACGTACTTTAAGTTGTGCTTTCACCTGATAAGTTTCATATATGTACGTATGTTTTCGCTCCTTAATAGAATCGGTACAGTTCCTGTCTTTTTGAAAGAAGTTTCATTATGTAGTGTTTCGTGGTTTACCTTGCTACTACTTGACTTCATGTATGGATCACTCAGCAGCTGCGACAAACAAGAAAATAATGAGTGAAATTAAACTAATAAAGTAGGTTTCCCAGATGAATTTGGAGAAAGTTTTCCATGTCGCATATCATGAACTGATAGAGCCAAACTGCAAAAAGGGGGACGTAACGGGGCCATGACCATGCATTCCATTACATAAAAGCAGCAGCACTAGTGACACTCATGTTGTGCAAAATACGAACAAAGGTAAGCTATATATGCTGGGACCCTCCAAGAGGGGCTTAGCTTTGGAGGTACGACACGTATCCCCTCATAGTAGGTTGCACTGCACGATCATTTCCTCTTAACTAAGCTTAAGCTGTGGCTTTCCTCCGGAAATATTATGGCCTTTTCCAAAACATCCTTTTTGACAAATCAATAATTGCATTGATTATGTTGCACAAGTCAGAAAAAGATTGAAGAAAGCTCTCAATGATCAAAATGTGCTAAGGACGGAAAGCTTCCACATTCTTTTTCTCATGTTGCACAAGTCAGAAAAAAGATTTAGCAAGCCCTCAATGATCAAAATGTGCTAAGGAGACATTATGCTATTTGTGTTGCGGAAGGCTAATCTAAATTATTTCCCGGATAGTTTAATTACCAGCTAATTAAATTTCTGAAACAGAATATTAAATAGTATACTCTTTTTAGGATTAGAAGGGATTACAAGATTCAAAAATACTATAATATAAAACTTTATTTACCAAGTTGTTGAAAATTGATATTTTAAAAGAAGAAGTCAATATAGATTGATTGTTCCTATCGCATTTGAGAATAAATAATAAGAGAAAAAATGTTTAGCAAGTTACCTGCACTTGTTCATGCAACCACTTGATGTAGTTTATCGCCTCATATAGAACTGATGCCGTATCGGTCTAAATCATGCATAAGATGAACGATGTCACTAAACTCGTGACACATATGTACATATATAAGAGAAATTAATTATCATAAAAGATCCTTGCAAAATTGACGTGATCCATATTTGAGAGAGAGTAATTTCGATAGTGTTTCAAGTTCCAACTGAATTGATGAAAATTAAGTTGAAATTCATAACGAATAGCAGTAGTTTTCTTTGATTCTGTTTAATTTCTTCCCCCGTTTTTCCCCTTCTCGCATCATTAATTGCGATGTTCTTTATACACGATAACAATAATGAAACAATCTAGCATATAGATATATAATATGTATATGTTTGAACTTACCTTCCCAAATGGTGAAACGATCTGTTGCAGTGCGGTTATCTTGTCTCCGAACTTTACTTTTGGCACCTGCGTCTGTCAAACGAAAGCCTAAATAAAGCAATGTTGTTCATTCTTGGAAGATAATGCACAAGGAAATTATAACCAACAGCTTAAATTGGTCTGAGGAAATTGATATCTAAAATTGGTTTTAGTTAGTTATGTGCAATCTTTCCATGGTGTTGCAATAATACTGCTTGTAATACAAAGAGTTGAGCTAACTGACAGAATATTTGAGAGAGAATATTCATAACGAATAGTAAATTGGTTTCAGTTAAGAAACTAATGCTTGACTGCTCCAAGGATTTAATTTGCACAACTTAAGCAAACAGAGAATAGGTTGACACTTCAGAGGCTAATCTAGAGTTCTAGACTAACTAACCAAATAACCGTGCATATTTGCTTTAGGCTAGGGTTTTGTGAGATTTCCTATCTTTTGCCGGAGCATTTGAATCACTTCTTGATTATAGAAGAAACTCATGCCTCATGCATGCATGCATGCATTTATGAGCAAGTCCATACTTTGAGAGACGACGTGGGCGAGGAGGCCTCGTGCTTGGACTTCTTCACGTTCCCCTCCAAACTCTGCTCCTGCTCCGATCTTTTCTTCTTCCCCTCGGTCGACGCCGCGCTGCCCTTGCCGCCGCCGCTGCTCGTCTTCACCTACGCACACGACAACACCCGGCCCCATCGATCAGCGTGCGCATGCGCTAGGGATCGACGATGTCTCAGACTGTAATTCTTGCATACTTTGCTCATACGTACCAGCGACGAGATCTCCTGCCCTTGCTTCTTGTACTCCGCCGACGAGGTTTTCGCCGGCGAGGCGGACGGTGCGGGCTTTCCCATCGCTCCGCCGAACGATATCAAGTCGGACAGGCTCCTAGCGTCGCCGGCATTGCTCCCCCACTGCACGTCCCCGTACATCCTGTTGCTGAGACCTTGCATGGAGCTGTACCCTAGCCCGATGGGTCGTAGGAAATCTTGGCTGCTGGTGCTGCTGCTCCCGGCTTCTTCTAGCATCGCGCCGTGGCCGCCGCCCATCTCGTGCTTGACGTTGCCGCCGGAGTCCAGGAAAAGGGCCTTAGCGTTACCGCATGGCGCGGCGCCGACGCGGTGGTGATGCTGGCCGTCGCCGAGGCACGGGTTGGGCGGCGCGATCGACCAGTTGCTCACCAGGTCCGACAGGTTGGCCGTGAGCCGCTCCGGCGCGGCCGCGGCGGCGTGGTGGTGCGCGAGCGCGCTGGCGTATCCGGCGCCGGCGGCTGAGGTCAGGTGCTTCTCCAGCACGGCGGTGGTAAACTGGTGGTCGGGCCATGCGCTGCCGCCGCCTTGGCTGCCGCCGTACTCCATCTTCTTGAGGTAGTCGCAGGCCGGCGGCTCGGCAAAGAGCTCCGTGGCGAGTGTCCTCGAGTTGAGCAGCTCGAGGAAGTTCTCGCTGTCGTCGTGGGTGTCGTGAACCGCCTGCATGCTCCTCCCGACCTCGCCGCCGGCACCCCTGAGTTAAGCTCCAAGAGAGGTAAAAGGTGAACAATACTTGCACAAAATTAATCTTGCATTCTAAAATAGTTTATGCAGCTCTTGCTTATTTGTCATCTCTCATTAGGCAATCAATTGAAGTTTGGAAAGCCTCTTTGAGATGAAGAGAATGTAAAGAGCTATCATCTTTGAAAATTGGATTAAAGTACTAACAAGCAAGGGGACAGGGATGCTTGATATGGTTCCACTTTTTTGGTGATCCATACCAAACATACAAATCTTAGTTCCTTCTCCACTTAATTAAGTATCTAGTTTGGCATTGTTATCTAGCTAGGTTCTACCAAAGCCTAGGAACTATGCAAGCATACATATTACGCATGGATCATTTATTCTTTAAAGAAAGAAAACAAATGTTTTTTCCCAAGCAAGCAATCCCACTTATGCTTATTCCAATTCCAGTTGACTGCTGACTTGTAAGCCTACATGAAATTAATTATGTTTTCCAGAATCTATCTAGCTACAAGCAAATAAATAGGCAGAACCTTGTAGCCAAAGAATGACAATAGATGCCTAGCTATATTCATCTATCGTAAACATGATCTTGATGCGTCCGTATTATTTGCATTCTCAGAACCCTTTCCTATATCACACTATTTGAAAAGCTAGCTCCTTTAATTCTTTGCTTGCTTTAGTTCCTCTTTTGCGCTTTCCCCTGCTGCCACTAACTCTGTGGACTAGAAGGAAGCTATCATATATTCATATTCATATAAACATAAAGATATATATACACACATATGCTTGTTCCATTTTTAATTCTTCTTTGGTGTAGCTAGCTAGCGATCAGAATTAAGCAGGATTAGAAATCGATACCACACTATCTAGTTAAAAGACTATATATTCGCGAGACTAGAATCTAGGCAAAGCGAGGCCGCTTTGGGCGGACGCATTTCGGACAGCGGGTAGTGGACGCATGCCGTCTTTTCACGCCCCCTCTCGAATATGCAAATATGCATGTACTAGTAGTCTAGTACTGATCATGACATGCATGTGTTCTGTTTCTGTTCATATATGTGTATGTGTACTCACATGAGGACATGGTTCCAGAGGTGGCTCTCCGCGGCGGCTGCGGCGGCCGCCGCGGCCTCGCCGGACGAGTCCATGCTGATGCCGGAGTGATTGGTGGAGGTGTTGGTGAAGGAAGTCATGGTGGCGTTGGAGGCCGAGAGGTCGTCATCGGCTCCGGAGGACGAGGTCCGGTGCTGCTGCTGGAGCTGCTGGTGGTGAGCCAGCGGGGCCCACCGTGGCGCGGCGGCGGGCGGGGGTGGCCAGGCCGGGGTAGTGGAGTAAGGATGCATGTCGCGCCACCAGGAGGCCGAGGACGACGCCGGCGGGTGCGGCGGCGAGCTCGCGACGGATGCCTCCGAGCCCTCCTGGGCCATGCACTGCATGCACTACGTGCTAGCTAGCTGATGCAAGGCTAGCTAGCTAGTAAGCTCTTCTTGGGCGTGTGGTGGTTTTGTGGAAGGGGAAAGGGAGAGGAGGGATGAATTTTGCTTTGTCTAGAGATGATAGGAGTTTGTGAGTGTCTGGGGTCTGTGTGAGCTTTTTAAAGGAGATGGGACGGCTACGTTGGGGTGATGTCACGCTCTGGGAATAGTCCTTGTCTTTGGACATCTCAATCCTTTTCGGGATCTGGTTAAGCAACGGGCATCAGCATTTGTCTAGTGAGCGAGTGAGCGGCACGTACTGAATGTTTGGATTACTTCAACGTGTGCAAGCTTAGGTTAAGAATGGAACCATAGCTTGGCTGGACAAGTTATTCGAGCTCGGCGTGAGTTCGGTTCAGCTTGGTTCTAGCTAAAACGGAACCGAACTCGGAAAACCACCCCGAGTGGGGCTTAGGGTTCTAGCTAGCTGGAGCTCAGCTGAAGAGAGTTTTTATGGTACTCTGGTACTCCTTAAGTGGGATTAGGAGTACCAACAAATCTAACCCTTCATATTTAGGGGTAATTTAGACTTTGTGCTGCCTAGCTATCCCATTGCTGTCGGCCGGAGGAGACGTGCGCGGGCGGCCAGCCGACGCGCTCGGGAGCGGGGCACCGGGGGGCCGAGGCTGGCGCGGCGGCCGGACGAGGCTTGCGCAGGCAGGCGGCCGGAAGTGGGGCGCGGGAGAGGAGGGGCCGAGGCGGGCACGGCGGCCGGAAGCGGGGCGCGGGGGAGGGGGGCCGAGGCGGGCGCGGCGGCCGGAGGAGGCGTGCGCAGGCGGGCGACCGGCGGAGGCGCCCGCAGGCGAGGGGCGGGAGCGCCAGGCGGGCGCGAGTGGCCGGCGGAGGCTTGGGGCGCTCGGAAGCAGGGCGCGGGGGGGCCGAGGCGGGCGCGGCGATCGGAGGAGGTGTGCGCGGGTGGGCGGCCGGCGGAGGCGCCCACAGGCGAGGTGCGGAGGCCGGCGGGGGGCGAGGCGGGAGCTGGCGGCCAGCGGACACGCGCGCGGGTGGGGTGCCGAGGGCTGGACGCGCGGAGGACGACGGAGGCACGGAGGTCGGCCGAGCCGTGCGCGAGCGGGGCTGCACGTGTGGGCGGGCTGCGGGCGGGCGAGGAGCGGGGGGCCGAGGCGGGAGCAGGTGGCCGGCGGACGCGTGCGGGGGCCGGTGGACGACGCCATCGACGAGAAGCATGACGGAGGCAACGGGCGCACGGTTAAATGGGTTTAAAGAAAATGAGAAATAAAATTAGAGATTAGAAAATGAGAAAATATTTTTTTGAGAAAAAGATAATTTCAATTTTATCCCTAATATCAAGGTACTCCCTAATTTTTAAAAAGTTTTTAGAGGTGGTACTCCTTAAGTCTAGTTGGAGTACCAGATAATACGAGCCATTAGATTTAAACAAATGAACAGCCTATATTCATTTTGGGTACTGTAAAAGAGCTCCAGCTGAAAGCCTGAAACAGGGGGGATGTATGGGCATATTTGGCTAGGCTCTGACTCAAATTTGTGGATTGGATCTCCATAGTACTCCAGATGTGTAATAAGTTATTTATATTTTGCTAAACGCTACTCCACAATTAGATAGTTATACAAATAGTTTTCTTGAATCTCATGAAGCTTGTTATGTGACATGGTTGATCAAGATTGAGTGTTCCATTCCTTTATAACAGGAGATATATCTCTGGACCGTCGAGTAATCATATCCAGAAGTCTATTTAAGGATTTAATCATGATCCCAAGTAACTTCATCGAGAAAGTGGTTGAGATGTCGAAGGATGTCACATTCTCACCTTGAGGAAATGGTACAGTGAGGCAAAGGGACAAATAAATGCCTATATTTTTAAGTTTTGGGTGCTACCGACTAGTGGTCAGAAATGAGTTTCATAATCATGATCGAATTAGACCGAACCTACACAGTCAAACACTTAACAAATTTGAAACAGAACTCAGATGGGATCCGTATCTTCCATGGTTTGGAGCCATGATGGGTTGCTTGGGAAGCAAGATATTAGGTACATCTATATAAACGTAGGCGTAATTGGTGTTTAGGACACGAGCTTTCTGGCATACTCTTTATACGTGCAACGTGCAAGTTGTGTGTTGTGCTATCCACCACCACCTCCTAGGACTCTCGGAATCCTAGTTGTGCGTATGAGGCTAGCATTTTGGCGCATAGCATTCAAGCTATGAATGTGTGGATACCGGTAGAGGCATCATAACTTAGGTTCTTATGGAAGACGATCTGCATCTTAGGAGATGGATGAGTTGCTACTGCAGGAACTCCAGGATATGGTTCTGACTAGATCCGAAAGAGTTCGGCAGAACCACATGCTCAAAGGCACATGTGAGATCAACTCCGGTGACACGTGACCTGTTGGTTTGGCTACTCCAACAATCTTCTTCCGTTATACTGCGCATCGAGTGGTAACCATAATTAAGTGTCATGAGCCATAAAGTGATTCTTAGTTTGGGTGGTAGAATTTTTGTGTGCAAGCAAATCAAGATGTGAGTCATTTTTGGCTTGCTACCTCTAGCTTCGGCCAAGAGGCTTAGAATTAGCTCCCGGTCAAATAGGCCCATCTTACTTGAAAGTAAGGTGAGGTTGGCGGTAGGCCGGAGGTGGAGACGACGTGGTAGCAGGCCGGAGTCCGGTGGAGGCTGCTGGGCCGCGAAGATCTGGCACGCCACTGCCAAATCTAGTGTGCACCTGCAGCGAGGCACGTTGGACTCCCAACGGGGTTGCAGCCTAGGCGGCATGATGCGGTGGCCGGTTGCGGATGGTGCGGCTGGAGCACGGCGCCAGCATGATGTGAAGTGGCAGCAATCGGCCGGAGGTGGTGCAGTGGCCCAGATCTGGGGGTGCTTCCTTGGCTAGAATCAGGGCGTGGCGGACCTACATGTTCCTTCCTCCAGGCGGCAGGTGAGGGAGGGGGTCGCCCTTGCCAGACCCGTTTGATGTAGTCCTGGCTGGACCGGGCTAGTGTGGGTGGTGATGGCTGGTCCTGTGGCCAATGTGATGATGGCATTGGGGTGTGGGTGTAGGGGAGATGTGCGTGAAAGCCTGGTTGGCGGCTCTGGGTTGACGCGACGGCCTCTGGTAGCTTTAGGTTATGGTCCCGATAGGAATGGTCGTGAGCAGGGCGGATATGCACTACTACAGAACAACAGATTAATGATGGGCAAAATCCTTGATCAATGACGGTTTTATGGCACGTCGTTGATCGTTGGTTGTTGATGACTCGGGTCATTAACGATGAATATTTTACCTGTTGTTGATAACAGACTTATCAACAACGGGTAGATAACAGAGTTATCAACGATGGATTTCTCTCTCTCTCTCTCTCTCCATCGTTGATGACTTCGTCTGGTTTGACGAGCTCATGGGTTATATTATCAGTGAAGGTCTATTTCTATGGGTTGCCGTTGATAAGTGCTTAACCCTGGCAGGTTTTTTTCTTGCTTTTGGCTAGCCTCAGGAACTGCTAGCAATATCCTCTGAAAAACAGTTGATAATTCACATACACAAGCATGATTCTATCACAGATCACACATTCACAAACACAAGCACGATTCCTTTATAGATCACATATTCACACAAATTCCATCACATATCATAAATCAACAAACATACATTACATATTACATGTAATTTGAATATCCTTGTATGATGTTTGCTCAAGAACACATTTGGCTCACGAGGATGATTGAAGCTTGGACTACTGTTGCCTCGAGACTATCAGGTTTCTCAAAATGCATATGCACGAGGAGGATCGAAGCCTGTCGTACTGCTAGTTGGAGACTGTTAGGTTCATTGAAATGCGTATGCACGAGGATTGAAGTCTGCATGGAGACTGTCAGATTCCTTGAAATACGTATCCACGAGGAGAGCCTGGACTTGTTCCCACATCGATTAGGTGAGAAACTCAATATCATTAGAAACAAAGTACATAGGTTTGAAAGTTTCTTATTTGCTTGAGACTTCAGATCCGCCGATGAGGTTAGCGTCACCAGCTCTTGGGATTGCTGAGGATAGGGAAACACATCTTGTACACTTGTGGAAGGTGTCGGATACATCATCGACTTTTCTTGTCCAGTATCACTGAAATATAGCATCATCATCATTTGGACATCTCAGTGACACTGCACAAGACACTCTTTCAGAAAAAAATATCTTGCACAGTGTACTGCAACATCACAAAGGCGATGCATATGAAGTGAAGTAGGTCGGCCTATTTACAAGAAAACAACCCATCACAAATGTAGACTAAATAGAGAAGATGATTTATAGTATTCAATAATTGTTTCACTATACATTACAGACACATTATGTGGCACAACCTTGTCCTGACCGACTATATAAGCGACCAATTACAAATAGATGAGTTCCAAGCAATATCAAGGCGAATTACACAACACGATGAAAAATATAGCCTCAGAATATAGCCACTAAGATGTAACACTTGTACAGTAGAGCAAGTTCTTGTAGAATGAGTTATGGATTTAAGCAAATCCTTAACAATTTCTACAAGAACCATTTCACTAAACATTACGTGAACATTATACATATGTGGTCATTTTCATCATTGGCATAAAACAATAAACATGAGGCCTTAAACCCTAAAACCTAGATAGTAACATATCATTGACACACTATATAATCGGTGAGAAGAGGAGGTAAGGATTTTGAAAGAATACGTCTGAATAATGCCCATTACAAATAATCGACATCATAAAACTTCAGTGGTGCAGGGTTTAGAGTCGGGCTAATGCGATTTTAACCTTACCCTGAGCCCTGAACCCTTACATCGTAAAAAATTTTATTAGTAGGTCGGCTTTTTATCATTCGCATAATCAACCAAGAACTGTGGTGAAGGCATAACTTATCGGACGATGGGTTTTACCTTCATAGGGGAGGCAGAAGGGAGGAGGAGACAGTGTTGGGTGGTCGGGGCGCTGTAGATCCGGAGGTCGATGGACATGCATCCTCCCGGATCTCTAGAACCGGTGGCTGGCGGGTGTACGTGCATCCTCCCAGATCTCCAGATCAAGTGTCAAGCAGGCATGCCTCCTCCTTGTGTGGTTAGCGGCGCTGGAGCAGATTGATGCCGGTTGACGGAGCACGAGAGGGGCTTGAGGAGATGGATGGATTACAGGAAGAGGGAGACGAGGGGCAGGAGTATGGCTTGAGATGGAATGGGAGGCGGCGCAGGAGGTGCCCTTTTATATAGGGAAAAATAGGGTTGTGGCAGCTCCTCGATTCCCGCACTAAATAAATTTAATATTTTTCCATTGATACGATCAACGAGGGCCATTTCCAAATCCTATCGTTGATCATTTTTTCCAGTGAAGTGTAGAGACTAAATTAACTGAAAATGTGCACTGCAGATTCAGTTAGTTCAGTACTCTACACTGCACTGAATTCAGATTCTCATGCATTCAAACACATAATTCTTTTGATGAACTTCAAACACATAATTAAATAGTACATAATTTAGAAACCATAGTTCTTTATATAGTTTTTAAATACTAAAAAAGGAAAATAAATAACTAATAGTTCTCCAGTGGGATATCTTCATCAAGGGGTTCCGGCATGAGAGGGTACACCTTACGGACCCTAAAGAAGTTGACTCGCTTGTCGCCGAACTTGATGTACTTCGCGTGGAGGCGGTTGATGACACTATTAAGCCCTTCTCCCAACCTCCTATCTTCTCTTTCCTCCCCTACTCATCTCCATCGCTGACCTGAACGCCAATGCCACCCATTCACCGGGACCGAGCCCCTAGCCATCTCCATCATCAGGAACCCTAGCGCCGCCGCCTCCATTACTCTGGAAAGCGAGCTTGTCCTCCTCCCTAACTTTCTCTCAAGGCTGCCAATTTCTTTCCCTAACCCATCACCTTCTCTTCCCCGAGAAGGAGCTCCTGTGCGACGGTCTTCCCTGAATCCCTGAATCCGGCGAAATCTTTGATCGTCTGCCTAGTGTCCAACCGCCCGAGCACCGAGGCCACGCCGTTGACCCACCGGTCTGCATCACCAACACTAGGGTGAGCAGCCCCTAGCTCTACAGCTATGCATCCTCCTCTAGGCTACCTCGTCGGAGCTCCGCCATCGGCCACCGAAGCTCGGTGGGACTGCTCGACCTAACCGGCTTAACCACCGTTAACCACACGGTCGAAATAACTACCAGTCTTAATGCTCTAAATAATTAATGCTAATTAATGACCTTCGAACATCATTAATACCCCAATCCATACAATGATTAGTTAATTACTTGCGTTCGAACACAATTAATGCTTAAGTAAATGCACTGTGAGCCTATGTTTGAGTATGACATCCGGGACCCGCATGTAAGGATGAAAGAAAATAAAGAAAAAGGAATTGGGGGAATTATGGCTAGTGGGCCCCACTGTCAGGTTAACCAGTCCATGTTGACCAGTCAACATGGCCAGTGGTCACCATATATCATACTCTATGGCTAGGAGGCTGTTGAGTAATAAAAATGATTAACAGAGTTGGAATTTGAAATATTAGTAGAAAATTCATACCAACTCCAAATGACTTGTTTCTTTTTTGTAAATTCACATATTTAAATTTAGAATTTAATGGTATAATTTTCATTCATGCGACTGTAATCAAATTTTTTTGAAATTGAAAAATTCCTCTCAATTCCTAATTTCAAGTTCAATATTGCAAAAATCATAACAAATTCAATTCAAAACCAAAAATTGTGAACATTATGTCAAAATGTTCAGCATGAAATGTATTATCTATCAAAATTAACCTCACATATGCTACTATTAATTAAAATTTGGAATTAATATAAATGATCACTTACATTTTCAAAAAGGCTATAATAACCCCAAAATTCATAACTTTCGTTCTAAAATTCCAAATCATATGAAACCAGTGGCAAAAAATTATGAATTTAATTTTTCATCCACTAATATGCATTGAATGCTTATTCACTTCATTTTAAGCTTGAATTTTTATTGATCTTTATCATTTCTCTTGTCGCAATATCATTTTCAACAATTGATAGAATCCTACGACGAGGGTTGTGATCCATCTTCCTCTGACTATCAGCAAGAGTAGGAACCTTCCATCCCAGGCAAGGCGAGCTTGTTGACATTTTCATATCGTACTTGCTTTATTGTCTCACTTACTAATCTTGTCATGCAATGGACTAATTGATTATCGATGGACTGATATCCACTAGTACGTGTAGAATATGATAATATTTTCCCCTTGTGACGTGGTTTAAAAATGTTACCTAATCAAACTTGAAAAAGAGAGTAAGAGTGATGAGGGGACTAGTGACAGTGCCAACTGGGAGGGGGTGAAATTGGTTTGTTAACACCATTCACTAGATAATTGGTGGTTAGCTATTATCACTCATCATGGTTACTAGTGACACTCGATTGCCCCCCTATCAGTGGCATGTGAATCGTGACCCCATTGAAAGGGGATCTGACTGGATAGCATCCTCTCGAGGCCTTGCAACCCTCATTTGGAGAACCATCGGAACTATTGTCAGTGATGCAAAATGATTGACATTTTGTGTGGATTAGTGTAAAGATCATGAATGTCACTCATTATAATTGGATATTGGGTGGTTAGCCCAATATCATAAATTACTTGGTCCTAACAGTACTTGGACAAGTACGAATATCTTGAATCTTGAACTTCACTCGTCATAAGATACTTGGTGGTTAGCCCATTATCAAAAAACTTCTTTTGGTCCTAATTAATGGTACTTGGACTAGAGTGAATATCTTGAATCAAACCTGCTTTATTCCTTCACTGTTACAATGTCAATATGTTCATATCTTCTTACATCATATGCCATGCTAACCACATAACTCCTACTCATGCAAAATCATTCCACATTACTCCTTGAAATCACTCCGTTATCTCTCACACCACCTGTTGTATACCATACTTCTACTGTAATAAAGACCCCACCACTGGGTGAATCACTTAGTGCCTGACATTATCTTTCTGTAAGTTCATGTATGATTAAAAGTCTCATGCTCGACAACAACTAAATGCAGTTGTACACGGGAAGCTTGAAGGTGAAGTAATTTTTTTTAGCATTATACATTGGAAGTCCAAATGCCAAGTCAAAACAAGTTTTGAACATTATACATTGGAACTCTGAAGGCCAAGTCAAAAACAAGTTTTGGACTAGCAGGGGAACATTGTAAATGACGTGCTCACACTGCTATAGAAATAACATTATTGATGATTCAGAATCGTCATTGTAGATGGTTTTCTGAACTGTCTGTATCAAAAGGTAAGTAATAATCAAAGAGAATCATGGATGGTTTAAAAAACCATCTATGATTCTAATTAAAATTAAAAAAATACGATGCTGACCACCTCCCGACCATTGGCACCACTAGATCTGGCCTCCGTGAGCTCCGTCGCGGACTCCCCGACCACGGTGCATTGAACCGACGATGGACATCAGCAGCCATCCTGTCGAGGCCCTAGACGTCACAGCCACGACACACATAGTCCATGACATTGAAGGTGCTGACCAACTCCGCCATCACCTTCACTAGCACATGCGCCTACTCCATCACGTTGCCTAGCAGGGTGCTGGCCACCTGTCACACCCGGATTTTCCAAAACCCAAAAATTAGGGCTTTCAAAAACTTTTTACTAACAACGCTAACTAAAGTACACCCGATTAAAACTTTATTTCAAATCCTGCTAAACCCTAAAGTGAGACAAGCCAAAGTCTTCCACCTCTTTGCCGAAGCTCTGTCCAGCAAGGAATACAAATATCGTTCTACACCTTGTCTCCATACGTGGCCCCTTGCCCTTGCTTTCCCACCACGAACACACCCTCGGCATTCTTTCTCCTTTTCTTAGTCGGTGCAACCTAGACCAACATCTGCAGTTAAGTACCCACACGGTACCCTTGTGAAATGGAAACGTATATATGCCGCAAACCTCTTCCGAATGAAGTGATTTTTTGCCACCTACTTCGCCACGAACTATCATGAGTACATGCACATATATATCTCTTTTATATATACGCATATATGCAAAACCCTAAATCCTTCTTTTCGACCTACTGGTAAAACCCTAACTCGATAATATAACTTAAACCTCTCCTCCTTACTTTATCCTTGATATCCATCATTAACTAGTGCACGGGAAATCGTGCAAGAATGAACAATGTTAAACCCAAAATGCCTTGCATCAACCATTCTGCCCTCGTCACCGATGTCGTCTGTTCAGAACTCTTGTATGTCCACACACGCGCTCCTGAAATTTCCCCACATGCATATACCTATGTATGTAGGTGTATATCCGTCTATCATCCGGACGCCTCTACGTATATGCATATATCTCCTAAGTGCGCATGTATCCCCATAGGCACCCTACCACCTTTTCTCTCTCCTAGATTATGTAGGCATCTACGCATGCTACCTGGGCGGGCGCGTGTGCATGAAGATGGAAATCCTAATTTTACTCAAAACCAGCCCTGACACGTCCCATCATCTGCTCAACACCATAAGCCTGGCATGGATTGAATTCTTGCGGAACGAATCCAATACTAATATCTCTGTCCTACCAGGCACACATGCTGGCTACTTGCTAACGCACCAACGGTGCCCGATTTTCACTATGCCTCTATAACAAAAGCTGGTGAACCCTCTTTACTCCTCATATTCACCACCCCTGCCAGTGCACAACCACCCATGCCACCTGCCCTCTCTTTTCTCTCTTCTTCCTGAGCACAACAGCTAGCACTACTCCCTCCCTCTCTTCAGTGGCCACTGTTCTTCACTGCCACGCCATCTCTGTTAGAGTTCGGTGCCAAATTGTTGTTGTTGCAACAGCAACTGACCCAGAGCTACTCCATTCTCCTCATCCCTCTTCTTTAATAGCAGCAACAAAACTTCCCAGCAAGATTCTATACGTATGAGCACACAGCAGCCTTAATTCACCCATCTGCCACATTCTTCCACTGTGAAAACCTACTCAAATTATTGGGGTATAAACATGCACCTACACATGCTGCAGGTGTAGGCACAAGTCCCAACTCTTGTCTATCCCGTCAAATGAAAACTTGCAAGTAAATTCTGCATGCAAGGCCTCCCCTTTAATCTCTCTCTGCTGCCCAAACAGTGCTAGTACTGCCCCTATTGCCACGCTAATCGTGTGCATTCACTCCAAGCAAAAATTGGTGCCTACCTTCTCCTATGCACACTGCCATCTCTCCCTTTTCTAAAGTGCTAGTCACCTACTCCCTTCAACTCACTCCAAACGAGCAATCTATTTACATCAAGCTAAGCTTGAGCTGCTCCAGACCATTCCCGAGCTCTCTCCATCCTCGCATGGGCAAGCTAGAAGCTGAACCAACTTACCTTCCCTTTTTCCCTATATCTTCTTCCTAGCTTCTCCAAACCGGGCTGCCACTCTAGTTCACCTCGGCAGCTCCGCA
The DNA here is from genome assembly GCA_019208055.1 of Stipa capillata. Taxonomy (NCBI): domain Eukaryota; kingdom Viridiplantae; phylum Streptophyta; class Magnoliopsida; order Poales; family Poaceae; genus Stipa; species Stipa capillata. Next base: position 58,968 of record JAGXJF010004353.1, read on the forward strand.
GCACCAGCACCTCCCCTCTGTTTCTTTCAATCGAGCAACCATTTCCCTTCATTTCTTTTCCCCAATCTCCTCCATTTTATGGTTCCAACTAAGCCCTGCTACCATCTCTTTTCCAGCTCTCCCTCTACCACTGCCGCAGTACATTGCCAAGCTAGAATCCGGAGCTGCTGAACTCACCCATCTACCCCAGCCGGGCCCTAGCTTCCCAAGTCGCCCCGGCCTCACTTCCCATGCCACCTTCCCGCTCGCCTCGTCTCGGTCGTCGTCGCCAAGGTTTGTGTCGTTGCTCGCCACGGTAAGCCCCGGCATCTACCCTCTGTGCCTGCTCCCCGGCAGATCTTCTCCCTTGCAACCCGCCGCTAGTAGGCTGCCACTAGCAGACCCGCCACAATTACCGGCTGCTCGCCGACCATCAGAGCAGGTCGCTCGCCACCGGTAATCCACACCCGAGCAATCTTCCTGAGCGCAGGCACGGGCAACCACTTCTTCCCTTGCTAGCCGAGCCCCATCTTCCATTGCCCATAAGTTTTTCAATCCGAGCGCCTCACTCCTTTCTCCTTCTAGCTCTGCTCCATGTCCTCCTACCCCGGCTCCCTTCCTCGGTTCTTTCCGTAGCCGGGAGCACCACCATTCCCTTCGTCCTCGCCGCCGGTAAGAGCAATTGCCGCCGTCGCCACCTGAGCACGAAAGACCTATGCTCAGACCCACTCTCCGGCGATGAGTTCGCCCGAGCTACCTTGCCGTGCCACCTTCCTTCGCCGCAGCTCCTCCCTTCCTCAGTCCAGTGGTAAGCACCCCGCCGTCACCTCGGTGAGCACCAATGTCGCTTCCGGTCGCCCCTTCTCGTCTTCTTCTCTAACCTACAGGAATTATCCCAAACCGTGCGCCCTAAGCAACCAATTAACTGCTAAGCATTTTTAACCCTTAACCCCGGTAGCCCCGCCATCGAGTGTGTCGCCGACGACCGTGAGAATCCGATGGCCCAGTAGGTAAAGGTGCAATCTCCCAGTACGTGTTCTCAATCGGAAAGCCGCTCCACCCATATCTCTTTCCTGTTTACGCCTTCACCCTCTGAAAGCGCAACCCTCTCCCATTTCGCTCTCAATACGTGTTCACTTGAGGAAGACACACTTCCCTCCTTTGTTTTGATGCCGCCTGCTTAGGCCGAATACGCCTTTCCCGTATGCGCTTTCGACATCAGCCCTAAAGCTGGCTCAGCTAAACAGCGAACAACCTCTAGATAGCTGGGCTTCGGACAGCGATATCTTCAAAACCGCTCATCCAAATTGATCAGTTCTTTTTCCTAAACCCCTAAAATTTCATAACCTTTCCATCAGCACCACTTTTGGAATTTTTGGATTTATTTGAAATTCCAGATTTAATCTAAACTAAAGCAACCCATGAGAGGAAGCATATATATATATATATATTCGGTACAATAGGTCCAGAGCATTTCCTCTAGTTCACAAAATATTCTCAAACTGTTCTTCACCCTCCGGACTCAAGTATATTTTGAAATTCCAAGAGTTTCTTTAAAAGCTATGGGGCAGGCAATATATGCCGTATTCCAAAAATCTTAAGAAAACCCTAATCTGCATAGCACCCGACAAGGAGATCTAGGTTTTGCAAGGTCCTTTAAAGTGGCTACCCCAAGTTTCAGAATCTCTTGGCGCTATCCTTTACCACCTCCTCGTTTCCAAATAAAATGAAATCATGAAATGCGTCCACTCTAATTCAACGAAATCCTCAGAAACCCTATTTCGGTGGAGAGTCCCAAGATGGAAACCTTTCGTTGTGCTAACCTAAAGTATCCATTTCTAACTTCCTAAAGCTTCTGAAAAACCAAATAGCTTACCAAACGCGTTATGATTTCATGTGTTGAAGTTTCTGACTCCACATTCGATGTTATTTGGCTCTTCCTTGCAACGTTGATTTATTCGCCGTTCCTTCGACATGTAGATACTGACGTTAGGAGATACCGCGTGAAGGATTTCGGACAATTGTCGAATCAGGTTCAAGCTCGAGACCCGGCCAGTCCTACCAGGTTAGCATTCCCACCTTGATCATGTTGAATCCCATATGTGTGAAATTAATTATTTTGTTTGTGAAACATGCATGCTATGTGGATATCAATGGTATTTTATGTAGACCTACTTACACCCTATAGTTGCATATGACTTAGGTTTGAAAATCTGACCCTTGTAAACCTAGACATATTAGTCGGTTGGTATTCGACCGACAATAGTAATAAGGATATAGACATTAGCCACACTTAGACCTGCTATGGATAAAAACTAAATTTTCGTTCGGTTTAGACGAACTCCTTTGGGACATGCGGAATAGAACCCTCGGATAGCATGTGCTTTCCGAGGTGACTGTTTCAAAAGGAATGTTTGCCAAAACTCCAAATGAAATGAAGGAGGATTTTAATTCGGGTAAGAATGGTAAGGGCAGCCCGGGGCTGTAGAGTACCAGAAGGCAGTGTGGTCGTCGAGGATGAATTTGGAGTCTTGCTCGAATCGATTAAGGACCGGACCTAAGTGCCGCTAAACCAGTTCCTCACCGTACGTCTACATGGCCTTTATAGGAAGGACTTGGCTTATTAACCCGGCAAGTACTAGAGTATGGACCCGTGGAAAGTAGGATGCATGTGCTATGTGGTTAAAGTCCTAGAGATCCACTACCGATGGGCGTTTGGGTGTTGATGCGACACAAAGGTGGAGAGTCCCATTTTTGCCAGCACACCTTGCGAAGTGTGCCCACTGGTACCTGGCAGCAAGGGGGACTTGCATCTTGTGGGTAAAGCCGTACAACCTCTGCAGAGTGTTAAAAGCTATTCGAATAGTTGCGTCCTCGATCATGGACATGAACTGGCAAGACCACACATTGGTTAGACTGAGTTTGTTTGCGAAAGCTTGGGAAAGAGACTAAGGACGTGGGCATGATATGTCCACAGTGTGAAATTTACACTACATGGCTGGTAGCAAGGAATTGCAGGAGAAGGAGGCTAGCCATACTACCCGGGATAGTACGGGCTGAGCATTGAGTTAATAGAGGCTAGCTGTACTACCCGAGGTAGTACCGGCTGAGCATCGAGTTAAGCAGTGATAGACGGAGCTATCACTTGAGATGAGGAAAGGAGGTAGCTAGGTCTACCTCAAGAGAAGTTTTGCTGCTTTGAATTGCTCTGGTTTATAAAACTGCTTTGGAATCTACTATTCTCGTATTTAAATTGAAAACTTACATTTTCGCACAACATGCAACTTAGGATAGAGCTATTCCTTGAAGTACACCTTGTATGAAATATTGCCGTATAATTCTCCTGTGGGAATAGCTTGCGAGTACATTCAATGTACTCACCTGGCTTGTTGATTTGGCCAGACGAAGGAGACATAAATTCCGAGGATACGATTACAATCGTGAAAACTAGGGCGTAACCCCAGTCAGTTGCCTGTTGGGTATGGCATATTGATGGGCCACCTCACCGCTTGATTTTTCCACTGCAAGTTTATAGCCGTTGGGCTACAGGTATCAGATAATTGACCTTGACGGTCTACTTACCTAGCGTATACTAATATACGTATGTATGACAATGATATACAGGTTAACTTGTGTGTACCGGCTACTGATCCAGACACTGGTACAGTAATCACAAGGAAGTATCCGGCCTTAAAACCGGGTGCGCCACACCACCGCCTCGCACTCAGGTGCAAACAATGCCAGGACACCTTGCAGCAACAGCACTAGCCCAACGCAGCGGATGTGGCACCGCTTCTCAAACTCGCAGGCCATGACGCTCGTGGATCTTTGCTGAGCTGGCCGGTGAGCTCGTAGAAGGTGCAGTGCACCGATGGGTCGGACCAGGAGGAGGTACCTAAAGACGGTGAATTAGAAGGGGAGGAGGAGGGCCTGTGGAGAGGCGATGGGAGGAGGGGATCATTGGCGGAAGAGGGTGACGGAATGATGGATTAGAGCCGACGAGGGGCGACGGGAGGGGGGATCAGGGGCCGCGGGAGGAGTGGAAGGAGGGGATCACAAGAGGTGATGAAGAAGAAGGGGAGGAGAGGATCACATCTTGATTGATTAGATCTGAAGGGCAGGCGGTGAAGGGAAGATGGCGCTTGGTGGGAGATTGCATATAGCTAGGGTTGAGACATGTAAAAAACAGGCTTGATGGCTGGGTTGAGCCTGCATGGGCCAAAATATTATAGAAGGTTTTGTGTAAAAAACCATTTTTAATGTACCACAGATGTTTTTTTTGTACAAAACTGTTTGTGATGATCTGTTTCTTACATACGGGTTTCTTAGACAATCATTTATGATGTTAATTTTAATAAAAACTGTCTGTTATCAGAGTTCTAGGATGATCTTTTTCTATATCATGGCATATATAACTTTTCAAGGAGAGAAGAGGGGCGTGGAGAGAGAGAGGGCGTGCACAAAAGAGAGGGCATATTTGCCCTGTTTGCACAGAAATCATTGATGATTCTGGCCTCTTTGGTGCCATCCTGCCTGTGTGCACATGCTTTCTCACGATCGATCATGGGCATTTTGCTGTAGGAGGAAGCCATGCCTGCCAACCTAAGACAATTTTATAACCAACCATTCCAATATTATGCTACATGCATGCATGCACCTCGATTATACAACAAAAAATGAACTAACACGTAAGTTACAGAACACAAACAGCACTATGATACATGCCAAGTTCAGAGCCATGTGTGGTGTATTTTAGGCAAAAACAAAGTTCCTTACAATTGTATGCACTGGAGGGACAAGTCGGTCATGAAGCCAATCATGGCCAGTGTGAGTAAACTTTGGTCCACTCATGTAAATATCTCCTTCAGTAGCTAGTCAGCATATATATTCTTTTAGTTTCCCTTTATCATGTCAAAACATACAGTGGTGGTTCACATCACAAGGCATAGACATTTGGATTTGGATCTACTGGAAATCTCGTTATTCAAAATTTGAACCTTTACCTAAAATTTGACCTCCCTCACTGGGGATCAGCTCATAGTGGAGTGCGAAAGGCGCATAGAAAAAAAAAGGCAACTGAGGTTTTATTACATTTTTTTGAGGGAGAAAGGCAACTGAGTTGAAGCATGCTTGTTGTGGTAGTGGCTCAAGTGGAGACTTCAACCTTAACAAGATTTTTCAACCTTGCTATCTATTGCATGTCATCTTGTTCTCCAATAATTTCAGACGCGTCTTCGAGTAAGTCTTATAAAGCCCCCCTCCTCCTCCTCTCCAGCATTTGTTTGTGTAGCCCGCAAATATCGGTGTCGTGTGCCAACTCAGATCATTACCCTTAGAAAAATATATAATATAACATAAATAATGTTCCTACGTTCCTAAGAAGAAAATTCTTCATATACTAAGAGCATCTAGCGTTACTAACTAAAGGGTGGCTACAAAGCAACTTATGGACTCCTCTCATGCATGTGGTTCTCTTTTTAACGGGGTGTTGGACGATTATTTTCTGAATTAATTTCAGATCGAGAATAATTCGCTGGAAATACTTTTTCACCTATGTATACCATAGCTGAACTATAATTTTTGCACACTCTTGTATCAAAAAGTTGGTGGTGATTTCGTTAGCAAGTTTTACCAGCATTTCATTCTACAGTTAATGTATATACCCCGTATGTTTCTATGCGGAAAGTGACACCGGTGCATATTATATGTGTGTGTGCGCGCGCAAGATGCGGTGCGTTAATTTGGTGTGTATTGATCTTCGCAGATTAAGTCTTGTGTGATATGGATGTGATTTGGACTAAAGAAGTATGACCACAGAAGAATGTCAAAGGAGCAAACATCTGCAATGTGCTCCGAAAGCGACCACAGTGCAGCCCCCCTGCACGCATGCTGTAGTGCAGTCAGTGTGTATATTGGCTTGAGTGTTGAATCTTGTGGCAAAGGCAAAGGAGAAAATCCTTTAAGTCATGACTTATACGCTAACGTCCAAGATTAGTCTTTACGCATACTCAAGTCGACAAAAGGCAAATTATTCTCCACAAAAAAATCTACGTTGACTTACTGTGGCAGGAAAGGAATTTTTTATGAAGGCACTTCTCAAAGTCAGCTTGGGCTAATTTAATTGCTAATACTTCGATAATTTCCTGGTAAGAATTGTGTGCAGCAATTGCACCAGCTAGCTTCGAATGTGATTTAGTTTCCTATATGCCATTTTCTCTTAGCACGTATGTGTAGCACAGCAATATATATACAAATAATAGTATATATTATAGATGTGTGCTTCCGAGGATGTAGAAGTTAGGAGAATTGTCCTTCTATTATCTAAAAAATAATAATCACATATACATTATAAATTGCATGCATTTCTTCAATAAGCCAGTCAGATCAATCATCATACTGTGTGGCAATATTTCGACAGTGTACCCCTACAACCCGTGCCACCTTTTCGTTGATGCAAGCCTGGAACAGAATCTTAGAAAGCAAAACTAGGGTAAGTAGTTCTTCTTTTTCCTGTACAATCTGTACACATACAAATATATCTCTCTTATCCTACATTAATTAGTTTTAGATATTCGTTTCCACAATGATATTTTGACCACTATAGATCTAATAGTATTAGTTTATTTTATCGATAATGATGATTCTCTCTATACTGATGGTCCAACATAAATATATTTGATTGCCATATATCCTAAAACTACTGTATTTAGAATCAGGGGGAGTACTATATGAATCGTGCTGAATAAAACTAACTGAATCTCCTGTGAAAAATCCCAACATGTTGTAGCAATGGACACATGGGCCCCACAAAACTACATGCCTGCTTTGAATGTGGTCCCACCGACCAGTCAGTTTACCTTGCCCCCTGTGGAGTGAATCCCTGATGAACAATATGTGTTTTAATATTTGTTTCTTTCTAGTGGATCGAGCACATCACCATCACCCAGATATATATGCACAAGAAGGAAGGACTACACCCATCTGCCCTAGCTGCCTTAGCTGCTAGCTAGTGTCAAAATCACCAACCGTAGCAGCAGCAAATCCCATGGAATCTCGTCATAGTCTTTTCCGGGCCCGCGCGCACTAGCTAAGCTAGAGCCACACGTACGTACGCGCGCGCGTTGGGTCCGCCCCGCCCTGCCCTGGTTTGTAGGATCGGCTTGGGTTAATTTTCAGCTTCCCGGCAGGCCAGCTGCGTGCCAAATTATATATCACGGCGAGACGTAATGGCCCGTGAGTCTACGTACACCTGTGCGCGCGCGCACGGAAGGAGATCGATCACGAGGAGGAGGCATCCGGCCGTTTCATTTAGCATTTCAAAGCTTGATCGATCGCGCGAGCGTGCGCGGCCCCGACCAACGACAGCTTGACTGGACGTGTCTGGCGGGTGGCGGCCGGGGGCATGCACGACATGCCTATCTTTTCACGGTGATTTTACCGGTCGGCCGGAGGAGGAGGACGACGACGATAAGCACGCATCCCGGGGAGGTGGGGGAAATTTGTCGGTGCAACAGCTGATCAAGTGGTGTGGTGAAACGATGGTTCAAGCATTCACAGGTCATATGGCTAGAAAAGGGTTGAGAATTAAGTCGACGATGAGGTTTTGAAAACTTAACAAGTTTTCCGTTTCAAAACATAAGGTTAATAATTTTTACAATTAATCTTGTGACGAGATATAAGGCGCGAATGCAGAATTCATGCATGATTTTTCTCTTTTTGTTCCTCATTTATCTCTTCTTTCTCTTCGTTTATGGATGAATACACATACTAAATACTGTTTCTTCTTCGCAAGATACTAACGCCATGGACACCACGGTCATTTCCCTATACCCCATCCATTGCCGAATGCATGACATTTATGATTTGTAGATCAACCAATATGCATGTACAAAGAGAGCATGCTACCCATCTTCATTCTTTTGGGATGGTGTGCATTCATAGTAATAAATGATAATGGAAATAGCCAAAGAAACGGATTAAAAAGAAAATGTGGTGCACAGTTATATATCTCAAAAATGTAGAAACAAAACATGAAAACTAAAATGTTATGTATCCTAGACTGGATGGACTATAATTATCTTGGATTCGTGACTTCCTTAATCTTTGTCCTTAACCAAAATACACTTCATAAAAATAAGTCGAGGTTATGCTTATTTTGATGCTGTTGCAGAAAAGAGTTACAAAATGCTGTTGTTCTCCTAGGTAATTCAAATCAAATTACACGTAGATAAATGATGTTATACAATTGTTGTTCTCTCACCTCTCGCCTCATATGTTTTGAAATACAAAACATATATACATTTCAACTTGATTAAGAAAAAAATACGGGTAATACTTAATTATGTAGAAACAATCAATCTAACTAGATTATTTGAATCCACCATAATACCTGACAAAGCCTTACGCTCTTGAACTAACTAGTAACGCGTTTGAAGCGTAAGTTTTCACCCACGAAATATTATTTACCTTGGCACATGCAGCTTCACAAAATATGATCCATATTTCCGCATGGATCGTATATCCTTCGTTAGATAGCATGGACACGTTTCGTACCAAAATTGTCTGCGAGGTAAAAAACAAACAACAAAGATGTATGCTTAGAAGACTAGCTAGTCTCCTAATTAACTAGGTAACCTACATGTGGTTGATGGTTCTATGCACTTGAGCATGAATTGACCAGTTAATCTACTTTGTTGCTATTACCTTTAGTGATGAGTTCTGAGAGATTTGGACTCAGATCGCGGGGGGCCGATGAGCGATGACCTTTTTATTATTATTTCCATCCCCACAGCCACAGCTAAGCTAGGGCTGAGTTGTTCTTCTCACGCACATCAAGAGCATTCTTTCTGCTCCAATCATAGCGGTTAGGTCTGCAAGTGTGATAGCGAAACTTAAAATATTATACTCCTATGATGTAATAGCAGCAATAAAAATCATAGCAAATTTGTCAACACCCGAATTGAATATATGAATCACAATGCGTGAGGCCCCTCTCCAAAAGTGGTAGAATTCCATGCGTGCTTGCTAGGAGTTGTTTCCATCTCCAAATAATTTATAGTCAGTGTAAATCAATTAACCTCTTCCTAAGTCTGGATTATCATAACCTTCACTATGCGGTTATCCAAGACCCTCGTCACAAGCGGTTTTTTTTAAAAAACTATCTATGGTAAAATATCACAGACAGTTCACACATGACACTGTCTGGGTTAACTTCTAGCGATGTGAATCGTTTGTGATGAGCAGATGTAGCAGGCGGTTCTTATTAAGAACTGCCTATGATATCGGACTACCATATTACAGATGGTTTTTACAAAAATTGTCCGTGATTAAGGGGTATCACAGATAATTTTATTTGAAAACCACATGTGATAAGATGCTCATTTATTACTAGCCAACAGCTTTCCCCAACCCCGAGCCTTGTCTTAAATTCTTAGTTCTTACATAGTGGTGGTGGCCGCTCCGGCGACTTTGTAGTTTGTAGTCCAATTAGTCTAAAAGAACTGAAGATTTGGGGGAGATATTGCATATCCACTTGTTACTATTGATCTAAATTTAGTGATTGGTTAAAAAATTAAATAATTTTGAAGATTTAACTTGGTGAAGAGAGAAAATATAGATCTAGAGCTTAGTATGAGGCAAAATCTATTTGTTCTTATCGATCTTAAAGTTATTAATTGCTTGTATTGCATTACTAGAACATGTTGCTAGCTAATTAGGGTGGCAAAAAGAGAATCGTGGATGGTTTAGATATTGTGAAAGAGAGAGATGTAGCATATATTATTAATTTATTATGCCATATTTGATTTATGTTGTTCAATATTTAAGTTGTACTTCTCATAAGTAAAAATTGTAATTCTTGGTATATTGTATGAAATGAAGTATTGAGAATCTTTAGATATAGTCAAAACACATATTAATGACATAATTAATTAATATTGTATTTACTATTTTTTTCTTATTAAGTTGTACTTGTGATAAATAAATTTTGTAATTATTCGTAGCTTGTATGTTTGGTAAATAGCAACCTTGTTAATTAAATAGAATATTGCGAATCTTTAGATGTAGTCAAAACCGACATATTAATGACATAATTAATATTTTATTAATTAATTAATTAATTAATTTAGTCTTCCTACTACTTTGTGTCATGCATATATAGTCCTCAACATTTAACACGAATTAAATTTTATTTTTTATATGTACCATAGATGGACCAAAGCTAGAGTACCTTAATGGTGTGTCAGAGTTCATAAGAGCTACAGAAGAGGATAAGTTGAAGAGGGGGAACAATATATTTCTTGTCCATGCAATGACTGTGAGGACTTACATATGTTTAATAACTCCGAGCAGATCCAATACCACTTGATTCGCAGGGGTTTCAAAGAGCAGTACACATGTTGGACAAGTCACCGTGAACAAGAAATGATACAGGCTGGTAATTATGACATCGTAGAGGAAGAGAACTATATAGTGGATGATGTCGATTCTAATTCAGATGAAGATACACCGTCGGACAATCGTGACCATCTAGATGAGATGTTCTGCCATGCAGAAGGGAACCGTGATACATGGGAGTATGAGAAATTCAACGTCTTTATAGGGAACTGAGAGAAACTTTTATTCAAGGGATGCAAGGCGAAGTACACGAAGTTGTCATCCATGCTTGAATTGCTGAAACTGAAGGCAAGCAACGGGTGATGGGACAAGAGTTTCATGATGCTATTAGGTCTCTTACTGGACATGCGTCTAGAGGGAAACAAAGTGCCCACAACTACCTACAAAGCCAAAAAGGTTATTTGTCCCTTGGGAATGGAAATACAATTAATACATGCTTGTTTGAATGATTGTATCCTCTTTTGCAAAGAGTATGCATGTCTGGTGTGCAAGTTATCCCAATACATGAGTAATGATCAATCAAATGAGGTTGAGGATGACAAGGTGATGAAAGGTACTCCAACTAAGGTGATGTGGTATCTGTCTATAATACCATGTGTGAAGCGTTTATTTGTGAACCCAAAGGATGCAAAACTATTGGATTAGCATTCTCATGAGTACAACAATGATGGAAAACTTAGACACCTTGCTGATTCCATCTAGTGGAGAAACATCGATAGGAAGTTTGAAGATTTTGGCAGGAAACCAAAAAACATAAGGTTTGGATTGAACATGGATGGAACGAATCCTTTCGAAAACAAGAAGAGCCGTCATAGCACTTGGCCTGTGAAACGCTGCATCTACAGTCTTCCTCCTTGGTTGTGCATGAAGTGTAAGTACATTATGGTGTTGATACTTATGTAAGGACCGAAGCAGCCTGGAAACAACATAGATGGTTTCGTAGAGCCATTGATGGATGATCTTGAAACACTGTGGACCAACGGGTAGAGGTTTTTGATGTGCACAATCAAGAGAACTTTAATCTACGCTGCTTGATGTTCTACACCATAAATGATTATCCTGTCCTTGCTAACCTTTTGGGGCAGAGTATGAAAGGGGAAAAGCATGTACGAATTGCTTGCATGATACCATGAGTGTGTGGCTTAAGCACTCAGGGAAAGCCGTGTACATGTGTCACTGTAGGTTCCATCGGAAGGATCACCCGTACCATTGAATGAAGAAAGAATTCAACGGAGGAAATGAGGATAGTAAACCTCCTAGGAAATTTAGCGGTAAACATTTTTATGATATGGTTAAGGATATCGAAGTCACATATGAGAAGGGATGCAAAATCAAACCTACACATGAGAAAGACGTGTGGAAGTTACCTATTAGGAGCACCTACAAGTCTGTCACTGCATCGATGTTATGCACATAGAGAAGAATGTATATGATAGTGTGATAGGTCTGTTAATGAATATCAAGGGCAAAAAAAAGCATGACCTCAAAACATGGCTTGCTTACTGGATATGAGAATCAGAAAAGAATTACAACAGAAAGAGACTATAACTAGCCGGACGTTCTGTGAACCTGCTTGTTATACTCTGTCCAAGGCTAAGAGAATAGAGTTGTGCCAGTTCCTGCATGGTATGAAAATTCCTTCCCGGTACTCCTACAACATCAGAAGACTTGTTTTGATGAGAGATTTAAAATTGATCGTTCTGAAGTCTCATGATTGTCATGTGTTGATGACTGAGATGCTCCCGATTACAATTCAAAATATTTTACCAATCAAGATTCGAGAGAAAATCATGAGGTTGCGTTCTTCCTTTAACAAAATTTCTCAAAAGGTCATTGATCCCTTCGAACTTGATGATCTTCAGAAGGATGTGGTGACGACTCTATATCAAACTGAGATGTATTTCTTCTCATCGTTCTTTGATATCATGGTCCATCTCATTGTACATCTTGTGACAAAGAAAAAGTGGTGTGGGCCCATGTTCCTATATAGCATGTACTAGTTTAAGAGGTACATGAGAATTCTAAAGCACTTTGTGCGGAACCAATCACGGGCGGAGGGTAGCATTGTCGAAGGCTATGCAAGTGAAGAGATCATCGAGTTCTACATCGACTACATGGTTGAAGTAAAACCCATAGGTTTGCCTCAATCTCACCATACAAAGAGGCCTGGGGGTATCGGGGACCATCAGAAAAATATATTAATCATGATGCAAGGTTATTAATCAAGCCTATTTCATGATCTTGCAACACATGGTTGTAGTAGATCCATACATCGATCAACACAAGGACAAGGTATGGAAGGATAATTCGAAAGCGATGGATGTTTGGGCGACGAAAAAGCACAATCATCGTTTTAACAAATGGTTATATGAGCAATTCATGGGATATCGTTAGGTAACCTTACACTGACATGGTTGGCAGAAGGACCATCATTTATAGTTTTCACATGGCAATGACTGGACATAAATGGGTACACATTTTATAAGATAGCTCAAGATCAAAAGAGCACAAACCAGAATAGTGTTGTGTCACGCCTCGAATTTTCAGAACCTAAAAATTAGGGCTAACAAAAACTTTTTCGTTAATAATGTCAGCTGAAAATACACTTAATTAAAACTTTAGTTCAAATCATGATGAAACTAAATACCAAACACGAAAACCCTTGTCTTTATCTCTATTGATCTCTGTTTTGTCAAAACCCTAATTCCCCGAAACTTCGTCCGACAACGCGGACAATTCCGTTCAACACCTGATTTCATACGTGGTTACTTACTCTTGCATTCCCTCCACAAATGCACCTCCGGCATCCATCCCCCTTCCTCCCTAGTCGGTGTACCCTAGACCGACAAGCGCAGCTGAGTATCCAAACGATACTTTTACGAAATTGAAGCATATACACCCCATGAGTCTCCTCCGAATGACACAATTTTTTTGCCGGCTATCTCGTCATGTCCAATCGTGAGTATGCGCACATATATACTGCTTTTGTATATACGCGTATATGCAAAACCCTAATCCAGTCCTTCCGAACTACGGATCAAAACCCTAATTCTCGGCAATCTCCGTTCACCCCTGCCACGAGTCCTAAGTGTATACATGAGTATACCAGTGGCACTTCTCGTGCCCTAGCCTACCGTTACTTCGATATACACCCCGGTTTCGTCGCAACCGCATATATGCTTAAATCTTGTAATATACGTTGGCACATACACCTTGGAGTCCCCCAGCATATCGCTGCATGTGTTCAATTGACTTCTGCCACCTTTTCTCTCTCCTTGAATATGCGTGTTCGCAATGCACCCCTCTAGTGCTTTTGGCGATCTCCTTTTCTTGGCACCTATATGATCAGGCGGACTCGGATACTTGTGCGTCGACCCACGCTCTATCTTCGTTTTCCGAGAAATCGCGAGTGCTCGACACCTTTAAATTTTGGGTTCACTTAATCATGGATGCGTGCTCTGAAATAGAAAGTTAGAGTATATATATATGTATATATATATTTTCTTCCTTAATAATGAGGTGCGGGTTTCCATCCAATTCTGGGCAGGCAGAACCTTTTTAAAAGGATACGTGACCATTTTAACTTCATATTGGGATTAAATTTCTCGGAACATCTCAATGGTTTTACTAGCTTGCCAGTGGAATTTAATTAGGAATCAAGGACTTAAGCTTCAGGAAAATACCCCAATTTTGGTGGGACCTCTTATATGAAACCCATAAACTGTAGTAAAAATCATGCCACTACTGCTTAAAAATCTTCACTAAGGATCAGCTGAAGCTCCAATGAAACTATACTGTTTCCGCAGTAGGAAAATCCTCTCATCTTTGTTAAATGCCCCCAAAAATCGTACCAACCGACACCACCTGGTCCCCCTGTCATGTGGATCCTCTGTCCCCCATGTCAGCGCTTGGTTTCCATCTCCTTCTTCCTTACCACTTCCTGTTTCCCCTTATCCCTCAAGCAGATGCCCCTTTCCTCATCAATGGCCACTGTTCTTCTTTGCCACCTCAACCTCATGCTACAGCCGGCGGAGCCTAATTTTCCCTGTGCAATTTGATTTTCTCCCAACCACAGGCCACGCCATGGCTTGCCACCAATACTCGCAGAGGTACAGCACCAGCAGCAGTTAGCTCGCCTGCACTCATTTTCTTACCGGACTTGAGCTCCCCTTCCTCCCATCTTCTCCAAGCCGCACAACTCCGCCCTACTCCCACTGCTCCGCTTCACTCCATCCCGAGCTCAGTCTCTTGCCGCTGTTCCTCCTCTCCCTCCCCCCGAGCTCCCTCCAGCAAGCGCCAGCAGCACCACCCGATAGGACTTGCCTCCATCAGCTCCTTCTTTCCACCCCGGCTACTCCACCTCCCAACCTTCCCAACCAAGCGCCCAAGTCACCGCCGCAGAGCTCCGTCGCACGGCCACCACTTCGTCTAGCTTCCGCCGCCGGCCGTGAGCCCCTCCTTTCCCTCTGAGGCGAGCTCCACAAGCGCCGCCGTCGCCCCGGCGGAGCACCCCATCGTGCGGTCGCCACCGCTTCCCCCTACCGCGGTTCTAACCGCCGCCGGCTCCGGCTTCTGCCTGGCCGCCTTTGCCACCACCCGATGCTCCCTCTTCTTCCCGATTCCCGCTACACCCGGATCTACGCCCGCCTTCCACCGCAGCTCCACGCCAGTGATGGACCCGAGCACCACCGCCACCAAATCGGGCCGCCGCCCACCGGCCCCGCGCCCTTGAGATCTCTCCAACTCCGGTCTCCGTTGTTGCCACCGAAGCCAGCACCGCCCCGAGCCACCCGAACTCCGGCTAGATCTGCACCCCGCTTCTCCTAGCTCCACTCCCTCAGGCCCGCTACCGCCGGTAGCTCCTCAACCCGCCGTCGGGTCTGCCCTGCCGCTCACCGGCCATCCACCTCTCTCGTCTACCACTCGCCACCGATGGCCGCTCCCTCCCTCACCGCACCCACCGCCGGTGAGGACTCCCGAATGCCACCGGGCGCTACCCTCTCGCCTGCTGAGCTCATCGCTTTCCTTTCTCCACCATCGCTGACACCTGGGCCCGCACGTCGGGTGGACGAACCTGTCCCGACAGCCGTCCTCACGAACAGTGCATTGAAGGCACAGTGGTTCCCTTCCGGTATATGGTTCCAGTGCCCATTTACGTTCTCGGTTCACTCGATTCAAGCGACTCCTGGCCAGTCCTCTGAGAAGTAAGCCCAGTTCTAGAATCCTTGGATCAATTCCAAGTTTTTGGTTCAAAAAAATTCAATTTTCATCAATATTTAAATCTTAAACAAAGAAGATTAGGTTTAGGTAATTCCTTGCAGTCCTTTTAATTGACGCATACGCTACATATTGGATTCCCAGAGCAACCAAAATAGTGTTCCGGGTCGTCTAAAGTACTAGAATGTATATGACATCCATTAGATCGGTAGGTGAAACGATATGGTTATTCCTACAATCAAAAGCGTCATCAATTTATGTGATTACATGCATATACTAACCACCTAGGGCAACCCCCGTTCTCGTAGACTGTAGCTTTAAGACCTCAGAACCCTACCATTAACTCGAGCCATGTATTCTCCCTTTCCAGTTTCCAGCTGGAGCTACCAGTCAATTCAATAACCTCTCGGACGGAACAATAATCTATATATCTTTCAAAAACCCTAACTCTAACCCGACCAGACAGGTCTACATTTTACGCGAGCCATTCACTCGGAGTTTCTTTCCTAATACTAAGGACCCGTAGCTCATAGAACCCTAATGACCCTAATGGCATAGTTTTTCCCCCCCAATTAAAGGCGTCGTCATTTTATGGGATATACCTTACCATGTTCAACAAACCCTAACTCGGGCTTAAAGACCTTCAGCATAACCCTTATACCTCGGTGCAACAAATGAACCTAAAACATAAAGAATGTCCACCCAAATGCAAGGTCAGCCGGTGAAACCCTAATCCAGCCGTGTAACGAGGGTTAATATTCTAACTTAACCTAATGAGCCTAAGTAGCTTCCTCGAAATCTCATAAATTTGTAGCCGTCCTAACCCCCATGAAGTAATGATTTTGTTGTTCTGGTTCCTTACTTGATGTTATCGGGTTTTCGTCGCACCGTCATTTATTTGGTGTTTTTCCGACGTGTAGACACGACATTGCGATGCTTTCGCGCAAAGGATTTCGGACGAGTACCGTATCGAGTTCGATACCGGGATCAGCCAATATTGCCAGGCAAGCTTTCCCGCCTTGAACATATTGAACCCCATATTTGCTAAGCCTAGTTACTTTGTTTGCAAACCTTGCATGCTATTTTAATATTAGCGGTATTTTATGCTAGTGAAGATATGTCCAATAGATGCATATGCCGTAGGTTTGGAATCTGCCCCTTGGTAACCCTAAGTCTATTTAGTCGGTCGAGATCGACCGGCAAGGTAGTAGGAGTATAAGCGGTAGCTGTGCTTAGACCTGCTCTAGTTAAAACAAGTTTTACTAAGTACATGGTGTATGGGATCAAAACCCTCGGCTTGTTTACACATGCCGAGGAAATCTTTTAAAAGGAAACATTTGTGAAAATCCCACATAAAATGATGGAGGATTTCGGATTCGAGCAGGAATGCTAAGGGTGTTATGAGGTGGTAGAGTAGCCGATTGCTACTTGAGGAAAGGATGGTGGGTAGCCGGTCACTACCCGAGGAGTTGGTTGGTTATGGAGTCCTGCTCGAATCAGTTAAGGACCGAACCTAAGTGCCGTTGAATCAGTTCCCCACCGTATGTCCACATGTCCTTTATGGGAAGGACTTGACTCAGTATCTCGATTAATACTGGAGCTTGGAACCGTGGGAAGTTGGGGTGATGTGCTAGGGTGGATTGGGATCCCTAGAGGATCTTCACGGGGCTGCGTGGAGGTAAAGCTCTCAGCGAGTCTCACGGCAGAGTGGGGGTAAAGCTCCCGAACGAGTCTCACGTCTGCGTGGGGGTAAAGCTCCCTGTAGGGTTCCACGAGTACGTGAAAATATGGTCTGACACAAAGTTGGAGAGTCTCATTTTTTGACATCCGGGATGCAAAAGTTGGGTTACCCACCTAGCGGCTCCGGCTCTAGTGTGAACACAGGCGAAAGGTCTCGTTGTACTAGTCCTGTCAGTATACGTCGCGAAGTATACCCAGGGTGACCTACATCTTGTGGGTAAAGCCGTACAACCTCTGCAGAGTGTTAAAAACTATTCGAATAGCTGCGTCCTCGGTCATGGACATGAACTGGTAAGGCCACACACTGGTTAGACTGAGTTTTGGTTACGAAAGCTGGGAAATGGGATTAAGGACGTAGGCATGATGTGTCCACAGTGAGCAGTTTAAGCTACAGTCTGGTAGCAAGGAACTGCAGAAGAGAAAACCTAGCCCGGGCCGCGAGGCGGTAGCGCGGGTAGGTTGTAAAGATTGTTCGAGGCGGTAGATGGAGCTACCGGCCTCTAGTTGACGACAGGTGGTAGATGGAGCTACCGGCCTCTAGTTGACGACTGTTTTGCTGGATTATCCAGCACCGAATGCTGTTTCGACAGAGGCGAATTTGATTTTGAAAATGCTTTTGAATCTACTATTCTGTATTTCGAATAAGAACTTACATTTCCGCACAACTTGCAACTTAGGGTAGAGCCATTCCTTAGTCTATTCCCTGCATGAAATATTACCGTATAATTTCTCCTGTGGGAATAGCTTGCGAGTACATTCCATGTACTCACCTGGCTTGTTGATTTGGCCAGACGAAGAAGACAACAATATCCGAGGATAAGCTCACGATCGCGAAAGCTAGGGCGTAACCCCAGTCAGTTGCCTGTCGGGTATGGCATACTGATGGGCCACATCTCCGCTGGATTCCCGCTGAAAGTTTATAGCCGTTGGGCTACAGGTATCAGACTTTCGACTTTAACGGTCTATTTATTTGTTAACGTATGTATGTCGATGATATACAGGTTAACTTGTGTGTACCGGCTACTGATCCAGGGACCGGTACAGTGATCACGAGGGAGTATCCGGCCTTAAAACCGGGTACGCCACATGTTGTCTACATAGATGCTCGAGATACAGCTGGGAAGGAGATCTCACACTATGGGTACATAGAAAAGATTTATGAGCTAGACTACGTAAATTTCAAGTCTCCCCTGTTATGGTGTCATTGGGTCAATCTCTCACAGGTGAAAGTTGATAAGTACGGCTTCACAACGGTAGGCCTCACAAATACTGCATACAAGATGAACCATTTGTTCTAGCAAATCAAGTTGATCAGATCTTCTATGTAACCGACCCTTCAAACAGGAGGCACCACGTAGTTAAGCAGTTGAAAAGGATAATTGTTAGAGTTGAGGATGTAGTGGATGAGGATGAGTACAATCAATTTGACAAGATGCCTTCTTCCTGAGATGCTATAACCATCGAGGAAGAATAAAGTGAGGACGAAGCTACCTACACACACGACAATCATCATGAAGAACTCACGTTTGTAGAAAAGTAGAAGCATATTTAGTATGCAATTATGTAGATTTCATAATGTGATATATAATATTTATTTATGTGAATTTCATAATGTGTTGTATAATATTTATTTATGTGGATTCATGACGTCGCAATAGCCAACATTGCGGGTGGTTCAAAGAGAGAACCGCTTGTGATATCAACACATCGTAGGCGATTCTTATTGAGAATCATTTGCAATATGGTGACACCACAGGCGGTTTTCACTCAGAAGTGCCTGCGATGACCCCTAATATATAATACCTAAGGGTGTTTTGGCTCAGCCCACTCTAAAGAAATGCCAAGTACCAAGCCTCCACCGCTGCGATCACCCGAGCCCGCTACCATCACCCAAACCCTAGCTGTCGCCGTCGCCTGAGACCCTTACCAACTCCCGCAGGCTGTCCCCATGCGTCATCGACACCACCATCGCCTCCTCAACCTCCCGGAACGCCACCTCCTCATCTCCCCGAAGACCGCCGCCCGCCATCGATGGCTCGAGCGATGCTCCACTTCGAGCACCGCCGCCCCGAGCACAACCTGGTACCCTTTCCCTCTCCCTCTCTCTCCCTCTGATGATGCCATCGCCGGCCGACCATCTCTGTCACTGCTGATTTAGGTTCAAACCGAACCAAATTTGGGTAATTTGGTTCAAGTTTGAGACATTTCTTATGCGCACGTATTTTTTAGTGTTATTTTTCTATGCACTAATATGCCACTATACACATATTTAGCTATTTTACTTATCAATTGCGTATAGCTACTCTTTTTAATTCTATTAAAATGCTTGTAAATTATTGGTACTCTTCATGATATAAAATAACTAGTTAGCTTTCCACTTAATTCATACTTTACTTTCTATAGCTTTAGTTATTTTATTAATTATAAACTGATAAGAACAGATACTTGTTTTATTGATTTTGAGCTAATTAATACTTAGATCATTTATATTCATGCTTATCTATTTTTATTTATATTGATGTTTACCTAATTTTTTTATATTAATGCTTATCTTAATTATTTATATCAATACCTAGCTATTTCCTTAATCTAGTTAATTCATCGCTCCTCTTACTTGTTTGCTATGAAATGAATCCATAGTTTTGTTAATACCCTTTTAGAAGATGTTGTCCCCTCGTAATCCCTCGCCCTCGCCATCAGCTTCCGGGAGTGATTTATGACGCCTCCTAGAGCACCAAAAAAGTGATACGTGCTCCAAGAAGACCCACTCAAAGGCCCAAAAGTTGATTCACCATAATGGAAATCGGTCCGACTGGGGCACCAGTCAAGCCAATCAAAAATACTGCCAAATGGCTAAGTACTTGCAGGATCGTTGCATGGACACCGATGCCCATAACCCTAGAATCTTGGAAAAAGGTTGATAAAGGCACGTGCCAAGTTTTGATGAACGATATACATACTTCCTTTGTAAACCCTGCAGAACTTAAGCCCCGCATCAAAAGAGCTGCATTGAAAGTGGCTAATAAGGCGTGGAAGGAGTTCAAGTTTAATCTCCAGATGTATTTCATCGCACATGATGAGGGGCCCTTTTCCATGCACAAATGAATGGATTGCGAGATGTGGCCTTGATTTAAGGAGATAAAGGATACCAAAGAATTTAAGGCCAAAAGTGCAACGGCGAAGGTGCTCGCAGCCAAGAAAACTCACCATTACAGACTAGCTAGCTTAGGTACGTGCCTAAGGTTGAGAAACGGATAGAGGAGGAGGAGCAGGCACTCCTTAATGACTAGCCCCTGCCATTTCCCAACATAGTTGGACAGCACACCGGGAATTGGTTGTATGTGTAGAGGAATCTAGCTGCCACGTCTTCCGATGCCAACTCCTTCACAAGCCAAGCAACCTAGGAAGTCTATACCAAATTGGTAAGATGTTCATTAACTACCTAGTTTATAATATATCCATAACCTCATTCTAAAGTTTTTTAACTTCTTCGACTCTTTCAGGAAGATTTCTACACAATCCTCCCCATATGAATTTCAAAAGGAGGAGGATATACTATCTGCCACCATTGGGACCAAGGAGAATCTAGGTCGCACAAGGGGAACAAGTGCATACTCTACCTGGAGAGATGGATTCCCCGAGGATATACATCGATACAAAAATAAGTGCATGGCCAAAGCTAAGCACAAAGCAAGAGACAGAGCTGCTCTTACAGATGAAAATCACCAACATGGTGAAAGCGACGGTCGATGGTTGTATAAGAGCCCTAATGCAAATGGTGGTCATGGGCTCGGAAGGTGACATTAATTTGCAAACTAGCCCCCTCTGCTATCCGAAGGAGTAGCCAAGCCTCTACCCCCAATCTTGACCTTGCACGTGATGTCATGTATCCTTTTGATGAGATGTTGACCTTGAAATATATGTCTTTCTAGCGCTCCACTTACAGTACTCTTGCAAGTTATATGTAGCTAATTATTATATTTCAAATCATTTGTTACTTTGAAGGATACGATGTGGTGTAAGCTATTGGCCAGGCTTCTTGAAAACGAGCCTTTGGTAGTTGCAACTAGGATAGCCTATCCAGAAGTGAAGGTGAGCTCATATAATGTGTGCCGATTGGGCGGCGGAACACGAAAGTTATTGTGCACAGTGTATATGACACATGCAAACCCATCAAACTAAAGTTTCCCCTGAACAATGAGATCATGAGACTAGGGCAAGCAGAAGGGATATCATCCAATGACCCAAGAAGGACATAGTCTTGGAGGACTGATGCCCTCCTATCGACTCGATTGAATCACAAGCACCAAACGTGGCCATCATGGTGGCTACCATGCTAGTGGGAACGACATCGTGTGCGCTTGAGCTTCCAACTAATGCTCATTCATCTCTCGCAAAGGCATTGAAGCCGGCAGCTAAAAGAAAGTGAAGTGCCAATTCAAGCCCAAGGGGCCTGAGCCCGCACACCTTTACATTGAGGCCGAGTATGAATTGGCACCATTGGCCAAGCGATAGGCTCAAGGAGAGCCATGGACCAAATCGCTAGAGAGACTCAAAAAATTCGAACGGTATAGCCACGAGTTGCATTAGTACTACCTGAAAGAGGTCAAGAAGCCGTCGAGAGAATTGACCACAACTACCAAGGTGTTTACTAAGGACCATTTCCACCATGACTTCGAGAACTGTCATTTCTTTGTGAATTTTGTGGACTTGCGGAAACTCTACAACCTCCGATCATTGGAAATATCACTCATCAGATGCTATTCACTGTAAGTGTCTACAACCACGGTCTGCATTCATATTGTACAGACTAATTCCCATATATATGTAACTCCTAGCTTCTGTATGTGTAGATTAATGATTGAACAATGCAAAAGAAAACAAGTAAAGGCTGGGTTCCTCGACCCATACATGGTCTCCACACAAAAGATCAAAGAGAATAGAGACTTTGTCTATGAGTACGTGATAAACGCGTTGCTTGCTCAACAAGATAAGGATTTCATACTTCTTCCATACGACTAAATGTAAGTGTTGCACCAGTTAGTTTCTGTACTTGTTGATTTGAACTTTATCTGCCAAAATAACTTTGGTTCACTAACCATGGCGACATAACTATATGCAGGAAGCATTGAATTCTCAGTGTCATTATACCACACCATCCAAGGATCATGTACTGGATTCTTTATTACAAGTGAGCTTTGATGTCAAAATACTTGGAAATTTTCCTAACAAGTAGCACATTCTAGTATGTATAACTGTATCGTTCACTCCATTTGCGTTGCAATGCCGAAGGCAAACTATTTGAATTCATGTAGGGTACGGAAGTGGTATGGTGAGATGGGAGGAAATTATGGAACTACGCCGCTAATTCAGAATAAGGGCATTAGGTATCCTCCAATACACAATAATACTATATCATAAATTGTATTAATGATGATCTTGAAGTAGTAATCAAATTCTATATTTTTTGAGTGCCACCAACAACAAGGAGGGACAAGATTTGTGGCTTCCAAGTCTGCCATAACATGAAAATCATAATCATTAATTTTCTGACAGATGATTATAAGATTTGACAATCTTGCTATAATTATTTTCATAATTTTTTGAAAGATGATTATAAATTTGAGAAGCCGCACGCGCGACTTTAATATATATTCTAATTGACATCAAAGGGACATCCCATCTCTACAGAATACAACAGCTCATCGCCATCTTCCTTATGAGAGAGGTCATCGACAAATATGGTCTATTCCACACCTACAACTTGGAAGAAGGCTACTTTGCTTCGTTAAGAGATGACCATTTTAAAACTCATGTGATATATATCCATGTGCTGTGTGATATGAACTTATTTGTTTGCATTGAAGTGGATGCCGAGTATGCTCTCTGAATTAATGTGATATGAGCTGTGACGAAATGGATGGATGCGGAGTTTACTTTGCAAATTAATATGATATGTATCAATTTGCATCAAGTGAAAGTGATATGTATCAATTTGCTATGAATGAATGTGATATATATGCATGTGTGATGCTATTCTATTTTGTTTCAGAGGGCATGGCTAGCATATCCTGAGGCTAGTTAATAAATAGGAAAAACATTGTTCCTGTAGAACCTTATCATGGGTGGTTCTATAGCCATAACCATCTATGGTAAGTGCAATATCATAGACAGTTCTATAGCGAAAACCGTATGTGATAAGAGGATGAGAACTATGTATGATATGATCTCGTTACAGGCAGTTCGATAATTGTCTATGATAACATGAAATCATCACAGATCCTTGCTTACAGATGATTTAGAAAACCGCTTGTATTAAAATTTCTAAACAATATATAATAAATTTTTCCATAGTAGTGCTTCCTCGCTAATCTCGCAAAAAAGCTTGGCACTCTGCTTGGGAGTTGAGAGCAGACCAGATGTGGTTGGTGGTTGCTGTGATGGCGAGTGGTGGCTCCCCACACCACCCCGGCCTCAACCGTACGTAGGCCCTTAGGCAATTGTGTGACATCTCTTCCCACTACTTGTTTCAGCTTTCCTTTTGAGCATCACTTTGCAAGTCCAACTTTAGTTTTAGTTCCTTCCGTTCCCTCCTCTCCTGATCTTAACATTGATCACTTTCCGCCCATCGTTAACCACCGCCTCACTCCATTTCTTCCCTCCAATTATTCTCGAGTATTAATCTAAAACAATACTCGCATGTCGCTGCGAGCCTGCACTTTGTTACATACGCTAACTATCTTCAGGATCGTGTTTCATTCTGGATATCCTCATCAAACGATTCAATACTTGGACTATATGCACCTTCGGATGCAAAGGCTAGAGAAGTTTGACTCCTCCATAATCTAAAAAAAAATTATTCATCATATATATGCTGACTATTTAATTTTATATGACGTGATTTATATTTGTGCAGTATGCATAGTTATATTTTGACCATAGGTCCATTGTACAATACTTTGTTCATGTTATAAAATCACAATCATACGAAATATGAAACCAATAATATCAATTTTGTGTCAGATAATAAATATACTGGTATACTAAGTGTTGATCAGAGTTTTGTAGTGTTCAATCTTTTAACTACAGGCCGCCTTACAAAATACAACATTTCATATATGTAACATAACAATCTAACAATAATAGAGCTGAATCGATATTAAACCTCCACGAGTACCTTTAATTAGGTCTAAGAAAGACATCCCATAACTAAATTAAGGAATGTTGTGAGAAGGATAGCAATCTCACCCTACCATTTGCTTTCGGTTAAAAAAATGTAGAGGCCCTTTCCTTTTTGGCACAACATTATTTTAATTTCCCCTTATATAACAAGCCCACATACCCAACATAATCCTTCTTGCCTTCAAAAGAAAGAAAAAATATATAATCCTGCTTTGGTCGTATGCAAACAAAAAACGGCGGTATAATATTGTGCCATGTCAGCGCATTAGTGTGCCGCTTTTCCTTGACGATAATGCAGCGTGCATGGCATCACATTCCTACCTTGCAACCATGTACGGCACGCCACTAATTGTGATCGACCAATTAAAAGCTAAACCTTTTTCTAGTCTCTCCCAACTTACATATCTCGAATAGCCTTCTTCTTGGTAAGTGCATCGAGCATGCGTTGTCACACTTAACGTATGTACATTGCACATACTGTAATCAAATACAGTATACCATATTAATCTTAGAGATTGAATTCGAGTGGATGAGAAGGAATTACCTCACTCCGCTAAACCACAGCCCATTCAAGGCCACCTGGATATTTGTTAAATATCAATGCAAAGTTTTGACTTGGTTTCCATGCATTATATTTGGGCATAAACACAAGCCCTTGATCGCCTTTCTAAGGCTACATATGTAATGGACATGTGGAGATCGTCATTATAGCACAATCTTCTAACTGTAGTGGTTGACTTCGCAATGTTACTTTCTCAGCATGCCAAGCAAGATGGCTAAGTGATTAACAAAGTCAACCCCCACTAAGAAGCCCAACATATCTAGCTAGCTAGTTGAGCTTGTCACTTATTTATGTAAGGATTAGATGAGTTCAATGTTGATAAGATTAACAACACAGACGTTAGAATGCACTAACTAGCTAGTAAATTAATTATGGTAAAAAAAATTGGCCTGTGCGAACCACAAGGAACTTATATATGCATCCATATGTCTAGCTAGGTGCTAGCTATGTACGCATGTGTTCAGATAAATTAAGTATATATGAAACAGAAAGACGTCTCTAGCCTGTTGGGCCGGTTCAGGCCGATGTGCTTAATTAGTAAGTGACTTATACGTCTGAGTTGGCCTTATCATGCATGCGTGCATCTCAGATGAGATCAAAGGGCCTTCTATAACTTATCGTTTGTTTTAAGTTCTTTTTTTTTCTGAAGAATGTTGTTTGTTAAGTTACGCACCTTTCTGCTTTCTACTTCATGAGAGTTAATCAATCTTCTAAATAATTAATGTTGTACGAGCACCAATGTATGTGCGTGCTATCACATATCATGAGAAATAGACTTATTTTTTGGATCATCAAGAGATGGATTTAATACTCTCCATAATTGCCTCTCCTTGTTCTTAAGGAAACAATGATTATGGCATAGCAGTCACTTCTTGGGAAGAATTACGTCATATTCCTTCCTTAATTTTTTTCTCATATCAACCAAATTTATAAAAGAGAAAATTACATGAATGAATTTTTTCCCCATGTCTATTAATATCCATATGCATACCTCTTCGTTCCCATTGTTCAGTTCATAATTCTCAAATTTAACAAGTTCTGTCAGTTCCATGTTCAACCTGGATACACCCTTAGGTACAAGCCTTTGTCGTTTCTTTCTTTTTCTGATGATGATATGATTACTCGAATCAATAGAGTTCGTGCACTCCTGTAAATTAGAGTCACTGTACGTGTATGGCGCAACGCAACCTGAATTTAAAGAGATTCCTGGAAGATTTCGCGTGCTCCTGTAGATTAGACTCGCGACCCTTGTTGATAGGAGGCTACTTTAATATCATGAGAAGATAGGATGAAAAAATTGATGATAATTCTGACACTATATGGCCTTCTCTATTCAATGTTGCGATTGACAATTTGGATTTGAGAGAAATTATGTTATCTAGACATGACCTAGAAGTCCCCATTTTCGAGAAGCTTGATAGGGTACTCATGAGTATGAGTTGGGAACTGAAGTTTCCACTAGTAACTGTCCCCTGTTTGGAATGTTTGCTATCTGATCATACACCTCTCCTGCTCAATACCGGGGCCGTTTCCCATAGAGCAGCCCAACGCTTTACATGTTTGAATTGAGGTGGCTCATGCGGGAATGATTCTTTGATATGGTGGAAAATATACGGCAAAGAGAGAAACATGGCCAATCGGCTATAGAAAAATGGCAATTCAAAATATGAAGCCTCCAACCCTATCTTCGGGAATGGGCGAAAAACATGGGCGGAACATATCGAAATGATAAAACTCAATTGTTGCGTATTATCGATGAACTCGACAAGAAATTAGAAATAATCAGTCTCTCGGAGTGCGAGTTTAGGTAAAGCATCACTCTAATGAGCAATTTGCCCAATTAAGCCACCAGGAGGAAATTAAATGGTATCAATGAGCTAAAATGAATTATTTGTTGGAGGGCGATAATAATACACGGTATTTCCATTTGATTGCACATGGAAAACATCGTAAACAACAAATACACCAACTGGAGCAAGATGAAGGCCGCATCACTAGAGATGACCAGTTGAAGAATTATATTAAAGTCCACTTTACCCCCCTAAACTATTGGCTTGCCCCACAATCATAGTCTGATTTGTAATAACCTAAAAATTAGGGTTTATAAAACTTTTTGCTTGAAGCTTTATTTAATCAGATCTTATTAAAACTTTATCCTCAAATCATGTGATATGTGAAACCATGCAAATAGTACCAACCTTAAGACCTTTAACTTCTTTAGAGTTTCATCTTTCTACAATCGACCTACCTGGTAACCTAAGCCTGCGTCTATCGGAGCATGCAAAAATCTATCTAGCCACCCATATATCATACCTAATCCATGTCAACCTCTTTATCCGTCTACGTCCTTATGTCAATCTATATAGCTATCTATGTGTAGCTATACCTATGCCAACTTTTCTATCTCCTACATGTCTACCATTTTCTCTCTCTGCACGTCCATATACCAACCATGTATCCCTTGACGCAGGTCCAACCCTGGTTATCGCTCAGATGCCCTCGGCAACCTCTTTCCTCCTCGCATGTGTGATCATCTAAACATGGAGCCATGCACTTCATCCCTATTTCACATCTCTTCCTTGCCTCCACATCAATAAGGTGCAAAATCCTACCCCTCAGCACTTTACGTTCTCCCTCGATTGTCTAGCCCTAAATCTCCCAAAATCAAATATTTGCTAAAGTATTTGTATAATACTGAAAATATGAATTTCCGTTTAAACCCTAGAAACTTAAAAAAATTCAAAATATTAAGCATTCCATTTTGGCTTATGTGTCTCTTGAAACACAAATTGGAAATAAGTCTAACTTAGAAAATCCTCCACACATGCTTCCTTGTTATTTCAAAAACTTTCAAAATATGAGGCATGTGGTACTTCAAATGTGTCGTAGCTACGGGATTAGGCAGTATATTTTAGGCACCCCCGATCGGCTACGGCGACCTCCGAGAGTACCGAGGGAGTACGAACAAGTGTAGTGTCTGTCGAGGTGAGGCGCGCAGGTTACAGCGACCGTTGACGCGTGACATGGAACACTCGCGTCGATGATAAATGGAAACTCCCGTGTCGGGGCGAAGTGAAAACTCTCGTGTTGATTTCAGGAATTATAATTTATGCGGGGGAAAAATAGATTCCATTCTCTCTCCCCCTATGGGGGGTATTTATAGGGTTCGGGAATAGGAGGGGCGAGATTACGATTATGCCCTTCGGACGACCACACACCCTTAGGGGTATTTTGGTCTTTTTACAAGAATCTTTATAGAATATTCAAATACTCTAATATCCTGATACTCACTACCATGACGACGTGCTGTCCTTGGCGACGGGGCGAAGGGCGGCCTCGGCGTCCGCCGGGATGGAGTGTTGCCTCGATGTCTGCTGGGACGGACGACATCCGCCGGGACGGAGGGTTGCCTCGACACCGTCAGCGATGCCAGCGGAGTTTGTTTATGCTAGGTGAAACAGGTCGACGCAGGGATGTGGATCTTAACGTCGTCAGGAAGAAGCTCGTCGGTTCGGGGTAACGCAGAGACCCTTCCCCCAACAGTAGCCCCTTGCCGGTTTGGGCGGTCGGGTGACGCCCGTCCGAGCCGGCGCACCAATTCCGAGGGGTTGGCGCGTAGGCCGGACCGACGACTTCTCTCTCCCTCTTCTTTCTTTTTTTTTCTTTTTCTCTTCTTTCTTTTTCTTCTTTTTCTTCCTCCATTTTCTTCTTTTTCTTCCCCTTCTTACTTTTTTTCTTTCCTTCTTTTTCTTCTTCTCTTTTTCCTCTTCTCTTTTCCCTTTTCTCTTTTTCCTCCATTTTCTTCTTTTTCTTCCCCCTTCTTCCCCTTTTTTTCTTTCTTTTTCTTCTTCTCTTTTCTTTCCTTGGCCCGTGCGGTCTCCCCAGTGTAGCGGGCCGTGGCCCATCCGGCGCCTTGTCGTATTGAGTTGGTTAGTGGTGGGGGGATATTTTCATCCCCTGCCACCACCGTCACCCTTCTCTCCCCTTACTCCCCTTGCTCCCCTTGCTCCATTGCCACGCCACCTACGCCCACCGGCCTGCCGCCTCCGGCCACCAAGCGCCCGCCAGCGCCGCCTCCTGCTGAAGCTCCACCACGCCGGGCCTCTCCACCGGCCACCCGTGCTACGCCGCCGCTCCCGGGGCTCCTCCGCCGGCCGCCGACCACGTCGCCGCTCCCAGGGCTCCTTCGCCGACCGCCGACCCCGTTGCCGCTCCCGGGGCTCCTCTGCTGGCCGCCGGCCCGAGTTCGCCATTGGCCGAGGCCAGCCCGGCCCGGCCCGAGCTCGCCACCGGCGCCTCCCGCTTCTCCCCTACGGGTTTTCTACAGTGATGTTGTCCATCTTCAGGTAAGTATATTTTTGCTTAATATGATTGATGCTAAGACGCTTGGAGACTTTTATCAGTGCAGACCATTTCATTTATGTTTACAGAGGATGGTAATCCACCAAATTTCTTGTGCAGGCGCAGGCTGTTCCTGTACCATTGTCAAAGGCAGCTAGTGTTAAAAAGATATTTCATTTAGCAGCGCAAAGATTGGGATTTGAATTTTCTGTGGTGAATCCAGGTAACCATTATGTAATTTTAATTTTCTATGGTTGCCTTATACAAAGGAAAAACCAACACATGCACATTCTTTCAGTGCATGCAACTGGGCACAAGCATGGTCTTGAACTCCTGGTTACCGAATAGTATTTTTTTTTCCAATTTCCAGAAATGTTCACACATCAATGATCTTGTTGTGCAGCATTTGCTTATTGTGATTTTGCTTCATCAAGAAACCCTTCATATTTTAAACAGAGCTAGCATTGCTGTGAATTGCAAGTCATGTCCTGTTTTATGTTACCTTTGAGTTTCATATGGTAACTGGTTGCCTGAAATTGATATATTGCAAATCATTGTCCTGTGCAAATGCCTTTTTTATTTTGTTATATTTGATTTGTGTTAACATTGTGCTTGTATTCTATTTGCACTAAGCTCCTCTTTGTTTTTAACTTTGATAGACGGTGATGCTAATCAAGGTAGAGAATTGTTAAGGTCGCAGTATGACACTAAATCAGGCTTGTTTTATGTAGAACTCCCAGAAGGTACAATACTCTTGCATATGCTTGACAGTAGTGAGAAATTCCCTGCCCAGTTTGGACGTGAGGTATGCCATATGATGATCATTAGTCTTTTTTTGGTTTTGGTTTGATCCTACTTAAAGAGGGAAACAAATAAAACAGTGATATTGTGGTAACTTAACCCTATCATATGTCAATCTCAAGAGATACCTTGCCTGTCAACGGGATGTCCTAAAATTCATGCTTGAGCGATATACCTGGTTGATCCAACAGAAAATTTTGACAGTCTTTCTTTGTAATATCTGCAGGTATTGGCAGGATTGTTAAGTATGGCAGATCGTGCAAATTGGAGGAACTGTAAGCTTTCTAAGGAAGAAGAAATTCAGATGGTGGATGATTTTAAACAAGGGTTCCACGAGTTTGATCCTGCTGAATGACGAGCATGCTCAAGACCCCAATTTCTCAGAGCTTCATGCATGCAAGGGTTGAAACTGCTGCATATCTTCTTACGCGTGCCTAACAGATGTACCGGTTTTGACGTAAATGGCTTGTAGCTGTTTTGCATTTTTGTAGCTGAAAGTTGCAAGTACTTGACCGTTTGGTCATGAATGAGAAATTGACTGAGTACGAAGAGGTCCATAATGTTAGAGTTTAGGCGCACCAGGACATTTTTTACATTGGATTGCTATATGAATCTATATTGTTAGGCTGATCCCTTCTATAATTCCTTGCGATAGGCATAATTACAAGGCGGTTCAGCATTTGCAACTGACTTCCTGCGTGCATACACATTTTAAATGCTTTTTTAGCGACTGCATGCACAAGCTAACAAGTTCACGCACATTTTCTATTTCTTATTGATCCAGGGAATTCATTGAATTAAAAAAGACTATTTTGGTGTTATACTCATTGACTAACACATTGTTCTTGTTTCAGGGCCCACCAGTTGCATCTGCAGCTTCCAAATGCAAGAAAGGTGATAAAAGTAAAGGAAAAGGAGAAAGCTTCACTGGGGAGTTATTGGTCATCCCATTCCTGTCAAAATTTCCTGTACCTTCCCATGGAGAGGATGCATCAGCAAAACGCAGTGCAGAAGTAAGATCACAAGAATTATTTATTTTTACCCTTAAAAAATTGCAGAAGTCCAGACATATCTCTGCTTCATGCCTATATGTGGACTCTACGCTGTTTGCTTTGCTATTGTCCATACTTAAAATAGTGACTTCACTGCCATTCATTTCAGTTATTTTGGTGTTCTAATGGCATATGGAGGCCTCCAAGATGTAAGATTATTATGCCCCTCAGAAGATGTCTTATTTTTTGAACTTATATTTGAATAAAAGCTGATTCATTTCTGTCGTGTGGAATATGATTTCAACTATTATTTTTTGTGTGCGTTGTAGGAATTGATTGCTGAGGGGGTGAGGGAGCTGATTGTGCCACTCGTTTCTTTGCTACAAGTATCCTTTTCACCTTACATTCACTATTTTGATGTGGATTCCATAGAGCATGTGTAGTGTTTATGTAACACTTGTTTATTTGCATGATCAATCTCATCAACAGATTATATGTAGTGTTTCTGTTTTGCTAGCTTGGTTATGTGATCAATCTCACTATCTTGGAGAAGTAATGCTGTAACTAATCAGTATTTACTATAGTGTCTGATCCTTGACCTTTGGTAGAAATCCCATACTTTCGAGAGGTAATTGTTATGGCAACAACATGTGACTTGTGTGATTACCGCAACTCAGAGGTCAGTTTTGGTGGCATATTTGGATTTTTCATATTGTCGTCACTCTCATAAGTCACAACTTCGCTTTCCAGGAAGCAAGACATTCAAATCTTTGGTCAAGGTATAAATTCATTTGTTCCTGCAGGCGCCATCACCGCTACGCCAGCCCCTACGGTCCTCGGCCGTCGCTGCGCCACCTCCGGGTTAAGGGCGACCTCCACTCAAGCCCCCGAGGACGACAACGGCTGCGCGTATCATGACCCGGCTGCAACCGCTCTCGCAACTGCGGCCACCGCCGCCATAGCCGTTGTTGCAAAAGAGCACGTGCACTCCATTCCATCCACGTGGAACCAACACCGCCGGTCTCCAAGTGTGACCATTCTCGCCCGCTCCAGCGCTTATACAATACGCTATGTATCTCAACTGCCTGTGATTGCTCGTGTGTGTGATGTGGCTGACTATATCGCAGACCGGTTATTGTAATAATCTTTGTTACGTAAGATTGCTATACGCGTAGACGAGGCACAGGTACGGCGAGTGTAGGCCCCGCACATGGGCGCTGTCGCGCTATGCCAGCGAACGAGGAGAGCATAATGTTGTGGCGGCGAACGAGTAGAAAGAGAATAGCGACTGGGTTCTCAACTGTCGATCATCCCGTGTTTGTCTCGCACGAATAAGCGTTGTATGTCCTTCACATGGAAATGGTGTCGTTATTATTTTTGTTACGTCGTGACGTGTTTGGGCATGTAGATATACGATCTCTCGAGCAGACTTGGTAGGTTTGGGATGCCACGCCGGGCGCATCGTTCCCGTGACCGTGTCGACAAGGTCCGTAGACTGGTAGTTTCGAGGCGCCACGCCGGGCGCGTCGTCTCTAGTAGCCTCCCCGAACACCCCCAAACTCGGGGCGGGTAGTCTCTTGGAGCCGCGTCGGGCGTGCCACCGTGACACTGCGACCGCGTCGATGAGGTCCGTAGACTTGGCAGGTTCGAGGCGCCACGCCGGGCCGTCGTCTCCACTAGCTCTCCCCGAACACCCCCGAACTCGGGGCGGGCAGGCTCTTGGTGCCGCGTCGGGCGTGCCACCGCAACGCCGTGACCGCGTCGATGAGGTCCGCGGATTTGGCAGGTTCGAGGCGCCACGCCGGGCCGTCGTCTCCACTAGCTCTCCCCGAACACCCCGAACTTGGGGCGAGCAGGCTCTTGGAGCCGCGTCGGGCGTGCCGCCCCGACCGCGTCGACGAGGTCCGCAGACTTGGTAGGTTCGAGGCGTCAAGGTTGTCCCGGCACGACGACGGAGACGTCGCTCACCGGCGCGCTGTACGCCGCGGCGGAGTCAAGGTTGTCGTGGCACGGCGACGGAGACGTCGCTCACCGGCGCGCTCTACGCCGCGGCGGAGTCAAGGTTGTCGCGGCACGGCGATGGAGACGTCGCTCACCGGCGCACTTGTAAGGGATGCCAATACTTCACCCGACGGACACACTTTCCGGCTTAGGCACTCCAGCCTATCCCAATCACCTGGCCTTTTGCCGTTTGGGGTCTGGACATGGTTGGTCCCCTCAAGAATGCTCCCGGGGGTTACACACATCTCTTCGTCGCCGTCAACAAATTCACCAAGTGGATTGAAGCCAAGCCAGTTGCCATGATCACCGCTGAAAAGGCCGTCTAATTCTTCCGGGACATAGTATATCGTTTCGGCGTTCCTAATAGCATCATCACAGACAATGGCACTCAGTTCACCGGCGGTGCCTTCCTCCAATTCTGCGATGACTACAACATTGGCCTCAACTTCACTGCCGTGGCACACCCACGCAACAACAGGCAGGTTGAGCGGACCAATGGCTTGATTATGCAAGGCATCAAACTTCGGATCTTCCAGCGCCTGAAGAAATTTGTGGGTAAATGGGCAGCCGAGTTGCTCTCGATACTCTGGAGCCTGCGGACTACACCCAACCGATCAACCTGGTACACACCTTTCTTCATGGTATATGGAGCCAAGGCCGTGCTGCCCACTGACCTGGACCACAGGTCTCCGTGCATCCGCGCGTACACTGAGGCCGAGTCAGCGGAGGCAAGACAAGATGCTATCAACCAGCTCGAAGAAGCACGCAAAGTCGCTTTTCTTCGGTCG
Organism: Stipa capillata; assembly: GCA_019208055.1. Classification (NCBI taxonomy): domain Eukaryota; kingdom Viridiplantae; phylum Streptophyta; class Magnoliopsida; order Poales; family Poaceae; genus Stipa; species Stipa capillata. The sequence goes on from JAGXJF010004353.1 coordinate 92,966, forward strand.
GCAAAGTACTAGCAGGGCCTACGATGCTATCACAGCCGGCACATACGCGGCCGGTCGTTCAACATTGGCGACTTAGTTCTATGCCGAGTCCAGTCCAACAAAGACAAGCACAAGCTCTCACCACCGTGAGAGGATCCGTACGTGGTCGCCGAAGTACTACGGCCGGGGGCTTACCGACTGAAGGATAATAACGGCAACATCATCACCAATGCATGGAACATCGAACAGCTACGTCGCTTCTATGCCTAAATTTTGTTCTCTCCATTTGAAGCAAATCTCGGAGTTCCCGACTGGCCCGCTATGCACGCTCACAGCTGCGCATAACGGACACTCGGGGGCTACACCACCCTGAGTGCGCCCAAACGCACTCGGGCTTTTTTTTCATTCGAGCAACTTATTTTAGTACTGTGTATACAATCCAATGTTAAATCTTTGCTCTTGATCGCTGGTTTATGCCGTAACCCTGCGCTAAATGGGAAATAGCCCATGGCTACTCTCTACGCAAAGAGGGCTACGACGGGTCGGCAAGAGCACATACAATGGATTAACCTACACACGAACAAATTTTTTGCGAAGAAAGAAAGATGATAGGCTTTAAGCCAAGTTCTCTACAAAACATGCATGAACAAATATTCACTTGGACTTCCCGAGCAGTTGACACACATGTTTATCCCTACAGCTCGGCACGGTCGACGAGGGAGTGCGCCGTGCCTTCGACCGCCTTCATCAGCTCCGGGACTTCTTTGTCAGGAAGGTCGGCAGCATACCCTTCCCATATTGCTTCCATGTCAAGCAACGGGTAGTGGGACTTTGCCACCGCAAGCAACAACACAGCTTCGGATCGCGAGGCCTCCCTCCGTAGCCACCTAGCCTTATCGGGCACCCATCGAAGACACTCCGCGATCACCTCCGCGTGGTCCGACACGGGGTCGTTTTCCCATAGAGCGTCACAGGCTGTCCGGCCTGCCGTCTTTAAGGACTCGGCCGTCTTGCTGATCTTCTTGATGCGTAGTTGGAAGGCTACGAAGACAAAACAGAGGCATTAGCAAGGTGTTCAGCGGGCCCCGACCGAACAAGACCCGAGTCAAGAACTTACCGGTGGTGGAGTCTACGGCCCTCTTGTTTGCCGACTCGACAGCCTCCAAAGCCCTTCTTAGGCTACCGTCAATGACGGTCGCCTCCTCCTTCAGCTGCCTGACTCCGGCCTTCTCCGCCCCGAGCTCCTCTTGAAGCTTGGCGGCCCTGTCTTCGGCGGAGGCAAGTTGACCGATGCGGGACTTCATCGCCTCAAGCTCCTCCCTGAGCTTGGAGGCCTCATCTTCAGCAGCTGCAGAAGGCAAGTCAACACGCCAAGAAACCAAAAACGATCAAAGAAGCCCGGCTTCCTTACCTTGAGCCCGAGCAGCTTCTTGGGAGAGGCCCCTCCTCAGGGCCGCAATCTCGACCCCCCGCGCGCGGACTACTTCCTGTGTCGCCTAGAAGTTCCCCCTCAAGTTATCCATCTCGGCCTTGCGCTGGCCGAGTCAGTCGAAGGCCGGGACATGCTCCTGAAGAAACTCGGTCTTGTCCATAGACCGTTTGGTCAAAGTCTCCAGGAAGCATCAAGGGAAGTTAACTACTCGGGAAAATCGTCAAGACCCTCCACTCGGTTCCTTGAACCTAGTAAAGGTTCGGGGGCTACACCCTCTAGATGCACTGATCACGCACCCAGAGTGAAATCTACAGAATCAACAAAGGACCCTCCAGCTGACTACTCTAGTCGACTGAAGGCTCGGAGGCTACACCCTCTGGGTGCACTGATCGTGCACCCAGAGTGAAATCTGCAGAATCAACAAAAGACCCTCCGCCCGACTACTCTAGTTGACCGAAGGTTCGGAGGCTACACCCTCCGGGTGCACTGATTGTGCACCCAGAGTGAAATCTACAGAATCAACAAAGGACCCTCTGCCCGACTACTATAGTCAACCGAAGGCTCAGGGGCTACTCCCCAGTGGGTGCACCATCGGTGCACTCACAGGCAGAAAACAGAATACAAAAACAGAAATGCAAGCACGAAAGCCTTACCTACATCAACGGCCACAGTCTACCCTTCAGCAGGTTGGCGCTCTCCCTCGCCGTCTTCAACAGCGCTGGGAGCGTCTCTCCGAGCTGGGCGGCGATGTCCATCGCCTCGTCCCATTCTTCCACCTCCCGGACATTGTCGATCTCTCGGAGGACTTCGCTCAGCCATGCGGGGTCTATTTGTCGGATCCGCAGCGGCTGGATCGCCAGCTGGGAGCTCGGCAGAGGAGGGGGCACGCGATCGATTTCGACTTCCTCCACCGGCACCGCCAGATTGCCCCTGTGGACCGATGGGACGGTTCCCGCTAGACTTGGGCCCGCCTCCTCTGACGCAGCCGGAGCCGGCGCTCCAGCGCTAGGCCTCTCCGGCTGAGGAGCGGAAGGTGAAGCTGGGGGCGCACCGTCCTGTTGGGGAGAAGGTCGTGGGGAAGGAGTTGCGGCCACCCTGGGAGGAGACGAGGGCCGGGCATCTGGTCCCAACTGGCTCCCCCCTTGACCGGACCCTGGGGCACTCGACGAGTCCTTTGGAATATCCCCCATCCTCCTTGACCTACAGAAGCATCCAGTTCGTTAGTTTTTCTCCGTAGGAAGACAAAATAAGCAGGAGATGTTCACTCGGTGGTTTACTTGATGGATCAGGGAACGGGGACACGCTTCTTGGGCCCCGAGGCCTGCCGCCTCGGTGCAGCGGCCGGTGCAGTCGGTGACGTCGAAGAACCACTCTGCGAAGGCGGCATCAGCAGACCTCTTCCCCCTCCGATCGGGGGGGACTTCATCCTCGGCCGCCCGAGGAGTCTCCTTGGCGGCGGTGGCGGCTGACGCCATTGGGGTAGGTTGAGCGGAGGAGCCGTCTTGACCCCCCGGGGCGGCGTCGGTGACTGTCCCCCTTCTCCGATATACACGAAGGGGGCATCGTCTTCGTCTTCTTGGGCTTCCTCCTCAGAAGCCGCTGTTACAACTGGCGAAGGAGCGCCGGGCTCCTCCGACGCAGGGGCACCTCCCCTTGACGATCCAGCACCAGCAGATGACGGCCGGGTGCTTCCCTGCGACGGTTGCCCACTGCTGGGGAAGTCGGTGTATTGGGGCTGGTTCCAGATCTCCTTCTCTGGAAGGGGAGCTGAGGAACTGAACCCAAATAGATCCTGCGAAGTCAGGGGGCACAGACGAAGACTGAGTATGACTCGCTTGAAACATATACTACAAATGATGAAGTCGAAGGACTGGCTGGTCACCTGACTCGGAGGGTTGGCACGGTTATGGGGCGCCGGGTGTCTGGAGGTGTCCAGATCTGCACCCTGGGCCATCAGCCTCCCGACTTAGCGCTTGACCTCCTCCTCCGTGAGGTCGTCAGCTGACTCCCGGGTCACATCCTGATGGCCGGTGTACACATACATCAGGTGGACCATAAGCTTTGCGGACTGGATTCGGCGCCTGATGAAGGTCGCTACAACACTGACCCCAGTGACTCCCGACTGGAGCACCTGGGAGAGATAAGCCATGAGAATCTCGACTGCAGGCTGCTCCCATTCTAGCAGAAGCTCCGTCCAACTCATCCTGATCTCCGGAGGCTGACCCACGAACCCTGGGAGTGAGGGCTTGGGATTGCTGCAGTAGAACCAGTCCGAGTGCCATCCTTTGTTGGAAATCTGAAATGGCAGCTCGAGGTAGTACTTGATGGCCCCCAGCCTCAGCTGAAACCCGACTCCCCTGACAATAGCTGTGTTGTTCTTGCTCGGCTGAGGCTTGACAATGAACAGTTGCTTCCATAGTGCGAAGTGCGACTCGATCCCGAGGAAGCACTCACAGAGCGTGACGAAGCATGCCACATGGAGCATCCCGTTGGGGTTGAGGTTGTGCAGCTCCAGCCCGTAGAAGTATAAGAGCCCGCGCAAGAAAGGGTGCACCGAGACAGAGAGGCCACAGTGGAAGAAAGAGGTGTGGACGACGAGCTCGCCGGTATTCGGAGTGGGGACCTCCTCCCCGACGGTGGGGCGCCATTCGATCAGCTCCCTCGACGGAAGCATTCCCGCCTCCACCAAGGTGCACAGCCGGGCCTCCGTCGCGGTGGACTTGGTCCAGGGTGCCATTGAACCAGTAGGGGAGATGCTCTCGCTGAGTGATGCCCACACCACCGCGTCCTCCTCCTCTTCAAGCAGATCCACTTCCCTGATGGAGGTGGGCATTCAGCGGCGGTGGATCGAATCTAGGGTTTCTGTAGATCCCCGATTTGGGTTCGGCTAACTAGGCTGGGAAGGCAAATGCGCGGCGCGGCAACGAGGCGGAGTCTGAACGGTGGCGAGATGGATGCGGGATTGACAGCGATTTGAGTCTGCCGCGCGGCGGCGCTATCGGCTCAATGTCGCGGGAAGACGAAAGGATTTGGGAGCAGAAGAGACAAAGCATGAAAGTGGAGCCGGTGTGAACGGACTAGTTTTAAAGAAAAGATAGCCTGGCGGGTGCGAATCTTCCGCCCCCACAGGGCGACTTTTCTGCTTCCATGGTGTAACTTTTCCGCACTCACCGCGCGACTCTTCCGCTTCCATGGCAAAGCGTTACCGTTTCCAGCATCCGTCTGACCAGGGTTTCAACGATTGGTCTTCCGGGACTAACGAGCCGTTTGAATACACCCCACATAAAGAGCGACTGTAACGTACCTTTAACGGGTCACTAGTCGGTTACCCAATAACTCGGAACTGAACATTGCGGTTTTGAAGGGTTTCAATGGTTGGCCTCCAGAGGAACGCAATCATTTAAATACACCCGAGTGAAGGGCAGTTGTGATGCGCCTTCAGCAGGCCACTAGTCGAACACCGAGCAACTCGGAGCCACCGGTTCCTCCACCCGGACATTCTGGAGACTTTACCCTGGAATCTCTGGGATCCGAAATCTCCAGATTCAGTGGAATGTCTGGGCATTAGGCTCCGCTACTCGGGACCGAAGCGCTTCAGCTTGTGTTCTGGTTCTAACGCGAATTTCAAGGGAAAATCCCCCAGAGGGACGCTAGCTGGACCCGGGCCACTCGGGAAACCAGTTGCCACTTGGGAATTCAGTCGGGATTCATGGTATGTCCCCCGCTGGGCTATCAGCTGGTCTCCATCCGCTGGAAATGACTGGATACCACCAGAACTTACCCGTTATTAACTCAACCGCCATGATATTCCTGCCCTACGGGTGAATATTACTCGGCTTATTATCTCTGCTCTACTGGAGTTCTATGAGTCCCTCACAATCTTCCTGCAGGCAACAAAAAGGCGCGCCCAAGTAGATGCCACTCGGAAAAAAGGAAGGAGGCAAAGGCACTCGGCTTGGGTGTTACCATGACAAACTGCAGCCAGATCATGAAGGACTCGGGGGGCTACTGACGATGGCATGCACTCGGGTATCCTCAAGGAGGACAAAGCCGGCCCTCCAGACATAGGATGGGTCGGGCCGACTATTCGGAGTCCGACTTCTACACGGGGACGCCTCATCAACTTAGAGTACAAGACAGGGACAAGTACTTACCCGACAACCCCAAATTCAGTTGTAACTAACTAGAAAATCAATCTGTAAACCGATCCGGACTCTTGTAACCCTACCTCGGCCGCCTATATTTCATATCCACATAGCCCTAGCAACATAGAGATCTGTTCTCAAGGTCTTGCGTCACTCGGGATACAAGCAATACCAACCACCAAACACAGGACGTAGGGTATTATCTCTTCTTGAGGGCCTGAACCTGCCTAAACTTTGTCTCTCGTGTGCACCCATCTAGATCTGTTGTGCTCATGCTGCCCTATATTCAATATTGCCGAATCTAAACACCGACAATTAAGTTCAACATAGTTTTAGAAGTCATTATACACCTAGAACTAGCTTAAGAGCACCATGCCAAGAAGTCATGTCACTCAAATGTAAAACTTCCTTTTCTTGTTCTTTTGAAATGTATTGATTGTTGGCAGAAAAAAAAACTCCAGATATCACTTTAAACTTCTTGTTCTTTTTCCTCGTCAAATCATTGTTCTTTTATGCCATTGTTCTCTCCTTGTCTTAGTTTGATGTATGTTGCAGGGCCCAATATTTATTTTCTTTTGTAGGATTTATGGCACAAGTTGGACTAGTCTGAGATGGATTAGATGCATCCATTTATAGTTGAATATATTTTTAGCTGCTTCTTAGGAGCATAAATATATGTAAAGATTGTATAATCTTGTGTGTTTATTAAAGGATGCCTTTTCTTTATTAAAGGATGCCTTTTCTAAGACTTACACTTATGTAATTTGCACTTGAAATGTTGATATAGACTAATAGAGTTTTCTTGTTGATGTGTGTGATGATGAACTATGCTAAGTGAAATATTTGATTGGGCCATTAATCTTATTATATTTGGTGCTCACCTCCACGGCTCCACCCTAAGACTAACCTGATTCCATGGCGAGAACTATATAGGGATATTGAGAATCACCAAGGAAGTAGTGGTTGGTTTGAACAATCACATACAACCTGATTAGAGGGTGGTGGCAGAGATGTGTGCCGGTGTGGTGAATGGGTGGTGAAACCCGAGCACCGTGACGCTAGCTGAGGCAGGGGTGTGATAAGATGAGTGTGCTTCACAGGATTTAGGCTACAGAATTGATGCTGGTTTCCAAATGCCAAGGGAATTTTAAAAGCATGTAAGTAAATTCAACATATGACTGAAGAAATTTGTAACTCATATCCTTTTGTTGTAGTTCCAAGATATTTTGTCTCACGGGGAGAAAAGGACATTTCTTATGATCATTTTCTGTTAGCTGTTAACGCATTCTTTAGCATCAACATGGATGGTTTTTAAGTCATCTCATGAACAACTTTGGTTCAAATGTATGATTTGGGGCAACTAATGGCACAACAGAATGATTTGTTAAGACATTGTAGTTCTGTAGCAATGCCCAATCGCGTGTAGGGGAGGGGATGCCGAGCTAGAGGTGGATCTAGGAGCTAGAATTGAAGCTACTTGCACCTTCGTCACCGTTGTTGAATGTACAAGGATAGATGTTGCCATTGCCCCATGTTCTCCCTTCTTTATCCATATTAGGGTGATGTACATCCATCGCCTCCGGCAATGAGAACCATGGTGGAGCTTTGCTAGAGTTGGGGAATACGGGGCAATGCGGATTTGAGCATAGTGATGATGGAGTGGGCCAACGGCAGAGCCTGAATCTTGAGAGCAAGCTAGACAAGGAGGGAGACGACACCTTGTCTTCTTGTGGGGTAAAGGTGGAGAAGAAAGAGAGCTGGAGGGGTTCATGATGGTCCCGGAGAGGGAGAAAGTAGGAGAAAGATATCGGTGTTTTTCACGATACTGTACACATGTGCATTCATAGAATAATGGATGACCTTTTGATCAATGTGTGTATGCCCTTTATCATTCCATAGCAACGCACGGATACTCTACTAGTGAAACTAATATAGTACTTGAAGCCACATGCTGATGGGATACATAGTACCCAAACATCTGAATAAACAAGTTTGAGATGTGCACTAGAGTATAAATTGGAAATAGGAAATGGTAGTTGATGGCTTTTCCCCATTTGATAAGCGTCACAAATGTTTGGACTACTAGTTTTATTGGGACATGGAAAATTATTGGACTGAAGAATATAAGTGACGACAAGAGATGATGGATTTCCTAAGTCGCGATGCCACTGATTGGCTGAAGGCTTCACTGTAGTGAGGACATGTTTGCTGGTGGACGAGCACTAAGGATGGGATATATGCCAGCTTCACATCTACTGTGCAGAAGAGGAGTCCTCATGACAGGATCCTTGAAAACAACAAAATCAGGATGAAATTTGAAAAATACTCATTATCACGAGTAAAACGATGAATTGATAAGTGATATTTTGTAGCTTTTGGGGCATGAAGGATATTTTTGATCTTGGGAGGTTTGTATGGTGTGTTTAACCGAGAATTACCAATGTGGAGTATGGACATACCAGACCAGTTTGCTGCGAGAATTTTCCTCTTCCATTGGTACCTCTCATGTACATTGAGGTGATCGATATCATTGGTGATATGATCTACCACTCCTGCGTCAGTGTACTACTTGGTTTCCACCTAGTAGTTGTGATTGTGATGTAGTTGGCCTGGTGATCATTCACCTGGAAGGAGTTACCACGGCGATGCTAGCATGTGATCACCTCATTACTAGCCTTCTTGCATAACTAACACACCAGACCTCTACCCCTGAGACTGACTGTTGATGCTGTGTGAGTAGCTATTGTTGTTTCATGGTGGAGAAGGTTTACCACGACGTCCATGGATCCTATCATTATTGCAACAGAAGTTCCCTCGGTGTGAACTTGTTGCATGAGACTAACCGCGGTTCAAAGTTCAGAAAGTGCACGTAGAAGTTGCTAACCATCATGGGATCATCACAAAGAGTGACCATTGCCATCAATGGGTCATAGTCGTCGTCGAGGCCAACAAGGAGGTAGGAGATCACATCCTCGTTAGAGAGTGGCTTGCTAATCAAATCCATCATGTCCACCAGGTTCTTGACCTTCTAGAAGTATTCGTCCCCTACCATGTTCCCTTCTTGAGACTGACAAGCTACACACAAATCTACGTGGACTTCGCCTGTGGTTGAGATGAAAACGGCCTCTCCAATGTACTACGTACCTCATGTGACATTCGGAGAAGTTTCAGCAACTACAGAAGGCCACCCATCACTACCTGTTCCCTTTATGGTGGTCACTGTCACAAGCTTCTCGAGACACGGCTCCATCCCATTGACTAGGCTGACGTATCCATCAACGTAGTGGAAGGGCATGAATTGTGCTTTCCACAGGAGATAGTTCTCCCGAGTCAGCTTTTCGCTAATGAACTGCCCAAAGTTCAAGGGTGGCAACAATGTCATTACTCCAGTAGAGGTGGAGCCAGTGTTGCTGGGCATTAGGGCTCCTGTGGTTAGGGAGAGTGGTGGTGCGGAAGTTGACATGGCTAGACTAAATCTTATGCTAGCTCTGATACGATGACAGAGGTACAAGATAGAAGAAGTTTGGAGTATTGCAACCAAAACGCTATCTCGGCTAGACCCTTTATAGATTAGGGCTACCACATCTTAACTTTTCTTAAACACAGGGATTACAATCAGTTACAATTCTTAGTTACCAACTACTGAAGATTCTATATAGCCAATATATCTTAACGTACAAGCTAGCTATGCTAACAAGGACACGTCAACCAAGATATCAGGGCTATCTAGTCGAGATGCATCAACTAGATCATGTGGGGAACGCCAAATAGGGAGACTCTATCCTACACCATCTCTCACCACCCCACAAATTTTGCTCCATGCCTCATCCCCTCCCCCTTTCTCGCAAATATTCACCTCCGGAGGTCCTAGTGATCCCAGCTAACATTATGAGGGGCATTAGGGGACAAGACGCATCACCCAAGATACCAGGGCCATCCGATCGGGATGCAACCGTTGAGATCATGTGGAAGTGCGTAATATTGAAACCCTACCCTTTGGCATTTCTCTAGACCCCACAATTCCCTCATTGCTGCCTCTGGCCTCGCAAATCCTCACTTCGTGAGGTCCGTGTAGTCCTACCTAAAATTTACAGCTCAGAGGGTCATTAGGAGCTAGGACACATCATCACACAAAATATCGAGCCATTTGATTGAGATCCAACAGTCGAGATCATGTGGGAAGCGCCTAATTGAGAAACCCTACCTCGCACTGTCTCTCTCCATCCCACATGTCCCACACCGTCGGCATTGGCTTTGCTCATCTTCGCATCTTGAGAACGTCATGGCCCGACCTAACATTGTACAGCTCAGAAGGGCATTAGGAGCCAGACATCCCACTTTGTCCACCACAAACATTACAGGAAATCTTAAATTCCATGATGAAAACAGCATGATGTTCGTAAGATTCTTCATGGTTATGGACCCATTCTATGACGCTTTGTTAGAATTCGTCATAAATACCGTTTGTGCCCGGTTTTCTCTAAAACTTTGTTATGAACCTAGAAATTTTGTCATAAATTGTGAAAAGAAATTTGTCACAAATATTAATTGACCGATGGTATTGGTACAAGTCCCACACTATCACCCCTAGCCTAACTCTTGTTATGGAATGTATGGTGCAAGGGAATGCAGCTTTCTCTTGTTGTGATGGAAATATGGGGAAGGGGCCTCCAATACTTGGAGGTTGAAGACAAACTCCATATAGATCGAGAATGATGCGCAAACACACCCATGATCCATTCAACTAGGAATCAAAGGCTGCTGACACTGCATGAGGTTTCTATGGTCATCATCTAGACCAAGAAGTAGGATAAAGAAAGGAATCTAGGAGACTACGACGCTCCATAGGAGAGGAGGATTGGAGGTAGGGCTGACCAATGCCAAAGGAAGCAAAGTCTAGTAATTCGAGGTGGAGGAGCTCACCAGGGACCGCATTGTAACAACCCCATTTTATTCATGTTGCTTATGTGCATCATAGCATATCATGAACTTCATATATCTAAAAATGATGAAGATTTTGAACTTTTAAAACTACCGAGAGAAACCCTTACAAACCCTAATTCAAACTAAGAGTCTAAGTATAAGTGCAAGTTTGGCTTAAAAGTATTCCAAACTAACGACTCCCAAAGTTACTTTAAAAGAGGCTTGTTATTAATTATGAGTATATGGAAAATGTTTTAGAATTTTTGAAAGAGTGAGTTGAGATTATTTTCAAAGATTAAAACAAAAATAATAAGAAAAGAAAACAGAAACTAAAAAGAAAATAAGAAAACTAACCCCCCCTCCCGGATGGGCCTTCCCCTAGCCCATTGCCCGCCTCAGCCTACTTCTCCTCACCCCGCATTAGCCTGCCTCCTCTCCCTCGCCTGGCCCAGCAGCCTCTTCCCCGCGGCCCGCCTTGGCCCACCTTACCTCAGCCTGCCTTCTCCCCCGCCTGGCCCGCAGCCGCCCTGTCCTTATCCCCTCCGGGTGCTACCCTTATCCGCCCGGGAGGCCACCACCGCAAGCAACTGCGTGAATTTAAATGTCGCCACAAGGCATTGATGCAGTTATTGAAGAAGGACCAGAAATTTAAATGGACTCTGAATTGCGATCAGAGTTTCCAAGAGTTGAAGAAGAGATTAACTTCAGCCCTAGTTCGGATATTGCCAGATACAAGCAAGCACTTTGATCTTTATTATGACACCTCACTCAAGGTCTTGCATGTGTGTTGTTACAAGAAGGCAAGGTAGTTGCTTATGCCTCACGTTAGTTGAGGTCACAAGAAGAGAATTATCCTACGTGTGACTTGGAGTTAGCCGCGGTAATTGATGGGTTGAAGATTTGGCATCATTACTTGATTGGAAATCGGTGTGAGATATACACGGATTATAAAAGTCCAAAGTACATTTTCACCCAAACAGATCTCAATATGAGGCAACGAAGATGGTTGGAGTTGATTAAGGATTATGATGTTGGAATTCACTGCCATCCTAAGAAGGCTAATGTTGTAGCTGATGACCTTAGTCAGAAGGACCATAGCAATAATATGGTTACAGCTAGCAAGAACCAGAACTTTGCTTTGCATTGGAGAGCTTGTAAATTAATGTGGTTCATGCTGGATTCCTAGTGAACTTAGAAGTAAGGCCAAATCTGGAAGAGCAGATCAGAGAAGGACGCTACAGGTCTTCAAGCCATAAGGACTCTAATGAAGCAAGGAAAAGCCTTGGATTTCATGGAAGATGAACATGGAGTGATATGGTTTAAACACCAGTAGTGTGTGCCGAACAAGCCTGAGATTAAGAGCCCTCATGATACCAAGTATTCTATTCAGCCTGGAAGTATGACGATGTATCAGGGCTTGAAGAGAATCTTCTGGTGGGTTAGTATGAAGCGAGAGATTGACAAATACATTGCTCGATGTGATGTATGCCAGAGAGTTAAGGCGGAGCATTAGAGACTTGTGGGATTGCTTTATTCTTTGAGTTTCCTAGAGTGGAAATGGGAAGAAATTGGCATGGATTTCATGTTTACCCAAGGCCTAAGGTGGATATGATTCTATATGGGTTATCCTGGATCGATTAACCAAACTGGTAGAGCTATACATGAAGAATATTGTGTGACTTCATGGAGTGTCCAAAAGATTGTGTCGCATAGAGGAACCCAATGATCAACTTTAATTTGAGAGCATCAAAGTGATGATGACTCTTTGGCCCGGTGTTTGTGTTGTCTTTTTGTTAACTTGGTTAGAACCAGACTCGGGTGAGAATTTTTCAAGTTGGTTGGTACTCAGCAACGAAGGATTGTTCGTGAATACTTTTATTTTTGCTCCACAACAAAGAGTTGCTTGTGAGCATTTACCTTTTCATTCCTATTTTTGGTTTGTGGGATGTTTCGCTCGATGTCAGCCTAAGGACTTAACATTCCAAAGTTGGTCTAAGTACAACTGTAAGCACTGGTATGGGACAGTCCTAGCCCACTAAGTATATGAGTATCGGGGATTGCCAATCACGTGATGATGGAAAAGTTTATCGGGGTTGGTACCATGCAAAATATTTGGAAAAGCCATGGTGTGACTCCTGATTGGTACACCAGAGCGAGTACCGATAAAAGGGATATATCACATCTTGTGTGTAAAGTTGTACAACCTCTGCAGAGTGTTCAAACTAATCGATTAGCCGTGTTAGCGGTCATGAACAAGCTCAATCTAGCAAGTTTTGGGTAGTAGTCTCCTATATTGTTAACATGTGTTGTCGGTGATACTCTATGGTATCTTTGGTAATTACTTTTGGTAGTTTGTGCTACCGTTGCTTTGCAGTAATTACTTTTGGGTTTCTTGGGATAAGTACATGTTGGTCAATGACTAGTATTTGACCAATGTTGCTTTATGAACATATCTATTGTATTTCAACTACTTGTTCGCTTTATGCAAATGTATCATAGTAACCTTTATTTGAAACCTTTGCATCATGAATATTCTATCACACCTCCTTCCTGATTTGTGCACGTTATGTACTCACTCTTACTATAACAAATCATATAGAGGAAGGAGATGATAATATTTTCCCTCAAGGAGGATTGCCTTGGAGAACGTTAGGGTCCATATACCAATCAGATGCCTGTGAGGTCAATGGATGGGCTTATCTACTAGTTTTCCGCTGCTATGAACTTATTTAAAACTTTTCTACATTGTCTAAACTCTTTTGCTACTTGTTATGCACTAGCTTGATCCTGAAATAGTGCAGTATACACGGAGGGTTCAGATTTATGAAATCTAGGTCCGACGCCCCCTTGTCTACATCACATGTTCGTCGGCCTCCGGTGCTAAGGTTCCTCTTGCTTTGGCAGTCAGCCTCAGGTGTTTTGGCTTCCTTCATCCCTACTTGTCGATGCTCTGGGTGGGCTTTGCTGTTTGCCTGCCGGCGATGGAGCGTCTATCCATTCTGAGCATCAGAAGCAGTGGTGTCATGGGAATTACAAACTATCCGGGATCAAGTATACGCCTTTGTGGTGGAGGTGCTGACCTAAGATCTACAATGTGATACATATTGATCTCAATTGTCAATGGAGAAGATGTAGTAGTTGGTTCACCGATTTTGTTCTAGTTGTGCACCAAAGGCATAATAGAGAGTTTCCATCGATTCGTCTCAGACTTGACAAAATCGGCACACTATGGGGCTTGGTGACACCTATCCTAAATCTACAGCCCGACCTATTCCAACTTCAAGGGCAAATACCAAAATGATCGCCGCCAGAGCCATTAAGACAAGCTCGATGGAGCCAACCTATTACAACCTCAAATGCAAATGCCAAAGTGATTGTCCGGAGAGCCGTTAGGGCAAGCTTGATGGAGGCCTTTGAAGATAATGATTGCTGCTTCGCTTTGAAATCCTCAACACAACAACCCGCTGGCTCCTATCGATACCTTCGCTTGCTGTCAAATATTTTTAACGCTCCTTCTGCATTACTTCATGTACAGCGTGTATCCAGTTTGGCTCTGTTCATCAAAGCTTCTTTCTTGTAAGCACTAGAACGTCATATAATATATCATGCTTGCTTTAAAAGAAAAGGAGTGGGCTATATACCAGGCTTGTACATTGTTCAGATTGAACAGACTCCAATGCACAAAGGGGAATGTGGACCTTTCCAAAATAGAAATAAATAAGTGCTTCGAAAAAGCCAATGTCAAATAGAACCTGGCCTACTTGACCTCCTAATCTATTCAAATAAACACTTCCTTCAAAAGAATGTCAAAAGAAAAACACTTCCTTCAAAACAAAACAGAAAACACGCCCAGCAAAATCACATTCAGTGTCTTACTAAACAATTTTGGCAGCATTATATTTTTTTCCACAAAATAACATGATTTATCTATAAACAATGATCCGATCAAACTGACGCCATTTTTTCTATACTAGAGAGAGAGAGAGAGAGAGAGAGAGAGGGGAAGGTGATAGACTAAATATGTATGGGAGGTACAACTATTTAGCAGAATTTTACTGATTAAGATCACAGCAAATACTGATAGGGTTAAATAAGGCTACAGGTTAAGATAGGAATACATCATTCCAAGAGAAATACTAGATTTGAATCTTTGAACTACTGCTGGTTTTGTTGCAAGGAAAGGTCATGAGCTAAACGTTCACAGTACGAAATACAATTGGTTAGAGTTCGCTTGTAGCTGCATCTCTATCGGACAGCTAATTCCCATCTTTCCAGAGATCGCAGAAGTCGAACCGGGAGTTGACTCCCAGTATAACAATTCAGGTCCATGCAGTGGAATCAGAGGACCACAGCAAATTCTTGTCCCAAGCTTGACTGCTCCACATCTAATCTCCAGTTAGTGTTGTTCTGTAGATTGCGTAAAAGGTTGAGCAAACTTTCGTCGAACTCAATGGTCGTCGGTAATTGCTGCATAGTTTCCACACATTTCTTGCCCAACCATTTCATAATCTCCTGCTCATTTTCAATAGAAAGCAATGATCCAGAGTAAATCTGATGACTGAAAGCTTTTCGACGATCTGCAGGAGTTGTCCATAGCCTCAACGCACATAGTAATGCAAATGAGGGATGTCCATTTGGGTGAATATATAGAGAATCCTTTGGCCAACTACTGATAGTGCATAAATCCAAATCTAATGGGATGTAAGTTTTCTCATTAGGGTTCTCACGCAAAAGAAAACCATAGTGCTCAAGAAGTTCCAAGTTTGTGTATGTCCCATACCCCAGAAGTACCTGTGCATAATGAAAGTTTAAGAAAGCAGAGAGAACACAAGATAATGTCATACAACTATGAGTAAACGCTAGAATCCTTTGGACGATAAGAATAGCAAATTCTTGGGCAAAATCATAACATACCTGCTCCCCTTTTCTATATTTTTTTCGGGCATACAAACAGTATGCTTTGGAAGCTTCATATGCCCCATCTGTCAACCTCGCAGATAAACAATCAAGCTTCACCTCTTTGAACACCTCATTTTTCTGCTGGCATTTCATACCTTCTTCTGTATCTTCTTCCTCAGAAGAAATATCATCATCAGGAGCAGCATAATTGAATAAATCACCAACTGGACATAGGCAACCAGCATCGTCCCATGCTACATGCAATGTTCGTGAAGATACCTTCAAGTGGACAAATGGAACTTCAGAGACATTATCAAGAAGTAAAATATGGAATAGGAATTTGGGGTAAAGAACCAATAAAATCTTGAGTCAGCACAGATTCGACACGATAACTAAACAAACCGACAAAGGTAGCATGCCAAATAAGAAAGGGAACTGACATATGTTGAGCTAAAGTACATAAATAACTATACCGTTGCAAAAGCCCAGAGCCATGTTTTAAACATCAAAAGCTTAGGTTTAAATTCCAATCCTTTCATTAGCGGTATTGCTTCTTGCCAGTCTGATTTTATGGCGCAAAGAGCCTTCTGTGCAGCCCAAATAGCATCATCAACCTGATAGTTGAAGGGGAAATCATTCAATGTTTTTGTAGCATGTACCAAAAGAAAATGGAAAAAGGAGAATTTGTTAACAGATCTACCGAGCTACTTGGAGAGCTTCAATTTCAAAATCGTTGAAGGTAGCCAAGATAGTGTAGTAGATAGGCAGCTGAGACAGATAGGGGTACCAACTAGAACTCTTCCCTTTTCCCACTTCAGCCAATAAGCACACAATCAGTGTCTGCTCAAACACAAAGAGGAGACCAGGGAAAGCACTGAAAGAATGATCATTGTCAGAAGATGTATAAGGAAAACAGGAATGATCAAGAATTAGTCGACACTTTGAAAGTAAAAAAAGAAAATATCAAGCAAACTGCTACATGTTTGTTTGTAATAAAACCAGAAGATTTTCATTTTCATTTTATCAAGCAAACTGCTACATGTTTGAAAGGTTTATTTCAATCTCCTGACAACTGCCAAATTCATGTAATCATTTTTGCAAAGTTGAACATAAGATGTACGATCAATTAATTTATACACGAAGCAACAAACGTTACAGCAAAAACACAAAATATATAGATTTCCCTGCAATCTTAGAAAGCCAATGCATTGCACGGGCGAATAATTAATTATCCCTTATGAATTAGTTTGCAAACATATAGAGCATTGGTTGCCAACATATCGCTCTTGGCAAAATTTGTTCCACCGGATTGATTGAGAAAAGCAGATGGTTAAATCAATATTAATATTGGCGATGTCTGTCCCCCACCCACCACAAAAAAAAATCATACCCAAACTTTTGCCAATTTTCTGATGACTCAAAAACAATTATGGTATGATCCTAATTGCGCACAACCATGAGCAATGTACTCCTAACTCTTACCTAATCCCCAAGAGTTGGTAAATTCGAGAACGACTTCACATGAGCATGTTTTGGTACACCAAATTGACAAGAAATGGCATTACCTGGACGGAGGAGAGGCGGGGGCGATGAGCGCCGACGCAGGAAGCAATATTGGGGTCGTCTGCCATGACGCGGTCGCTGGTGAGGAGCGCGGCGCGGGGCACGCGCAGCACCAGCTCGCCGCGCCGGAGGTCCCGCGCCGCCGCAAAGCCCCTCCTGAGGTGGAAACGAAGAGTCCCAGAAGGCAAGAATCCGTGAGGTGGGATGGGCCCTCGAGAGATGAAGAACAGCGAGCGGCTGAGGTGGGGTTTAGGGTTTTTACCCGCCCGTGTCGGGGAAGTCGGCGACGACGAGGGAGCGGCCGAGGCAGGACGAGGAGGAAGGCGGGGACGGGGAGTCGGAGACGCCTAACTCGGCCGCCCACCGGAGGAGCGCCTCCATTTGCGGCGGCGCAAGTCTGGAGCCAAGATTCAGCTTGGTGAGTTGTACAAGTTTGCGCAAGAGCTTCTGCAAGTTGCGAGGCGAGTCCCAGGCAGGTTCGTGCCAGCCAGCGGCGTAGCCCGTTTGGTTGTGCCGTGGCTTATTCAAAAATAGCTATGAGTGTGAGTTTGCTGCGATAGGAAAGTTGCTGTGGAGCTGTAAGATAGTTTTGACAAACTGAGCTACGAGTAGAGAGTCTGAAATGCCATTAGGGTTCAGAGAGTCTTTATGTGCTGATGTAGTATTAATCACCTCTAATATAATTGTAAATGACCGATTATCGAGCTGAATCAGCATAAATAAATGACCGATTTTCAAGATGATTTACCGATCTACGATGGGAAGAAGGCCCAAATGAAAGAGAAGGCGTCATGAATGTTTCCCGTATCATCTCAACTCCACTGATAAACTCGTAGCAAATGGTTAACCGAAGTGCAGTCCAATCTCCCATCATCTCTATCGATCTCTAGAACTAGCTCACGGAGCACAGCTTTCAGAGATAGAAGCAGGGAATGCAGTCTGGATTGGTAAATTCATATTGCTAAGAATTTCATGCATCTCAGTAATTCTCTTTTGGTTTACTGTTATGTTACACAGGTTGCTATGAATCATGATTCTATCAGAACCATGCTTCTCTGAAATGCAATATCCATACATCTCTGAAAACACGCATGCTTCTCTAGAGTGAAATGCGACACCCATAGATCTCTGAAAATAGTGCTTCTATCTGAAAATAGTGCTTCTGTCGTAGCACTGTAAGCAGATGGTTAAATCATGGTTAGCTCTTTTAGGAGGTTGGATAAGTTTCCCGTGAGACGGTAAAATCGGCACGTCATTTGAAATACTTCCAAACTTGAATCTGACTGGGCTGAGCTTAAGATAGCACTTCTTGAACCGTGCCAAAGCCTTCAATGAGAACAACCGTGGATAGAACATGTTCGCAAGAAAACGGATACTTGGTTGCGGTGATCTAAACTCACGGAGTTCCACAACCAAATACTCATTTGGATTAAGCGTGTTTCACACCTTGATCACTTGCCGGGCAACTAATAGTAGGATGCCATTAGTTGTCATGACCAAAGCAAGCAACTTTGGTGGAATCAATGTCGCTACCACCTTGACGATCAACAAAGTGTTTCTTGTCGAGGTCCGAAATTAAGCACAGATCACTTGTGTTTACGAACAACCATACATTCTCGACGCACATCCTTGGCCATAATGGAACTAATGCCATTATATAGGAGTCGAGAAAGGTCACGTGCAATAGGTTGACATTGCAATAATTCCGAGAAAGTTATGAAGGCACACCTCAATAGCGGCAACATTAGGAACCTTGCTCGGCACAAACCGAGAAAGAAGGTGGGTCAAGTTTTGAGATACTCACTCGTATCTTGTTCCCTAATGTAAGTATTTTTAGAACTCACACTCCATGGTAGACATGGTCCAACGAAGAGATAAGTTTGATGGAATGCCTCACGGAAGGCTTTCCAAGTGACAATTTTACATGGTGCGTTGCAGAAGCAACGATTCCAAACCAAGTATTTACCGCCACTTTAAGATGATTAATGAAATTTCTCATAGCCAGCATGTTGGTCGGTTGCCAACTTCTACTCAAACAGTATGGTATTAACCGTTGATATTGAGAAGATTCTTCGATTGAGAGAAGATGAGCGATTAAAAGCTAAGATTCTTATATTAAGCATGATGAAAATGCTTAACAAGAGTGGCTCTTGCTCCTCAAAGGATAGCAAGTAAGTGCGAGAAAACTTCAAAGGATCTATGAAACTTGCCAAGATTAACTCTCGACAATTCCACACAAGATGATGGTTAAGAAAATGTAAAGAGATTTCTGAAAGGAATAGAACAACAAAAGGAAGATACGATGATCGATTAGGCCACGAGATATCTATCATTTGAAAGATTAAGGAGAAGTAGATAACCTTTTTCAAATAACTGAAATGATAAGATAGCTCGGATCCAAGATAGATGGAAGATAAAGAGTAAAGAAGAATTCTACTTGCAGTTTTCTCAACTCATTTTTAATTTCAAAATAGTTTTTCAACTCTAGACCAAGAAAACGGCCATCTGCAAAGGTTATTCACAAGCAGCTCGGCTCTGATACCAAGTCTGTGGGGATCTAGAATCTATAACATAAAATTTTAAGTGGAATCACCCCAAGTCGAAACGTCAACTCCGACCTCAACTCTTGGGTACAAATTTCAAGATGAGTGGACTGATATGGCTTCAAAGAGCCCGAGACTTCAATCCCGAACTCTTTCTGGCAAATTAATGCACAGATTAAGTAGGGTGATATGGTATCCTCACCCTTTTCTCACTGAGCCGAAACCTCAATCCCAGACTCATCCCAGCAAATTAATGCTCGGCTGGAGTAGGATAATATAATCCCCAAACTCTCAGTGAGAGGGTCACTTCACAGGGGTGATCACACCTAACAATTCTATACCATAGACTCTAAAACCCTACTTGGCACATGAGGCAGACGAGAACAAACAAGTATCACAACATAGCTTTATGGCATCAGGTAAGCTTCAATAATAAAAGGCTCTTACAACGAGCAAGTTTAACGACTAGATGCACACATGATCGGATGACCAAGTACAAACACAGCAAAAGCAAATCAGTAACTTAGACAGTTTCAAGATTAACAAATGCCATAAGATGTCTAGAAAGTAATATCAGAGCGATACCATCACCTTCTTGGATCGCTACATGGGATCCCCTAAGCCGAACGTTGCCGAAGATGATCCTGCTCACAAAAAGCTAACTGAGTAGACAATCCGATCATAATAACAGAAAAATGAGTACAAAAATTATACTCCGCAAGACTTACGGGAAATTAATAATAGATGTACAAGGTATCAAAGAGGATATTTGTGAACAAATTGGCATAAAGCCAATTTTCTACTTTTCATTACTTTAGATAGATGTCAATCAACTACTAGAATAGTTTATAAGAGGGTACATAAGCGTTCTTCCAAAACTAATATAGAGCTTTTGTCACCATCAGATTAACACCACGTGATCCTTTCTCGACCACCCGGGAGGAAGTAACCACTAGCTCCTCTAAAGAAAAGTTGGCAAATTTTAGAGTAGCATTAAAGTCGTCTAATTAGACGCAAGTAATCATGAAGTTGTCCATAACCGCGGACACGGCTATTCAAATAGTTCAAACCATGCAGGGGTGTACATTTTACTTACACGTATCGATCGGCTCTTAATGCCAGAACGTTAACACATTTCACAAGGTATGTCGGCAGAGGGTGATCGAACACAACCATTACGATGCTTTCGACCTTAGGTATGAGCCACCTTTACGGGCCAATCCATATACACCAATCCAGCCGTAACCCCGACATGGCCCCATAAGTTGTGGATCGAGGTACATCCCCAGCCTCTCAAACTGCGTGTCCACCTCACCCTTATATTGAGATACCACACCATATCACATCATTTTTCACCCACACGGTAAATGGAAACGACAAACTAATACAGCTAATACACTAAGACTAGGAAAATTATTTAGTCGTGGGTGGCCCATTATTCTACCCATGTAGAAGTACGCAAATCTTGGTTCAAATACATCGGGAACTAATCCTTATGGAAAAACGAGATAACCCACCATGCTCCCAACCATGACCTCTCGTCTAAACCCAATGAGTATTAGTCAAGTTCATTAATTACTTTCTAGTAGCCTCTAAACCATATCACACTTAACCCATCCATTAGGTGTTGACTTCTCTACCATTCTAGAAATTACGACTTTTAAATGTCTAAGCAGGGCTAAGCATGAAATATCAATATAAGCAGACTAAGGGTTTGACTAATCCAGAATAGTTAGGTTGGGAGTGGTTGTCATGGCTTTTCAGGTTACAAGGTAATTCAATGCAAAAGGAATAGGACATTAACTACTTATCGAGAAAGTAGAAGTTGAACACATGGAGTATAAAGTGTGAATACAAATATTAACTTGGTAAATAATAGGAATGTTCAACATGTTCAAAGGAGGGCTACTTGCCTTGCTGGGCATGATATAAGATCTTCGCAGGGTGTTACTCGTAACTGACATCAACTCCGGTATCTACCCGGAAGAAGCAAAAACATAAGAAAAAACAATGCAATAAGTAATGATTTAACCGCAGCATGATAATGACATGAATGCATGTCATGGCATGATATGCTTAAAACAAGAACTAATGCAACATGAATCGATTTAATCGGAGTTTTGATGCTTATGCATCGTATTTCGAAAGATTTTCGGTGAGAGAGAAATAACTGGATTTTGATGGTTTAATCATGTTCATTGTATCGGTGATTCAAATATGTACGAAAGTGGCATAAATGAGCAATATTCATGTTTATGAACACGTTGATACATTAGACATGTTTGTCTTATTTGACATGAATAAATTAGGATAGTTCCAAACTCTAATGCCTTTTAAAAAGGTTTCATGTGAAACTAGAAATTTGACTTCGATTTAAGTAATGAAAATAGTGTTCACATATGACGATAGATTAACCCTAGTTTAGTACCGGTGGGGTCAAGGTCAAAGCCTACTCAAACATTTCCGATCGGTTAATTCGGTCACTAGGCCCACATGCATGCACTTAGGTGTCTTCAAAATGCACAAAAAGGATCAGGCCCACTGAATTGACTAATTCACACATCGGGGTGATTAATTAGGTAATTAACTATAAACAAGAGATGGGGTCTGGGTGTCATAATTTAAAACCCTAATTTCAAAGCACAACGTTATAAGTTGGTTAGGGTTTATTAGTTACGATGGTTAACCTAACGCAGGACCTACATGTTACGTGCGCGGGATAACTATGGAGTCGAATAAGAACTAAAAAAATTTGGCCGCAATTAATTAGAGGTTTGAATAAATTTCTAAATGAACGGGCCCACACGTCAACCGATCTCTCTCTTTCTCTTTTTCTCCTTGTTCTCTTATTCCCCTTTATGTCCTTCTTCTCCTTTTCTCTCTTTTCTCCTTTTCTTTCTTTTTCTCCCATCTGGCCAGTCAACCACACCCAAGCCTCTTTCTTCTTTCCCCCATCTATTTCGGCTTTTTCTTCTCTATCCCTTGTTGCCTTGCGCCACCGCCACCCGATTGCACCGCTGCCTCAACCCCTTATGCCGATGCGGCACTTGACGCCGGCAAGGGCCTCTTCAGGCTCTTCCTCTCGCGCGGACGCCACCTAGCTCCCCTATTCTCGGCTCGTCCTCTGCCCCTCCCGTGCACTACACCACCACTGCACTCCAAACATGGCTCTAGCGACCTCCCCCAACTAATCGGCGTCGTCCTCGGTCTCCCCCTCAGTCTCCTTCCTCCTTCCCCTGGGGCAATACGAGTTAATAAAGATAGGGTCATTCAAGTTTTCTATTTAGTAGGTGGCCCAATAGTGAATTTTATGTTTGATCGAAGGATAACGACTCGAATGCTACAAGATTAATTAAATAGCTTTCAATTTTCATTATCATACTCTAATCAACATACACTAATATTTATCAACATAATCTTAACATATACTAATTAACTATAAAACATGCTAATAATCAATACACGTATACCAAGCAATATATTAAAAAATACACTAATCAACGCACTTATCAATACTAATTTTGTAGCGATGATTATAATTACTAATAAAATATTAATTATCACTATTAGATAAGGACGGTGGCCTCGTCTGGCCAAAATGGTTGCCTAACTCGGTCCATCCCTATAATCAAACGCAGGAATGAGCTCGAAAAAAGTGAATGACCTCAATTTATCCGCCTCCGTTTCTCCGACTAAACGGACCTTAGGCTGCCGAATACGATCAGAAACTACTGATCACCACGACCATAATCTTATTTTGTAATTCTTACCAAGCAGCGTTTCACTTGATGATTTTTTTTCCTTCATGGGAACATATTTCTCTCTTTTCATGCATGAGTCCAGTTGGACCTCCAGTATGATTCAAACCACCAAACTAAAACACGATTGACATGAAAAGGAAAGGAAATCCATTGATTTATTATTTTTATGGATAATCCATTGATTTTTATTAGTAACATTGTAAAAATACACGATGCTGTGGAATATAATGTACACATTAAGATTTCTTTGCTATAGTAGTATGATACAGATCACATATACACATTTTGCTAGGTAACTGTTAGTACATACACTAGAGGGATGCCAACCCTTCCGACAGTTTATCCCGAGCTCCCAGTGAAATATTTGCTGAAAGCTTCCTCGTCCTTGCAATGCACAGACATGACCTTGTACACTTCAATCAGCAGCTTTGGAAATCGGCTTGAGAAATAGCGATCAAATCCCTCAGGCAGTGGCCCAAGTAACTCCTGAAATGTTATGAAAACGTTAGCTTCTGGGAGGATGTGTGCAAGGTAACACAAAGCTGACCTCGCCATGGAACAAACTGGTAATCAAGCATTATTCATCTGAAGACTGCTATAGAACATTAACAATTACATATTCTCCAAAAAGGTGAAACAAGACATATTTAAACTCAAAGTTCCACAGTGGAAACAAGAAATGTAGAATCAAATGATGGCAGTCAAATCTTCTCTACCATAGCTGACAACCCTGATAAAGGTGTGGCAATGAAGCTAAGCATAACTTGTAGAAGTTCAACAGAATTCTGTGCCCGGACTGACCAGCGTTCAACGTGCGGTCTGACCGCTCAACGGACTGACCACAGAGTGATCGCTGGTGAGACCATCCTGTAGCAACCAAATATTAACCTCTCTGATCTCATTATGGTCTGACCGGTAACTAAAACAGTCTTGGCGGAAGTTTTCTTCACAGGAAGCTCTCATTCGAGCCTGTTGGGTTTCCAGTCAAACCAGCACTGAAGACGCAGTCTGACCAGAGCCTGCACTTTGTCTGGGCATTAGTTGCCTGTCAAACTTTTCCAGTGGGCCTGTTTTCCCTTGATTCTCTGTGATTCCTTGGAATGATTTGACCGCATATCTGTTGGAACCGCATTTCTGTTGGCAGTCAATATTTTCCAGAGAACAATTTCTTGAGCCCCTCTGAATCTTGGGGCCAGTCTGACTGGGCCAAACTCGAACAGCCATATTTGACAATTTGTTGTTCAGTACAACAGCTGTTATCGTGAGAGGTGAGGTGGTTTGACCAGGTCTGAACAGGTGATCTCTT
Organism: Stipa capillata; assembly: GCA_019208055.1. Classification (NCBI taxonomy): domain Eukaryota; kingdom Viridiplantae; phylum Streptophyta; class Magnoliopsida; order Poales; family Poaceae; genus Stipa; species Stipa capillata. Next base: position 117,517 of record JAGXJF010004353.1, read on the forward strand.
CAAGAAGGTCGTGAAGAGACACGGGATTTTGTGAAGGTTGAGACTGTCTGGAGTGAAGAAGTACTACCGCTAGTGGATTAAATGTGCTCGTTTGGAGAGGACCCAATCGGTTGGGTTACCTCAACGTGGAAGGGGGGAGACCGGCATTTCTACGAGACCATAGGAGAACAGCATTGAGATCATATTTGTAATTTCTTTCTCTTGCTCTTGTGCATTAACTTGTCAAGCCAGCGACACAAGGTGGCGCACCAAGGCTTCAGACCTAGTTAACTGACGGAACTGAAGAAGATGGAATGCGCAGCAACAAGGTGAAGGCGGGAATTGGCGTGGCGCCAGTGAGTTGATCTGGAGTTGCTGCATGTGTGGGTGCCTTAAGATATTTGGACGATTGTTTATTTCTGTGTTGAACTGTGTGGGCCAAGTTTGGCAGGGATTGTTGGGCGTGGTTATAAGCCAAAACTGTAACAGAATTGGTTATCGCTGATCAATGAAAATTATGTGTTCCTCCCTCATCTGCTTCTTCCCCACCAAGTCTCTGCTTCTTCCCCAATTCTCTTACTGATCAATTCTTGCGATTGTTACATCTGACCCAATCATAGGTCAGATCATAACATTACTTTCCTAGAGATATATTGATGGTTTGCTCACCTTAAGAGTTAAGACTGCAAAACTTTAACTAGAATTATGTTGTTAGTACACCTAGTGAGACATAGTTAATTTGGCTTATGAATGGAAAACTTGATTTCAGTTAATTGTGCTCAAAACATGTTTTAGCTTAGAAGAATTTTTAAAATACAATCCACCACCCTCTAGTCTGTCCTTGATCCTACACCTCCTCTGCCACCATTGATGACAACTCTGTCACGGCGTCCGCCTCCATTGTACGGTGAACCCAGACTAGGTAGTCATACATGCGTGATGGAGCAATGATGAATTTGGAATGAAGGGTAGAGGAAGCCAAAACTCCAAAGGTGTAACTATCGAGGTCATTCTCACCGGAGCACTCTCACTGCTGCCGGAGGAAGAAACAGACGGGCAATGAATGAGGAGAAATATGATAAGTAAGCTGTTTGCTGACTGATCGTGGAACAATCAAAATGGAAATCTATCAGCTATTTGAGTCTGATCGGATGCATGTCATCCCTGACACAACCGCGGAAATGGAGATAAGATCTGTTTTGGACTGGTTTTGTAACTTAGGGATTTATATACCCAGTTTTAAAGTAGAAGGCGTAAAGTGCACTCTTTATGAAGTAGAGGGGTACCTTGGAAAACAAACAATTTGTCTAAGTTATTAGTTTCAGTGGCATCCAATGAAACATCCATTACTGCAACTCACTTCTATGATGTAAGGGCCTAGGACTGTGCATACAGACATATGTTACTACAGCACAATAACAGTCTTGTTGAAGACCACTATACCAGTTTGACCAACAACTAACCAACAATTTAGCTGTATGCAGATAACATAAACAAAAGCAAATGCAACAAGAAGTGCAGCATAGCTAACCTTGAGATTAGCTGGAAGCTCTCTGTAATGTCCTGATTTATTTCTGATCAACCTCAGAAGGTCACGAGTGGACTCAAAATTATATTTCCTGTAACGACCCACATCGGCAACCAGGCCATCATCCAACTTTTCTCGCCATTTTCCACCAAATGCTTCATGCCCTATGCTTTCCAAAGCATTTATGAGGTCAGTTTCAGTGGTTTTCTCAATTCTGTCACTGGTATCTCGTAAAATGAAAGCCGCAACTCAGGGCTCCAGAAGAGAGGATGATCCATCACATACACTGCTGTTGGTCTGTTAACATTTTAAAAGTGAATGTCAGTAAACACAATAAGCCATACATAACTTATGCATTCTGCACAGCAAGGAGGTAAATGGCCCTAATTCTTACCTCATTTCTGGATTTGGTTGTAACAATTGAGAAATAAGATGTACTGCTTCTGGTATGTAATCCACCACGAAGAGATCAAAGTGATTGTTTATAATGTTCATGTCCCGTTCATAGTACTCACCAAACGGATGCTTGCCTTTAGTGATACAATAGAAAATAGGCAACCCAAACTAAATAAATCCATTGCACGAGTCTGACGACCACGCAAAGCTGTTCAGGTGCTTGCCAACCAGAGCTTCCATACCCTGCAGCACATTGTCAAGGATTAAACTGCTAGTTAAACAGTGAGAAAGCGTTAATATCATTAAAAAAATTGCACCTAAGGTGTTGCGTCATAAAGAACATACAAAAAGTATTGCCTAATATTGCATCTCTGCAAAGACTTCGATCTTACTTACCAGTGCCATGATGGCTAAAAGAAGCCATATCCTCTTGCAAGCGCTTACTGATACCCATATCTGAGAGCTTTGCACTGAGAGGTCCTTCCTTGCTTATTAAAACATTCTGAGGCTTCAAATCACGATGTATAATTCCTAAACTATGCAAATGCACGATACCAGCAACAACATCTCTGCATAAGAAAATTCACAAGATATGAGTGATTCTAAAACACATCAGAGGATGCACTGGTCAACATAACAGAAAGAATAAGCAGGCACATAATTACAGGTATTACCAATATTTCAAATAGCAAGTAATGGAAGCATAGCGGAGAAGTGTTTTAATGACAGATAGCAGACAGTGGTGATATAGCAGGCATGATAAGCTCAAAGTATGTGTGTAAGTATCGTGTCAATCAATTAACCATTCTCAAAATAAACATCAAACACATACGAGTGTTGTGGCACCATAACAATAAATGTGCAGAGTCACTACTACAGCCACTAAGTAGCGGCTGCAAAGCCTGCTAATGGGGACAGGTTCAAATGGGTAAATGGTTTGGTTTCCCCATGGGGTTGGTTTCGGCGGGTTGGAATGGTTTGAAGAAGATAAATGGTTTGGTTTGGATTGGGTTTACTCAAAAAGCAGTTTGGATTGGGCTGGGATGGGTTTTAGAATTTTGGAGTTGAGAATGGTCTTAGCCCATTGGTGGAGACCATTTGCACCCGTGGCTTCTAGCAGCCTGGAGACCACCGACAGTCACCACCGCCGGCCCAGGTTGCCCTGCCGCCAGTGCCGCACCCTGCTGCTGCTTGCCGCACGGTGTCATGGCTCAACGTCGCCGAAGCCGAATAGAGCAAAGGACGACTTGTCGCTGGATGCCCTGCTGAGGCCGAAGCCTGCGAGCGCCGCTGTTGCCGTGTTGTTATGAGGAGCGTGAGCTTCTGCATGAAGAAGAGCGTGTTGTCCCTGCTGCTCTGCACGGAGAGGCTGGGGTACAGGAGCACCGACAGAGACAACAAAGTCAAGGACGGCGACAACGCAAGCGCCACCCTCCGCGGCAAGGAGGTAAAAGAAGCAGCGACCGAGAGGACGCGCGGCCCACGCCGTTGCAATGGTGGAGCCAGCTGGAGGGAAAGAGCCACTGTCATTCCCCGCCGCCGACGATGATGAGGAGCTGGAGCTCGGAGATCAAGAAGACCACAAAGCCAACAGTGCACGTGCATCACCTTCCTTGACGTAGAAGATTTTGTCGGCATCGTAATGGCTAGGTTGCAAGAAGGTGCGCGGCGTGGCCTTGAGCACGGCAACGCGGTAGTTGCTGACAGACCCCTCGAACAGCTCATCCGTGAAGCGCTCCAACATCTTGAAGCGCCCGTGCTGCATCGGCGTCCAATGCAGGAAGCTCTCCGATGGCGGTAGAGTTGCTGATATTGTGTGCGTTAATGCATTTGAATGGATTCAAATGGGCTGAGAAATTGGATTGAGACCATAGCATTGAACGGGCTAAACCCATTATAGGGAATGGGTGCATTTTGGTTTGCGTGGAAATGCACTGCGGTTTACTTTAGACTGGATTGTAAGGAATGTTTTGTGGGTTGGTCTGAGTTGGTCTGCCAATTTCCTTAACGATGGTTGGGGTTGGGTTCGGGTTGGTTTTCAAACCACTAGCAAGCCAAGCTGCAACGTCCTGTCCACTATTAAAAGTATTTCGTGTGTTTACGTAAAATAGCAATATCATACACCTACAAGAGGTTATATCAAGCATGTTGGCCCGCAACTAGGTCTAGATTGTTTGGTTTTCGAACTTTTCAAACTCATAAATATGGCTGATACACCTCAAGGAAAATGTGTTGAAATAACTACCATACCCAATCAAAAAAACCAGCAGAGAATATAAAAGGACACAGGTTCACATACCTCATCAGCTTTAGGAGTTTGTGCCGAAGGAAGACCATCCTGCCTCCACAGCTCCACATCTATTCCCTCAACATCTGAAAGTGATGAATTCGTATGTTGTTGGATTAGATCAGCCAGGCTGCAGTGGCACCTCTCAAGGGAGATATAAACAAAATTATTGTCCTGATCACAGCCATACAGTCTAACAATATTAGGATCCCGGTCAGATGCAATAAGATTCTGAATCTCTTTTTGTGCTATATCAGTGTGTGAAAGTAGCAGACGTTTCACTGCAACCTCACGACCATCATAAGAACCCTCAAAGACAACTGTACCATTGCTCCCTTTACCAATTTCCTTTTTGCTAACACGAAGTTACCAATTTGGCATCCATCAAGGCCATCAGGGATGCCATATTTGTTAAAGGGTAAGTTTCGGTATATAGTGTCTTATTTGACCCGCCAGTTTCACTGCTCTCCTTGTCAGATGCTGAAAAGATTTCAGTGCTATTGGCAACTCCATCTTTCTTCCGTGTTTTTCTTCTCTTAGAAGTTCCCTCTGACTTCCCTCTAAGGTCCATCGATTTCTTTTCACGTATAAATGGCTTCATAAGCTGACTCACAAATTGCCTGCAAGACTTGCTGGAATAGGCCAAGTTCACCAGCCAAGCCAGGATCACCAATAAGGGAAGCACACGGAATAACCATCCTTGAGCATTTTGAGTGAACCTGTGGCTTGAGGGTCAGCAGAGACAAGGTGACCTAGAGCACCATCAACTGTTTGATTCTGAGTACCATCCAAGACCACAGACTTGTTAGCAGTTGTGGTGACTTCATCAAAGTTCCAAGTGGTCTCAAAGCATCAGCATCATCCCTGGTGGTAACTTTGTTCACATCTCTCAAGACAATTGCATTGGCTGTACTAGAATCAGGTAAAGTAAGTTTAAATGGTACACCCTCAGTCCTAACGCATGGAATATTTCCTCGCAGACAGGATGATTGTTCAAGCATATCTGGGTGGCTGTGTTTCACATAGTAGTTTGCAGAGAAAGAAGTTCTTGTCCAGTTAAACAAATGTACGCCAAGATCAGATGCACTGAGAGAATAATCAGTTCTCACAACCACTATGATATTAGGACTACTACCACTTCTACCAGCATCTAACTTGGATGGTCTGTCTTCAACCTGGGGTGCTCCTAATTCATTCAAGGCAGCAGGCAGGCTATGCTTGTAAATGATCTCACCACTATCAGCATCAACCACGAAAATAGTTGAAGCTTTTGAACCAATAGTAACTACAGAATCCCGTACGTACGGAGTTTTGGCAATAAACTCTTCCAGTTCCCAGGGAAGTTTCTACAGGAATAAGCCATGGATGAGAAACAGAAGAATTTCATAAAATATTTGGAGAACTAGCGTGCTTTTGTAAAGCATACCACACCGGTGCCATTATGAACTTCCACAAGATTAGACTCATCCACAGGATATATGAGATAGCTCAAATCGGAGCTTGCTGTAGTAATGTGCTTCGAAAGAGGTGGTCCTGTGGAGAACTGCCACAGAGGAGATTGTGATAGACGGTCCACAAGTTGAATTATACCATTGTCATCAAATTGTAGTTCGGAGCTGTTTGCAAAAGCAAGCAAAGAACTCCAGTCAATCGCAGGACAGATCTGTAAGTGGCTATAAAATTGAATACCAACCATGTAACGACTATTGAACTGATAGATCAAATTACACCATAAATGTCAAACTAAAAGAGTAGCTAATCCCGCAGATAAACTCAACAGCACATTATTACATAAGACCCCCCACTTTGAAAACAGAAGTGAAAAAGCTGTTTCATTCCACTCCAGAGGCACCTAGAATCAAGTAAGGCACCATCCATGAACTAGAATTGCCAAGATTTATCTGAACATACATTAACCCTCGCTGACACACGAAACCATCAATTATACGTAGCCTAGGCAGCTAGACAGACAGCTTTTACCTCTTCCCTGCTCAATTGCAGCACGAAACAAGAACAGGGGAAAAATGCTAACAGAAGATGAACCAAGAACGCGTTCCAACTAAAGAAAGCTTCTGACATATAGCACAACCCATTTCTTTCCTCCCCTACGGCTTCAAAAACCAGAGAGCATAAAGGCAAGGCATACAGAGCAACGCAATGCGAGGGGAGACTTAGGGAAGGGGGGCACGAGCTCACCCGATGCCGGGGACCGTATCAGTCACCGCGTTCGTCGGCTCCGGGCGGCGGCGCGTAGGCCTGACTAGGAGCTCCCGGGGCGGCGGCGCCGCGACGATCTCCGTGGAGTCCGCCTCATCCCCTCGCCCTCCGCCAGCGGGGAGGGCGAGGGGCGGCGGCGCCGGCTGCTGCGGCGGCGGGGAGAGCGGGAGGAGGGCAGGGGCGGGGGCGTCGTCGAAGCGGACCCCGCGGAAGGCGAGCCCCGCGAGGAGGACGAGCGGGAGGAGGACCCGGCGGAGCGACCTCATCGTCGTCGTCGTCACCTGCGGCGAGTGTTCCGAGAGGGCATGGAGTGTGAGATTAGGGTCTCGGGAGGGGATTCGTTAGGGGAGAATTTTGGGCGGGGTTTGGATCTGGGCGGTTTGGTTTGCTTCGCGGGGAAGGAGGCTTCTCGAATCGATCTATCTGATCAGGACGACGAAGGAAGGAGAGGGGAAGCGACGGCCGGGTGATTGACTGGAGCGGGAGCGTGGCGGGCAGCGAGACAGCGAGAGCGCAGAGAACCCAAACCACGGTTGGCGTCTCCGTCTAGGTACGGACAGCTAGTGTGGTTCATCCGGTTTTAGTCGAGAGTTCGGTTTCGGTTTTAAAAATTTTTATAAATCTAGTTTTGTAAAAACAGTAATCAGAATATGCACGAGTTTTATCCTACAATTTTTAACAACGAGTCCAGTTCAAAAGGCGTAGAACGAGACATAGATATAATCGAGAAAAAAAAACATGACGAACAGTAAAAATTTAGAGACACGGTATGTAGAGAAGATTTTTTCTCTTTTATTAATCGATCACTTTTCAACATGCAGCATAACAATGGTCACTTCCTTCTATTTATATCTAAAAGGTAGCCAAAGGGCTAAAAACTCAACTAAATTGACTAGGGGGAAACTCTATTCTCCACATGGAGATGGGCCCACCACGGGTAAGCCCTAAAGGTTCTCCAACACTCCCCTTAAATACTTAGCTCGTATAGTCCATATATTGAAACTACGAAAAACTCAACAGGAAAAAACTTAGAGAAAGAGCGCACACATATGTATGTCATGTCGCACGAGTTGCCTTGTCAAAAACCTTGTTCAGAAACTACAGGAAAACTCATCCAAAGAAAAAAGAGTACAATTCACCTGACTATTCTATTAGTACTTAATTTTCATGGTAAAGATTTATCGATGAGTTTGTGAAGACTGTAATTCTCTAAGTCTCATCATACCGATTTCATGGAAACACCTTTCAAAGATAGATGCTCGCAATGACTTAGTGAATAAATCTGCGAGACTTATACATGATTTGGTATGCAATATTTTTATTTCACCCGTCTTCTGCAATTCATGAGTATAGAAGAACTTGGAGTTGATATACTTAGTGAGATTGCTCTTCACATAATCCATCTGCACCTATGCAACATAGCTGCATTATCTTCATAGATAATTGTAGGATTTGAGCGGTGTCTTACCCATAAGACTATTGTATATGGTTAATCATCTTCGAAACCATACACATTCTCATGAGATCTCATAAGGTGCAATCATTTTTGGGTGGTTCGCCGAGTAGATACAAGACTTTACTTAGACGATTTCCAGGATACTGCAGTTCTACCATATAGAAAAACACATCAATCTGTAACTTGGCTGTGTGTGGGTCCGACAGGTACTCAGCGTCGGCACAACCAATCAAGGATACATCTTGGTTCTTTCTGTAGAACAACCCAAGATCCTTGGTTTCTTGGAGGTAGCGAATTATATCCTTGGTTCCTTGGCAGATTCAGAACTATACCAAATCACGGTGAACTTAATGTCCGACCTGGTGCAATTTGTGAGGTACATGAGTGCTCTATTGCACTCAAATATGGGAATTCGAATTCCAAAACTTTCTCCCTCTCTTCTCTAGGCCTATACAGGTTCTTGCCTTGCTGCAAGAACCTCCCAATCAGCGGGACCTTTGAAGGGTATGCCTTTTTAAAGCTAAACTTATCTAACACTTCCTAAGTGTAAGTTGATTAGTGCACTAATATCCCTTCAGGGACATGCTCAAGTTGCAAGGCCAAGCAATATTTGGTTTACCCAAATCTATCATTTCGAATTCCAATCTCAAATAGGAACTCGCCTCCTCAATATTATCAGGTGTACCGATGATGTTTAGATCATCCACATATACCGAGATATACATAATTCATCCTGGAACCTTCGTATAACTACACATGGGCAATCCTCATTGCTCGTGTAGTCCTTCTTACCAATGAAATTGCTCAAGTGATCATACAACATCCTGCCAAACTGTTTTAAGTCCGTATAATGACTTTTTAAGTTTAATACTATACTAACTCGTGTTTGCTCTGTCTTGGTTCGAGACAGGGATACCTTCTGGTACCCTCATATAAATATCCGAATCCAAGTTGCCGTATAGGTATATTGTTACCATATTAGTTAATTTAATTTCTAGATTAAAACATATTGTCATTGAAATTAGATATCTAAAGGTAATTCCATCCATAACAGGGGAGTAAGTTTCCTCATAGTTGACTCCTAGCCGCTGAGTGAAACCTTACACAACAAGTCTTGCTTTGTACCTTACCACTTCATTATTTTTATTTCTCTTTTGAATAAAATACCACTTATGTCCTACAGGGCATACAGTGAGGAGTTAGGCTTACGGGCCCAAATTTCTCTCTTTTGTTAAGAGGTAATAATTACATGGAAATTGCCTCTTGCCAATCTTTCCAATATGATTTTTTCTTATACAAGCTCGGGATTGAGATCAATGATGGTGGAAATTTTCTTTGTAAACTAAATATCGACGATGGTTGTTGCTCTATTCGGAGATTCTCTTATTTCTGCATAGTTTACAGTCATTTTACCATAGAGCGCTTCTTCTTGCACTCCCCTCGCTCACTGCTATTTCCTTCAGCGTGAGCAAGGTCCTTTAGTTTTCCTGCGTCGTATGTGCACACATCTCCGCTAGTTGTGTGGCATACCCGGTTTTAGCATCCAGATAACCCCTGTGTTTCCTATACTATTTCCATGATCAGTGGCTAGTACACATAAGTTAACTTCATACTATTGTCATATACACACATATTAGAGCCTGATAGACCAATAGACCTTTAGTCGTTGTCTTACACATATAGCCTATTGGCTAAAATCAAAATCTCTAGCGGAAGATAAAATGATAGCAGGACCCATCAGTATGCCAAACCCTGCAGGCAACCAACTAGAGTAACGACCTAGTCCTCATAGTCACTGTCGTCGTCTTCAGAGAAATAATGTTCTTCGTCTGGCCAAATAAATCAATAAGCCAGGTGAGTATATTGAACACTCGCAAGCATCTCATAAATAGAGTATGCCGGCTAAGTACATGCTTGGGTTTTGTCCAAGAAGGAGGTACTAGCCTAGGTTGTATGTTATGTCGAAGGCTAAGTTCTCATTCAAACATATGTAATAAGTAAACAAACACTTATGAAATAAGAGCACCATTTTCATTAAGCGATATAAGGAACTTCCATATGATGGGTAGCTCCAACTATCATCTCATATATCAAACTTCCGATAGCTTCAACTATCGACCAATCATCACTTTCGATAGCTTTGACTATGGAAATACATATTGTCACATTTGCCCAACTCAAACTACTTTCTTGTAATATGGGTTAGATACACTTCTGTAGCTCCCATTACCTTTCTTGTAGCTCATACTACACGCTGTGGACAATTTATGCTCCACATCCTTAATCCCATCACCCACGTTTTTAAATATCTGAAAACATAGTGTAACCAATGTGTGGTCTAACCAAGTTGTGTCCATGACAGCGGATGCAGCTATTTGAATAGATTTTTAACACTCCATAGAGATTGTACGGTTTTACCCACAAGACATGAATCTCCCTTGTTGCCAAGCACCAACAGCACATTTCATGAACTATTCCGATAGGGATATCACAACGGGACTTTTTTTTGTCTAATCCTAAAATGAACCCGCCAAATGAGCCATACCCAGCATTTGCTTGCTACAATTACGCCACGACACATAGACATAGTGCGGACTCATCTTAGTATTGAATAACTTCCTACGTTAAACCATGAGAAGGCTCTCATGGAGTTAAACCACTCACTTACACTTTCCACCTATTGTCTACGGGTTCATATGCTAGTCCTAAACAAAATAATATGTCAAGCCCTTCCCATTAAGGCATGTGAGCGTACGGCAAGAATTTAGGCGAGCGGCACTAAGGTTCGGTCCTTAGTTGATCCAAGCAAGCCATATTCCATCACCACAGCCATGCTACAACATGCTACATCCATATTCTCCAAACTCCAACTTACATTCTTACCCGGACATAAATCATCTCCCCTTTTATATTTGGGTTTTTGATGTAAAACTACTTTCAAAAGCATATGTTGAGCAGAAATGTCTTCTAAGATTTATCCCACAAGATATCCAAGTGATCTACAATTTTCTATTAAAACTCATTTTTCTACTGCAGGTCTAAATACCGCTACCGCTTTTTTTCTCCTCCACGACTTTCGTTCGTTGCATCCTTGATCTCCTCTTCGACCACATCGTCGGTGACCTTAGATTCTTCACTAATCCCCTTGCTGTTGTTCAGTTGATCACCTCAAGTTATTGCAGCAGTTGCGGATGAATAGCTAGAGGGAGCTACATGTGGAGAAGGAGAGGAGAGAAGGCGGGAGAAAGGAGGCATTAGGATAAAGGTAAAAGTGTCTTCACACAGTGTGACATAATCATTAGCAAGGAGTAAATGACAAATATAATAAAAATGGAAAAATGTTGAGAATCCATTCTTGAGGTGGCAGAGAATCATCACATTTTGTATGAGTGGCATCTTATGCATACCACTCCAAATATTTAAATTACCCTAAAATAAAAACCTTGGAGACCTATATCTAAAAAGAATCCATTGGAGAACCAAAGTTAAATAAATTTGAACCTAGGTGTGGAGGAAAACGTGCTTTGCCTATTTGACTGACAGGAAGGTTAATTACACTGCTTTCAAAACGAGAACCTCAGTTTTAGCATAATCAATGTGAGCAAATGTAGTCTTTTAGGCCTTTGTTGGGCTGGGGCCCAGCAATTGGGGCGAGATCCCAACAGCCATTCCTTGCTCCTCGTCTTGCGGAGCGCCACCGCAATACCTTGCCGAGCCCCGACGGCCATGAAATAAACACCAACCGCCTCCGCCTCCGCCGCCGCCGTCTCCGTGGACCACCGTCCACCCGCCACGATGAACCACGTCAAGTCGGCTCTCCTCTCTGGCCACCGCCCGCACCATCTCGCCGCGTCGGCGGCGGCGCCGCAGCAGCTGGCGGCCGCCGCGTCGTTCCACTCCACGCCTCCCCTCCAGCGGAAGCGCAGACCCAGTGGCACCACGTAACCACCTCGCTCTCTGTTGTGCTATTAGCAGTTCCTGAGGAGAAAGATCGCTCCTTTTGTTTGATCCGTTCGTGGTTTGCCATAGGTTGAGAAGCTGTTTGATGAGATGCCTGTATGAGCTTGCGGTTAGTATCGATGAATTGAGCGCGGGAGTAGAATTCTTGCTTGAACTCCTTATTTTTGCAAGGAATTATCGCTTCATCTGTTTGATGAATGCCGCGTGAGAAGATATGTCAGATGGTATAAGCCTATTAGGTAGGTTTGGGGACTTTCTTGTTAGATCCTTGTGAATGTTATATATTCCCCAGGTTCAATTTGGGCGCTGTTTTGTGTATTGCTCATCGTGTGCTTGGTGAAATGCCTCTGTCAGAACTTGGTTAGTGGGTTGTATTGGATTGCAAAGGGCTTGACCGTGGTGAATTTGCTTTTGCTTTCCGAGATGATTGTTTTGCCGTGATGTCATGTGCCTCTTGCTTGATTCAGCCAATTTTCTGATTATGTATCGTTTCTACGGTAACTTTTATTTGCAGGTGATGATGATTTCTTATTGCAAAATAGTTTGTCTTGAACAGAGAAAGAGCTAACACTACTATCTTTTGCTTTGCCACAGAGGTTCAATTATTATGCAAAACGCAGGAGAAATAGAGATACAAAAGGACAATGCTAAAGAATATCTCCGAGTATGCCGAGTACCTCTTCGATGTCAGTGTAACGAAATGTTTGACAGCTTTGTATCGTTTCAGTTTTGGTAATTTATTTATGGAGTAAATAGGTTAGGATTATTGGTTGTCACAAATATTGTAAATCTACTGACCTAATGATTATCAAACTTAGATCCATATATTGCTCATTATCCTTTATCACATTCCTTTGCATTTTTTTAATTGTATTTTACGTAGTCTGAGAATAGAGCAAAGAAACAAAAGAAAAGTTTCTGAAGAACCATATATAATGTCAAGTCAAACCCTGCAAGATTTCGAGATAGATGAATAGTTCAAAATTAGTTGTAGAAGATTGCGGCGAGAAACTAGGTAGAGTTTATCTTTTTTGAGACTGGGAGTTGTTATGCCTGCAAGGAGTCTAAGATTCAGTAATCAAGAGAACGGTATTCTTAAAATTTTAGGAGGAAACAAAGGAACCAAATATTTTCATGTATATTTTTCTGTGTTCCCATAAAGTTGCGCTTATTTAACTTTCAATGGTTAAGAAATTTTATGTTCACTTTTATTTTCACTATAATGTTGGTCGCAGATTTCAACCAAAATGACTTCCAAATGCTCATATAGAATGTTCTGGACCATTTAGACCTTTTGATTTATGTCAATGTTCAGAGTTGGCGGAGTGAAGATGAAAAAAAGGATGCATCTAACGGGCCTTCGTGGTTTAGAGGACATCATTGGGTCAGGGATTCGAAGACTAATGGTTTCCGTCCACATGATTTTTATCACGATAATGGCAGGAGCAGGGGTACAGTAATTTATGCATTTTCTCTCTATCTTATCAATTTGAATCATTCTTCTGTTTAGCACTGTAGCTTAATTGAGGAATCAGGACTGACAATATCTTAATTCAGGATTCAGGACTGACATTTTCTTAAGCTGTTATTAATTTAGAGCTATTTCGGTTACTAGAAATGTTCTAGTTGGACATAAAAAATGTGCATATAGTGAACCTTACAAAGTTTAGTTGTTTCTTGTTTTGGTAACAGGGGGATTTGATTTTTGCACAAGTGATGAGGATGAACCAGAGACTGTCTTTCGTAATGCTTTTCGTGGGAACCAGCACACATATTATTGGTCTTTTGAGTCTGATAATTTTCAATGGAAGAATTCTAGACGTTCTCATTCGGAAAGCTCTAGGCACTGGAGTTTTGAAACCGACGATGAGGACGAAATATCCACCCAGACAGAGGTATCTTTGGCACGTCAGGCTCTTGGACTGAGTGCTTCTGGTACACTAAAACTCGAAGATGTTAAAAGCGCGTAAGAGTTTATGCTTTGAGCATTTAACCTAGCTTTTAGTATCTTTTATGATTATGCCACGAGCCATGATGCTTTGTTTCCTTCACTTGTTTTGAGCTGCGTAACATTGTTTTATCACTTATTTCCTTTCCTTTTCATACCAGATACCGGATCTGTGCACTTAGATGGCATCCAGATCGTCATCATGGATCATCGAAGGTAATCTTGTTACATCTGAGTTTAATTCTTTTTGCACTCTTTGCAAAGTTATTTGTATAACTTCGTTTCATTCTGTGAATAATCTGTTGGTTTAGATAGTCTTTGGCACAATGTCCTGAGTTCACAACAGGTGCTACTGTGAGATGGAATCAAGCCTAATGTAAACAAAATGAGATGTGGGTCATACAAACTAAAGATCAGAAACTAAAACTAACATCTAGATCCCCTCTTTTGTCATTTATCTCTCACTCAAATGCTTTAGGAGCGCGTTTCCAACCTTCATGATAATGCACTACACAGCCTATGATTAATGCAGCATTACATCAATAAGGATGGGAGCAGCTCATGTAGGTTCCATATGAAGCACGTGTCATGACCATCTTTCTTGTTTTCCAAACTACGCTGTACATATTCAGTAAAAGACGGGGTATGGAATTCTGGTTTGAACCTAAATCACGGCTTTCGCACCTTCGTGACGAGGATCCAAAAAAGCTTAACTTAGCTATAGCTGAGCTAGTGCTAGCTATTTATTAAAATCGCGATTTTTGCGCTTTTGCGGCTAGCACACGAAAAACTATAGCGGAGCTATCGCTAGCTATTTAGAACCTTGGTTACATTATCTGGATGTTTTGGACTTCTGTTTTTCAATTACCACAAGCACTTCACTGTTGTATTTGTTTGTCTACGGAACTCATGAATAGTATGGATCATCTTCCATGTACAGGCTACTGCAGAGGAGAAATTCAAACATTGCAGCGCAGCATACAAGACCCTATGCGATAGTTTGGCTACTGCATAAATAAATCTGATAAGAAGATCTTAGCTACACTAGTCCCCTCAACCAGCAGATCAACTTCATAACTGTAAGTTCTGCAGGACTCCCTATCACCCGCAGACCGACTTCATATCTGCAAATTCTGCTGGGCTCAAGCCAAGATTCTAAGTATGGCGTTGCTCTGAAAAGAATGACTCAAGTCAAAATCAATCAAATAATGTAGAAGTACTGTATCATGTAACATTTGTCCAAAAAGTCACCGTTGTTTTTAGAGAAGATTTTGTCGTGGCTGGGTTATCTAACCCTAATTTAGTCAGTTTAATTGGATGTTTCAATGTTTTCTATGGGTTACATAAACAGTGAGTGGTCTTTGTTGCTGATCCAGAATTGTAGAAGCAATCAAAGCTCTTTGATCAATATGAATTTTTTTTCAATGTTTTGTCTCACATACATCTGTTCAGAATCGTGTCCTGTGAACTTTTCTGCTCCTCGTTTGGTAAAGTTTTGAGATATCTCATATTACGTTAAACTGCAGTTTCTCAATAGTAATGAACTGAATATCTGCATGATCATAAATGCAGAATCGATATTCTTATATAATATATAATATCATCACGACAAGTGTCATTTTTTTTTGGAGAATGATTTGAATTCATGTAAATATGCAGATCTATAATTACAACAATCTGAGCGTTGTACTAGTAGGGTTAGTTATACAACAATGTCTACAGCAATGAAGTCAAGCCATTTGTCCACAATGAACTATGAAGTCAAGCAATTTGAGCTAGTGACATTTCATAGGTGTGTTCAGCAATGATGTCAAGCAATTTGTCCACAGATCCTCCATTATGGTATTTATGCTCTATTTGCAATGCGTAAATGAACAAGCTTGTGCTGGTTGAGCCTAGATATTCTTATCTTGTTGTCAATGTACCTGCAAGAAAATTCATAAATATCAGAACAACAATTAATTCTCAGCTATGTTGAGTCACCAATGACCAACAAAATTTTCAGTGTATAACTCCTATCTTTAGGTTATGGGATTTGGGAATCTAGTCTTACAAGATTTCCATGACAAATTCTCCTCGCGTATCCAAGGGAAACTGTACACCACCAACTTGAACAGCTCCTTCACCCATGGACACGCTAAAGGTATTGCTGTTCCCTGTTTTGCTGCAAGTTCAACACAAAGTACTTACCTCAGCATTGAATAAAACAGCATATGCAAATTGAAGGTATAATTCCTGTAGTATTATTGAAGTAAAGGTATCTATATCAAGATGCCGAAGGGAACTCCAAGAGAGGACCACGAGAATTCTGTGTGGCTTGACATTTGATATATGTACAGAATGCATATTAACAAACTGTTTTATGAAGCTTGTGTGCGAGCATAACATTGACGTACAAAAGAGAGAATAAATGGGGAAAAAACGAAAATGATAAATGGATCTAGTATGTAACAAAAATGATCGGTAGCTGGCTAAGTATGCAATGGAGCAAAACAAAACATAAACGATGACCATGTTATTGTCGATAATGCATGTAGAAAGGACTAGGAGGACGAGGAAATGCCATTTTTAATCCCAAGTGATATCATGACCTCAACAAAATCAACACCAAACAAATCACTTATAACAGGTAAAAACTAGAAAATGGATGATTAAGTTCAGTCAACTGATAATGAATTAAAACATCAGAAATTACCGCATTGTCGAACTACTCCCGTCTTATTTTTGGAGATGCAATTGAAGTTTGTAACTACTCCCAACTTAAATTAGACTTCCCTTGTATGCTAGGTGAACCAGTCTTCTTGTTTTACTTTCCTACTATAGTAATTACACTGTGTCAATGTGTTGCATGTCATAATGGTCTAAACAATCCGTAAAATCATTTGGTAGGTAGAATAGTCTTATTGCAAAATGGTCAAATCTCCCTCTCCTGTATGTGACCATGTGTGCGGAATATTCCAGTTACATGTTCGCATGTCCTTAGTGAGTGTAGCGAAATGTTCCCTCTTTTTCTTAGAACATATCGGTTTAACACTACTATATCACGCATTCACACATACTGAAGGAACGGAGTAAAGATATCCAAACTAGATTTGCTTCACTGATATGGTCTTTGACGACTAAAAACTATTCAGACAGGAAATACACATAAACATACACGCAGCTCTTCAGACTTACCATATGTTGCCTCTTGCATTGAGGCTGACACCTGGAAAGGGGTTCACCAAATTCTTCAGTTGTCCATCTTCTTTTATGATCTGAATGAATAGTCCATTATATTGTTAGTCATGAAAATGCCAAGAAGCACACTAGAGTATCATTTCATCTTTCCGCTCGGCCCTTTTAAGGTGTTCTGAAACTAACCTGCAAATCCTTGAGACCAGCAGATGCAACAGACGACCAGCTTCCACCTTCAGTCTGTACATACAATTGGATATATGAAATCTATATATCAGCAGTCAGGACAGCCAAAATGTTGTGAATAAGAGACATAAGAGTCTATTTGAGTAACCATTCAAGACTCCCAAGTCATATGTATTCATCAGGAATAACTATTCCTTGTTTAGCGCATCAGTTCTCAGGTCCGTTCAAATTCAGAAAAGCATCCACTTTGTTTGATTGCCAAGAATCATAACTTCACTCTCAGTCTGATACTCCTACAATTCTTTTATGTTCTTTTGTAAGAGCGGCAGGGAAGGACCCTAGTGTAAATAGTATTTATATAGAAATATAGCAAACTGTACAAGATGAATTACATGAAAAAGGACAAAACAAAAGATGTTACTCACAGTTCATGTCTTGTGATGTCGTTGATTTTCATTACATAGTCAAGTACTCAATTTTCATTATAAAGAAAATTCATGACCATAAGAAATCTATCTCACGGCCAAGAGATGTAGAAAATTATAGAAATCTTGTTTGTAATGCTTATGTGAAGGTTAACCTGTGAAGCCCACAGTAGTTGCCATTCTCCCACTAGAGTGTTCAGATCAGCCTCAACAGAATTTTTGCTTGAAGTAAGATCATCTATAACCTGTCCAGCAAAAAAAAATATTGTACATATGACTTTCTCAAGTTACTGCCATAATAGACAATCCAAGCTATAATAACACACCTCTTTTACTCCTGCCCCTGCAGATATAGTTGACAACAACATTTGCCTTGGGTCTGCACTTTTCTGGAGAACAAATGTGGTTCCCTGCACTACAAGTTGTTTTGAAAAGCTAATGAAATACAAGAAGATCTGGAAAAAAACCAAATCTTTCTATAAAGAAGGGTTACAAATATACTCCATTATAGATTCATACAAAATTGAGCGACCAATTACACAATTCAAAACCCTAAATTCATGGCTGCAATGCAAGGTTACAGTTGTGAAAGCCTTATTGGCTTACTCCTGACAAGACAGTAAAATAACATGGAAAAAATGTATTATGTACCTTGTTTCCCCTTGAAATACGTATGTTCCCAGTACGAGATAAGTATGTAGTGTCAAGCCAACCCTTCGCTTCATCTCCAAGAAGCCTGAATGGCACTGGATATGGGACCTTAAATGGCAAAAACTTGAAAGTGAATGCTGCTCGGTCAAAACGGAAAAGAATGCGCTTTCCATCTTTGATAGTTGCTTCTGCCTGATAATATGTTTGAGAAAGCTCACTGTAAAGTCATGTAGAACATTGTAATAGCACTATAGATGTAGCACTTAGCAGTAACAGAAGTAGAAGCATATATCCACCTTGTCATAGAATCAACAATTCAATACCATTATGTTTAGATAACTCTATTTAATGGAGTAGAAGTCTTCTCTTTCCAACCTTCTCCATGTTTACCATGACAATAGATTGATTAAACACTTGGTGAATCTTCAACAATATCTCCAATGACAAAAAATTACGTGGTTAATTGGGAGGTTATTGCCTATTCCCCTAAGTCCCAAAAAAGAATAACAGTAAAAAGGGAAGGCCAACGAAATTTATGTCTTTAGCTCTAATAACAGCTATGCAATTATATATTGTCTTACAATATAATGCTAAGGTATGCTCCCTTCCAGTTTATCCTAAAACAATAGTCTATCAAGTGAATTTTTGTTTCTTAATCATGTATTGTTTAGTCCAGAAAATATTGGTCCCTTCATTCCCTGTAATGTTATCTTTCTTCAGTTATACTGGTGTAAGACAGAACCATATACTTCCCTTGAGCATGACACTGAAACTTACCATAGTATAAGCGTATGCAATCCAATGAGTGTCTATATAGATCTAGATAGATAACTAGTTCAGCAAACCAAACTATGAAAGACACAGTTACAGTGTTAGATAATAAATGGAATAGCGGAATTTGGGACAAGAATATCGCAAGCAGATGTAGAATAGGAAAAATCAAAATCCACAGAACTCCCTAAACAGTTGAAGCTCAGGTGCTATTGAGTTAGTGACAGACCTCTACTGCCAGTTCTCCAACTGATTCTGAAAACTTGACAACATTGACCACCCTTGGATCATCTGTTCTAAGGTAAACTTCCTGAAAGATCCTGAAAGAGTCAACTCCAACGAATGTCCTCTGCAGGCAATGTGAGTTGAGAATAAATACAGTCATCTGTACAGAGTGTGGACAATCTAACAGCTGAACGAATAATGTAGAGATAAAAAGGAGATGGAAGATATAGTTTCCAACAGGAGCATGTTGGTTTTATTCTACCTGAATGGGGGATGCCGTCCCTGGTCTTGTTGTGAATATGAGCTTCCAGCTACCCTCAATTAAAGTTGAATTGGTCTGCATATAAACCATAAATGCTAAGAAGGCAATCTTTGTTTTCTTTTCTTTTTTTTTAAAGAAATTTTCCAGCAGTTGATTACATGCATGCTAATGGAGGTATTCACTGTTTTGTCGTTATGTGTTGATCATTACATTTCTATTTTCTCTCAGTCACTACTATTGAATTTTGAGAAGCAAGGCACGACTTCAACCATATTTTGTGGTTAGCACTTCCATCAGATATTCAGTCACTTCAGTCATTCTACCAACGACCAAATCTCTTCTAACAAAATAAAAAACAGTTCCGTTCGGTGTGTTGTGCTAATAAGTAGCAATTCTTACCCAAAGCCACATAAGGTCTATGATGCAAAGATTGATCACAGGAATGTAGCCCATTGTGTGTGTATGATCTTCAGTTCAAGTTCCTTTGTCAAACAAAGATCTTACATCGAGTGTTAAAAAATGAATTACGATGTTTCAAGTAAAAACCTTGACATCTTCTAATGTGAATTGAAGTGTCACCAGTAGATAATTTCCGGTAATGTGAATGTTACCAAGTAATTCACACCAAACCTTTTTCTATATACTATCAATTGAGTTCCTATTACTTCAGATTATATCCCAATTAATCTCCCTGTATCAATTGAACATCGAGTTAACCAACTAATTAGTAGTTACATCTGCTCCATCCAAATTCACTTAAATTATTAGTACAAGGAGTCTTCTCCCATTAGCAAGCTTATGGAGTTTTCAATCTGAAGTCCGAGATCCTAACTAATTTATTTGGGGACAAGTAGTCTATACTAAGGCCTTGTTCGTTTAGACTTGTGCCACAAGCCCAAACAAACATCTAACTTCCC
Source organism: Stipa capillata (assembly GCA_019208055.1). Taxonomy (NCBI): domain Eukaryota; kingdom Viridiplantae; phylum Streptophyta; class Magnoliopsida; order Poales; family Poaceae; genus Stipa; species Stipa capillata. The sequence continues at coordinate 137,902 of JAGXJF010004353.1, forward strand.
ACGAGTGCTTGTGAGAAGCACTTGTCAAAATTGCACTGGGATGGAGAAGCACCGAATTTGGTGCTTCCCGCAACCCCCCACCTCATCTCTGCCCTCAAACTTCCATTTATTTTAAAAAATATGCCACCGCCTATAAAACCAAAAAACTTTTCATATAATCTCTCTTTCTCATCCCTATGTGCCTTGTGCGATCCCCTTTGGAAGGAGAGGCAGAGAGCCACCGCGCTAGGCTTCCAGCGGGTGCGCCGCGGGCCTGTCGGGCCACACTACCGACCGGTACCTTGGTTCGCCTCCCTCGTCAACTTCCTATGACTCGAATCTCCGCTCCCCCACAAGCCGACGCCGTCCTGAGGTCCCATCCAATCACTGTGGCCGCCCAGATCGACTCCATGCCTGTCGGCCTCTACGGTGAGGCTGCCCGCTGGTAGATCCCTCTTATGTCATCCCCTGCCTCTGGTGGCTCTCCCAACCTCTAACCGCCTCCCCTAGCGAGTAGCGACCTCTACCTGAGCAGCCCCCCGACGACCCGCAAACCCCGGGACCGCAACCCCTAGTGACCTGCATACCTCAATGACCCCCAGCCACCTCCCCAACTTCCTCCACCCCAGGCGATCTCCACCCCCGACGCCCTCCACCGCAGGCCACCACCCGGCACTTGCACAAGGTGAGGACGTCCACCTCTTACTCATGGAGAAATTTCTTCCTTAAATGTGATGTTTGTCATCTGTATGGAGAAACCTTGGAGAAAATTTGATGTATGCTACTATTTGTTCATGTATATTGTTGATCGGTGACATTGTGGCAGCAAAATTAGATAAGGTGGCATTCATATTTTGGAGAAATTTTTGTATAAGCTAGCTGCTCATGTATACTTGTTGTTCATGTATGCATTTTGATATGGTAGTTGTATATGCAAAGTTAGAGCTCTTGATTTTCATGTATATTAGCATGTTAGCATATTGTTGTTCATAATTTGTATATATGTTTGCTGAAAATCCATGTATGTTTAGATGGATCAAGATAAGAACCCCAAAGCAAATTGGGATGCATTTGCTGATAGTCTTTTGTCAGATTTGTGCTAAAGAGACACTTGCCGAAAATAGACCTACTGCTTTCTTGAGGCCCACGGGGTACAAGAACCTAGAGTCTAAGTTTACCAAAGAGACCAGAAGGAACTATACCAAAAACAATTTAAAAATCGATAGGATGCAATGAAGGCTTTGTATTTAGCATGGAGATTCTTTAAAGATAGAGCAACAAGACTTGGTTTGGACTCCGGGAAGATAACTATGACAACAGTACGATGATTGGTGGAAAAATCATAGAGGTATAATTTATTATGTCTTTTCCATTTGTGTGTTGTATATTTGCACTATGGATTCATGCTAACTTGGAATGTTTCTTACATAGGGTAACAAGCTTTGTGAAAGTTTCCGCACAGGGCTCCGGAGCTCTTGGATGATTTTGAGGTTATGTTTGAGAAAGCTCATATTGATGGGAAGAGTTCAATCATGCCCGGGGTGCTAATGAGGCTTGTGTTGTTATTGATGATGACGATGAGGATGATTGAGGTTATGCGCGGGACTTCTAGTAATGCCCCAAGCCCAAAAAAGAACAAGAAGAATCCCATGCAAAGACATTTCAAGCGCATGGTTGACCACTACATTTCCGATCGTGATTGTGACATCTACTAGTAATGTCACCGTGTCTACTGAAATCGAAGCCATCATGGACAAAGTTGTGAAATGTGGGGGCACCTGAAGGAAGTGATGAATATTAGGTAGCAACTAAATTGATTGCAACTAAATTGATTGCTAAACTAAATTGACGAGACGGTATTTGTATAGGAAAAGGCATTAGAACTATTTTATTTATCTCAGCTAGTGTAACATTAAAACTTGGATGTGCTATTTCCCTTTAGCTTTGGAATATTTATTTGTTTGTGTTGTAATCTTAGAACTTAGTTGTGTAGTTGCTATTCATTTATATTCATGGTTGTTATTCGTCTATATTTGTGGTTGTGCTTTATTTACATGGTTGTGCACTAATAGTAATGTTGCATCTTTTTTTGGATGAGCATAACAAGTGAAAGTTTGTCTTCAGGAGTGATAGTGTTGATGAAACTCATGCGAATATGGTGACTAGCTCAACAAAGCCAATTCAACAGAGATCATGCTTATGGCTGGCTATGTTGCTATAAACTTTGGTGAGACATACTTGATGAAAAATAAGAGGAAACAAGCATTATATATTGGGCAACAATGGCTCTTTGAAACCTGAGTGATACAAAAGATTATTACAGCATGTTCACAATGTATCATCCTTGTTTTGATGTGTTGCATGCAACTTTGGTACAACACTACAATATGAGGTCCACAAGGGAAATGAGTTCCATGGAGGCCCTAGGAATGCTTTTATGGATAGTGATGGCCCTCAATCTGTGAGTCAAGTTCAGAATCGCTTCAAGAGGTCTACTGAGACCATCCACCGAAAGTTCGAGGAGGTGTTGGAATGTTTGAACTATTTAGCTGGAGATAACATTAAACCATCCGATCTGGAGTTCACAACTATGCATGAAAGACTTCAAGACTCTAGATTCTCGCCTCATTTTAACGATTGCATTGGTGCAATTGATAGGATATATCTGTTGTTGTGCCAACCGATGAGATTGTGAACCATATTGGACGACATGGGTATCCGACATAGAATGTGATGGCTATGTGTGACTTTGACATGAGATTCACCTCTATAGTAGTTGGATGGTTGGGATTCGCACATGGCACAAGGATATTCAAGGATATCTTCAGTAAGTATTCAAAAAGTTTCCACATTCACCTGCAGGTCATCTTGACTGATGAATTTTTGAAAAAATAAGTCTTTAATCATGCTCATTCTTCATTTCGAAATGTCATCGAACACTCTTTTGGTGCATTGTATATGAAATGACACATTTTACAACATATGCCAAGTTACCCAATGGAAAGCAAACACGTATAATTGTTGCATGTATGGCGCTTCATAACTTTATGAGAGAGTGTTCTACATGACAAGGAGTTCTATAAATGTGATCGTGATGAGAACTATATGTCAGGGAACATACAAGCTACGCCATTTGTGGACATGGTGTCCCTCATCTTGGAAAGGACCATGGCAACATGAACGCAGTTTGTGAAAGTGTTGCAAATGCTTTGATGGGACCATAGCATCGATAAAAGTGTGGAACTTATTTATATTTTGAGAGCTAGCTTAATTGTATATTGGCTTCTTATATTTCTAAATTATTTGAAATGACATTTATTCATTCTTCTAATTTATCATTTGCACTAAATAATAAAAAATATCTAATTTTCGCTAGAAACATGTGGTAACACATGTTATTTGTGCTAAATCAGAGAAAACACATGTAAACCATGCTTAATTAGGACTTAAATATCATCGTCAGCAGACGAGGGTATTTCAGATATTCACCAACAGCTACAGGTCTAGCAACTGTCGAAAAGCGCTCTTAACAAACGGCCCCGCTGCTGTCCACTAGCTGCTTCGTAGATCTTACCAGTTCCAGTTGTTTGTCAGCACGTTATAGCCCAAACAAACAAGCCTTAAGCTCATCACTAGGAAGCTTCACTTGCAGCTGCTTATCTCTATAAGCCTAAGAAGGCACCAAACCTTCCCATTTAAATCCCACCAGAAGTCTTCTCTTTCCCCTAGCTTATCTGAGTAAGAAGCTCATGCTTATGTTGCAGTAAAAAAAATGTAAGTGCGGGTGCAGAAGGGGTGTCCGGGTGTGCACTGGCACCCCAAAATTAAGAAAAATATAGCCAGGCTTTAGGATATACGGGCTGAAATTCGTCTGCTTGATCCCCGTACAAGCTGCAGCCCAGTCCGCTCGATAGGCCTCAGCAATACGGCGTCCGTGTCGGCATGCCAATGTGCCTCTTGATGCACCCTGCGTGCACGCACATGCTTTGGCATGTCTGTAGCCAACCCAAACCATTCCTCTCTAGCTCTGCTCCGTCAACCTTGATTCTCTAGCTTAGCTTAGTGTCAAGGGGTCGAGCTAATGAGGAAAAACAGTGCCTGCCTAACGTGTCGCTGGCTCCTCTCGGTGCTGGGAGAGACGGCGGCGCATCGAGCGCAGCTGCGAAGTGCAAAGCACAGTCGCGGAGCAGCTATTCGCTACCAGCGACTTGATGCGGGCTGGTTGACTAGTTGGATTCACAGCTTGGTCGGCCAGCAGGAAATGGCAAAGGGTGGCATCAACATAGAGATTGAAAGCCGATAAGACCTGTATCTGTCCTCACTCCTCAGGAGTCAGGTAGATCATATTTCCTTTTGTTTGGGAACAATGCATTAGTTACACATGATTGCATCATTTAATTATTCTAATGAAAGCTCAAAATTCGTTGGTGGCAATCCTTTTCATGCCAAACTAGGGTTAATGCATATCTTGTTTTGTGTCATTTCGAAGATCAAAGTATTTGCACCCAAAAATAGAAATATTTGGGTGGTTTGGGCTTACGAAAGACAGACAAGGCACTTTTATGAAATCATTAGCTAAACCAACAATTAGCACCACCAATTAATTATAAAATGCAGACCATATGGAAAAGGAAAAAAAAGAAGAAGCATGGTGCACCTACCGGATCAGCACGCCCTCCAGTGCCTCGAGAGCTTGCACAGCGCTCTCCACCTCCTGCACACGCGGACCATCACAAAGCATGAGTAACACGCCACGCGCATTTCAACAAGCACGTGGTACGCGCGCACGCGGCCTATATAGGCTGTACACGACGCGAGTGCACTGAAGTCTCAGGCCAAGTGGGAGTTCCTTGCCTGGAGCTGGCGCGGCGCGACGGCACGGCCTCGGCCCTGGACGCCGACAAGGGCCTCTAGCAGCGCCTCTTCGGGCTCTGTGTACGCCTCCTCCGCCGCAGCCACCGACGCTGCCGCGAGCAGCGGAGCCCGGCGGCGAGGAGGGCGAGGCTGTCTCCGCGAGTGCCGCGCGTAGGAGGTGGCGAAGAGAGGAAAGGCTGATGGCGGGGGAGGATGAGAAGGCCGGAGGTGGAGGGGTCCTCCAGCTGCTGCGCGGGCGACGGCGGCGGTCATGGCGCGCGCGGTGGGATAGGGGCGCGTCGTTTGTGGCTTGCGTTGGCGCCTCGCGCGTGGTGTAGCGTAGCGCGGCTGTTAGATCGGGGATCGATCGATTCGAGGGACCAGTGGAGGAGTGCCACGTGGAAGGATGGTTGCGGCGATCGTTATTACACGTACGCAAATCAATTGTGCGTTTTGAACTGTTTTTTAAGTTCGTGCATTTATTGTCAGAGCACAGGGTCTTAATCCACCACGTTAAAGGGCGCATGCATCAAACACAGAAATAATACAAAAACTACCCTATTTCTATGTGTCTCAGAGCTTGACACATGGGAAAACACGCCTCGCACGGCCTGCAGATGTGGAGGCACCGCCGGTGGACACCCGTGGAGGTCGGAACCACGAAGTGGGCCTCCCAGCAGGGAGGTTACGACCTTGACGGCAGGTGTAGCCTACCAGGGAGCCATGGCACGCCAAATGAGTATGAATAGAAGCTAGCGAGCAAAATTGTGAAGAAACCCAACACCAGCTACACATTTGATAGCCCTACAACGGCCAAATTGAAAGAAGCAGCACGGTGAGCTTGGTATGTGGGAAAGGCAGGGCCGGCTCTGGGCCTAGGCGGGAGGGGCGACGGCCTAGGGCCCATGCCTGGGAGGGGCCCAGGATTTTCCTTCAGCCCATATACCATAGCAGATCAGTACAGCACCGTAAAGAAGAACTGAAGAAAAATAGAAAATAGCCCAGTTCCGGCCAGTGCTAATCAGGGTGCTAATCTCCTCTGCTAATCTCTCTGCCCTTTGGACGTATTGTCTTCCTGCCGCACCACACGACGAACACAACGCCCACCGCACGTCCGCACGACCGCACCTCTGAGAAAAATCAAGTTACTCGCCGGACGCCACGGCTAGAGCCCGGAGAATCCATCGCCGCTCGTCGTCCCGCTCCGGCAGGCGCCATCCCGCCTGGTACTGCAGCAACCAGCAATCAAGATCGTCTGTCCGTGGTTGTCCTCACTCCTCACTCCTCAGTCCCTAATTTCTTATTCCTCAGTTCAAGGTTTCCTCCAAACCTTCCAATTTCTATGCTTGCATTTCATTCAATTGATTCTAATTCTATGTATTTACTTTCCTTCACAATTTTAGGTGTTATAATGTTGCCTAAGAAGCATTTGTCGGGTGCTGAGAAAAGGAAAAAAAGAAAACGAGACGATCAGTTAATTGAATCACAAAGGGGTGCTCTAAATAAGTTCTTTTCAGCTTCAAGTAATGTTGATGTCAATGAAGATCAAGGGCAGGAACCTGATCCTGGGCAAGAACATGATCATAATTTAAATGCAGATGTTGAGGTCAATGAAGATGCTACAGGGGAGCAAAATTTAAATGCAGAAGTTGATGTCAATGCCGACAGAACGGGGGAGGAAAATTTACAGCCTTCAACTGATACTGAAAATCCAAATGGTGATGCACAAGAAGATTCTCATTTATCTATCTATGATCCCAGAACATGGGATATTCTTGACAATAGCAAAAGGGATATTTTAATTGAAAAAGGACCTATGAGAGAACCGAATCTGGAGTTCCGTAAGGATGACCTTGGTAGACATTTGTCATATGCTTATTACTCCAGAAAGTTAACTAATGGTGAAGTTGTTGATAGAAAGTGGTTGGTTTACTCTAAAGATGTGGATAAAGTTTATTGTTTTTGTTGCAAGTTGTTCAAATCAAATCAGAGCAAGTCTTTGCTAGCATCTGATGGATTGAGGGACTGGAAGCGTCTGAGTTGGAGACTCAAAGAACATGAGAGCAGTGTTGAGCATTTAACAAACATGAATACATGGAATGAACTTAGGTTGAGGTTATGCAAAAATCAAACAATTGATGATGACATGCAACGGGAAATTGCAAAGGAAAAGGAGCGTTGGAGACAGGTTTTGGTAAGAATAGTTTCTGCAGTGAAGTTTCTTGCAAAACATAATTTGGCCTTTCGAGGATCAAATGAGAAGTTGTATCAAGATAATAATGGTAATTTTTTGGGCATAGTTGAAATGATTGCTGAATTTGATCCTGTGATGCAAGAACACATTAGACGCATTCAAAATAATGAAATTCATCATCATTATCTTGGTCACAATATTCAGAATGAGTTAATTTCAGTTCTTGCTGATGCTGTGAGAAAGGTTATCTTAAGGATCATCAAGGATGCTAAGTATTTCTCTATTATCTTGGATTGTACCCCAGATGTAAGCCATGAGGAACAAATGACTCTAATTGTGCGTTGTGTCAATATGTCAAGTAACATTCCGAGAGTGGAGGAGTTTTTCCTAGAGTTCTTACAGGTTGATGACACCTCAGGATTGGGGCTTTTTAAGGTATTGATGGATACATTGGGTTCTCTTGATTTGAATGTCGCTGATGTGAGAGGTCAAGGTTATGACAATGGTTCCAATATGAAGGGAAAACACCAAGGTGTTCAGAAGCGTTTACTTGAAATTAACCCCAAAGCATTATATATGCCATGTGCATGTCATAGTTTGAATCTCACTCTTTGTGATATGGCGAAATCTTGCAAACAAGCTATTACATTCTTCGGTGTTATACAACGGATATATGTATTGTTTTCACGTTCTATTAAAAGGTGGAAGATTTTGCTTGACAATGTTCCAAAACTTACTCTCAAACCTTTGTCTAATACTCGTTGGGAGAGTCGAATAAAGAGTGTGCACCTATCAGGTACCAAACTCCCCAAATAAGATCAGCATTGAAGGAATTGGAGGAGGCTTCTACTGATGACCCAGCAGCAGTAAGTGATGCTCAATCTTTGGTCAGTGCACTTGAGAATTTTGAAACTTTAGTTGGTATGGTTGTCTGGCATGATATTTTATTTCTGTAAATATGGTGAGCAAAAAGTTGCAGGAAAAGATTGTGTGCATCGATGCTACTCTCAAACACATTGAAGGGGTCATCTCATATTTTCAGAAGTACAGAAATGAAGGCTTCGATTCTAGTATTGAGATTGCAAAAGCCATTGCATCTGATATGGACATAGAACCAAAATTTCCTACAAAACGTCAAAGTAAAAGGAAGAAGCATTTTGATGAAACCAATGATCAAGATAAAGAAATACAGCCGTCAGCTATGGAATCCTTCAGAGTTACTTGTTGGAAATATGCCCTAGAGGCAATAATAAAGTTGTTATTATTCTATTTTCATGTTCATGATTAAGTTTATGTTCTATGCTAAAATTGCATTGATTCTTGAATATGAGATTCAGAGGAAAACCTAATTGCATGTGTGGAATAATAAACACCATTCAGATCCCTAGTCAGGCCTCTGGACTAGCTCATGTATTGTTGATGATCTTGTTTTCCTGATCATGGGCATTGTTAATGTAACAAGGATGCCGGCAATAATGGGAACACATTGTTAGGGTAACAATGGTGTTGGATAGACCCCTTATGAGATACTGCGAGATCACTTCGTCAATATGTTGTCAGTATCTTCTCATGATGTGTTAACGTTTACTTGCGTCCTTAGACCATGAGAATATCATAGACCCGGATACCGGATGGTTGCTTTGGGGTCATCAATCGTTACGCCGTAACTGGGTAATTATAAAGGTGACTTCCAGGTACACCAGAAAGTATATCGTGGTTCTAGATATGTCAAGACTGGGATTTGCCCATCCGGCGATGGAGAGATACACTCTGGGCCCACTCGGTATTACGGTGTCCAGCATCGCCTGGCCAGGTATTGTGACTAAAAGGTTAGTCACGGGGATACCGGAATACGGAAACGAGAAAAGAGTACAAACCGGTAACGAGGATAACTAGGTATGGTGATCAAGGAGTTGATCACAGGGATACCGTCAAAGTCTCGCCTCGGGTTGTGTAATGTATCGTGAGGCAAAAGGAATTGTATGCGACAATACAAGGTTTGCTCGATAAAGATCTTCGATGATATGTGGGAGTCGTTATGGGTGTCCAGATCCCGCTGACGATTATTGACCGGAATGTATTCCGGACATGTCCACATATACTCGAACCTATAGGGTCACACGCTTAACGTTTTAGCGACATTTAGGAATGCTATGATTTATGGAGAACGAGAGAGAAGGGTTCCGAAAGTGTTTCGGATGATCTCGAAAGTGTTCCGGGAGGTCCCGGATGGTTCCGGTGATGTCCGGAAGTGTTCCGGAAAGTATTGGAAGGTTCTAGAAGGTTCTGGAAGGTTCTAGAAGGTTCTAGAAAGTCTAGAAGGTTCTGGAAGGTTCTAGAAATTCTAGAAGGTTCTAGAAGGTTCTAGTGGAGTTGGACTCCAACTCCAACAGGGTGTCCCTGCTGAAGTAGGACTCCACCTGCCTAGGGAGAGCTGCCCCAACCCCTATAAATAGAGGGGCAGGGCACCTCAAAGGGTATCCCAAGCAGCCCCAGAGGCAGCCCTAGTCCCTTGGACTAAACCCTAGGCCGGCCATCTCTAGATTGGCCACACCCTTCTTTTTCTCTCTCTTCTAGATTGGATCTAGTACAGCTGCCGGCGCGCTGCTGATTCTCCTTCTCGTAGATCCCCGCTGTTCTTGTGTGCTGGTCCACACATTACCGCGGTGTCGCTGATCCGGTACGCGTGGATACCTCGGAGACGTCGTATACTTCGGCGTTTGATCGGGCGAACTATTCACGAGGAGATCGCTCTCGCGGCTGGGAGGTATAACCTAGCTGCGGGAGTCTGCGGACTTCATCGACATCGGTCAACTTCTCCGCTGCATTGACGTGATCGTCGAAGGTATGATATCGTTATCTACACCTCGATAGTGTTTCTTGGTTTGGTTCGTGCGCGGAAAAATTTTGTTTTGCGTAGCGCGTTCCCCAACAGTGGTATCAGAGCGGTTCTATGCGTAGTTGTAGGTACGACTAGAACATATGTGATATGCGGCATTGCACATATGATGTGCGGGATGTTAGATGAGATCTACCACCAGATTTTCTTGTTGTTTCCCTCTCATTGCAAAATGTTGATCTCGGCGGCATCGTGAAATTTTCAGAGGTCCGGCGAACCTTACGATCTTCGGATCGAGACATGCTAAGGATGACTTTGGTTTCACTTTAGTTGAGAAAGATAAATTTGCAATGAGCGGGCTTGTAGATGTGATCTACACGGGGGTCATGCGTATGACGAAGTTTAGTATGGGGTTCGAGATTTCCGAGTCTCCAATTCCAGACACCCCGACAGTTAAATAACTGCAAGAGCAATCATGCTTATGGTAACGTAGGTAGCAAACGGTTTGCAACGTAACCATAAAGCCACGTATTGTAGCATAAACGTTAGAGGCGTCTAACTTGTTTTTGCAGGGTCTGCATGTGATGTGGTATAGCCTATGCGATGCAATGTGATTGTATGAGATGCAAAGTGTTTGTAATTTTAATTTTGTCATGACCTGCGTGTCATGAGTACGGCAATCGGCAGGAGCCAATACGATTGTCATTATTTATTATATTGACCTACGCGTCAACTAGAAAGCCATGTAATGCATTTATTTTATTAGCTATGTGATAGCAAATAGTTGTAATTGCAAGGACATGGTGGTGACAATCTTACATCGATGGACCTCGACGCTACGTCGTACGCGAAGAAGGAGTTCTCTGCCAAAAGATGTTGAAGAAGTCTTCTTCAACAAAAGGGGCTATACCATATCACAATAATTTAATTGCATGTGATGTTAATCCCTTTTATGCACCTTGTTTGATGCGTGGTAGACGTTGTTAAATAGGGTGATCCCTCACACAAATATCAAAGTAGTTAGTGTTCTTCCAAGTGTAGCACCATCTGGAGTATTTGCCATTCTGAGGTGCGCCATGTCACATGGGTACGATAGGTTTGACATATATGAGGCAGGGCGCGAACCGTTCGCGCAGCAGAGCACTCGGTTGTCTTGACGAGCTTTGCAAGATCGTCTTGGGCTCGGAACACACCCATCGAAAGATGAACAAGAGTCATATGGGATATGATTGGCATGTTGACCTACCGGTCTCGTTATTCCATCATCAGTGATGTCACATCAATGGTGGAGTAAGTGAGTCGTGGATCTTGAATCACTAATAATCAATTATGAGGGATATTGGTTTTAGTGGGAGCTTACTCTAATTAAGTGTTAATTTGAGTTGCTTTAATCATGAACAATGTCTAAAGTGTATTTGTTTTTAAGTTGTAGATCTATGGCACCCGTAACCACCTTTCCACTATGCGCGTTGCTTGAGAAAGAAAAACTGAATTCATCTGGGAACAACTTTACGGACTGGTACCGTAATGTGAGGATTGTCCTCAAGAGTGCCAAGAAGGACTATGTCCTATCGCAAACTCTCGGTGAACTCCCTGCTAACGCTACGGATGATGAGACTCGTATCTATCAATCTAAGAGCGATGATTCCATTGCAGTACAGTGTATCATGCTTGCCTCCATGGAACCTGATCTTCAAAAGCGTTTTGAGAATTGGGCTGCTTATGAGTTAATCCAGGAGCTGAAAGCTTTGTTTCAGAAGCAAGCAAGGACTGAAAGATATGAGATATCCAAAGCCTTGTTTGAATGCAAGATGGCTGAGGGCAGCTCAGTGAGTCAGCACGTACTTAGATTGTCTGGGTACGCGCAAAGGTTGGATGCACTAGGTTTTCCAATCTCCCAAGAGTTGGGCACTGATCTTGTTCTTGCTTCCCTCCCTCCGAGCTATAGTAGCTTCATCATGAACTACAACATGAATGGGATGGAAAGGAGTATGGGTGAATTATTCACTATGCTTAAAACTGCTGAGAGTGGAATCCAGAAGGACGCCAATCATGTGATGATGGTGAATAAAACAACCAACTTCCAGAAGAAGGGCAAGTCTAAGAAAAAGGGCAAATCCAAGGGTGCTAGTATGACTGACACGCCTAAGAAGTCCAAGACTGGCGCCACTTCTGATGTTGAGTGCTTCTTCTGTAAAGAGAAGGGACACTGGAAGAGGAACTGCAAGAAAATATCTGGCAGAAAAGAAGAAGTCTGGAAAGTCCAGCTCAGGTATGAGTGTCATACATGTTATTGATGTATTCCTTGCTGGTCCGCAATGTAATTCTTGGGTATTGGATACCGGATCGGTTGCTCATATTTGCAACTCGATGCAGGAACTACAGAGGCCTAAGCGACTGGCAAAGGATGAGGTGACGATGCGCGTCGGGAACGGAGTAAAAGTTGCTGTGCTCGCCGTCGGTGTCCTACCTCTACATTTATCTTCAGGATTTATATTAGAGCTTAGTAATTGTTACTATGTTCCGGCCTTGAGCAAAAACATTATTTCTGGATCATGTTTGTTGCAAGACGGTTATTCGTTTAAGTCTGAGAACAATGGTTGTTCGATTTATATGGATAATATGTTTTATGGCCATGCTCCCGTTGTGAATGGGTTATTTATTATGAATCTTGATGGTAATACACACATCCATAACACTGACGCTAAACGTCGCAAGATAATCGATTCGAATTCCACTTATTTGTGGCACTGCCGTTTGGGTCATATTGGAAAGAAGCGCATGAAGAAACTCCATTGTGATGGACTTTTGGAGTCATTTGATTATGAATCATTTGACACTTGCGAGCCTTGTCTAATGGGTAAAATGACTAAAACGCCGTTCACAGGCCACGTAGAACGGGCGACTGACTTATTGGAGATCATACATACGGATGTATGTGGTCCAATGAGTATAGCTGCACGCGGTGGATTCCTCTACTTCATTACCTTCACGGATGATTTCAGTAGATATGGGTATATCTATTTGATGAGACATAAGTCTGAAACCTTTGAAAAGTTCAAAGAATTTCAGCATGAAGTAGAAAATCATCGTAACAAGAAAATCAAGTTTCTGCGATCAGATCGCGGAGGGGAGTATTTGAGTTACGAGTTTAGCGAACATCTGAAGAGCTGCGGAATTGTTCCACAGCTTACGCCTCCCGGAACGCCACAGAGGAATGGAGTGTCCGAGAGACGTAATCGAACCTTGTTGGACATGGTAAGATCGATGATGTCATTAACTGAACTGCCATTGTCTTTTTGGGGTTATGCTTTAGAGACTGCCGCTTTTACACTAAATAGAGCACCATCTAAATCCGTTGAAACGACACCATATGAGATATGGCATGGGAAGAAACCCAACTTGTCTTTTCTTAAAATTTGGGGATGCGATGCATATGTAAAGCGTTTACAACCAAATAAGCTCGATCCCAAATCGGATAAATGCTTCTTTGTTGGTTATCCCAAAGGAACTGTTGGGTATTCCTTCTATCACCGCACCGAAGGCAAAGTGTTTGTCGCAAAGAACGGTGTGTTTCTCGAGAAAGAGTTTCTTGCGAAAGGGGTGAGTGGGAGGATAGTGCAACTCGACGAGATTGGTGAATCTTCGTTATTAGGTCAAAGTGATGCAACGCCGGAAGTGGTTCCGGAGTTTCCCACAATGACTGATACGGAAGCCCCTACATGTGATGTAGAGACTTCAGTCGAGCCAGCAGCTGAACCACGAAGGTCTGGTAGGATTCGCACGAAACCACAGTGGTTTTCGGACGAGGTATTGTTGTTAGACAACGATGAGCCTGCGACCTATACGGAAGCAATGATGGGCCCTGACTCCGTTAAATAGCTAGACGCCATGAAATCCGAGATAGAATCCATGTACGAGAACCAAGTTTGGAGCTTGGTGGACCCTCCTGAAGGCGTGAGGCCTATCGAATGTAAATGGATCTATAAAAAGAAAACAGACGCGGATGGGAATGTATACATCTATAAAGCTCGACTTGTCGCAAAGGGTTTCCGACAAGTTCAAGGAGTTGACTACGACGAGACATTCTCTCCCGTAGCGATGCTTAAGTCTGTTCGGATTCTTCTAGCGATTGCTGCATATTTCGATTACGAGATATGGCAAATGGATGTCAAAACAGCGTTCCTGAATGGGAAGCTAACCGAGGACGTGTATATGATACAGCCCGAGGGTTTTGTCAATCCAAAGGATGCTGGAAAGGTATGCAAACTTCAGAGATCCATCTATGGACTGAAGCAAGCATCACGGAGTTGGAATCTTCGCTTTGATGAAGTGGTCAAAGGATTTGGTTTCATCAGGAACTGCGAAGAGGCTTGTGTTTACAAGAAAGTAAGTGGGAGCGCAATAGCATTTCTAATACTCTATGTGGATGACATATTGTTGATTGAGAATGATGTATCTTTTCTTGACAATATTAAGACTTCGTTGAAAAATAGTTTTTCAATGAAAGATTTAGGCGAGGCAGCATACATATTAGGTATAAAGATCTATAGAGATAGATCAAAGCGCCTAATAGGGCTAAGCCAGAGTACATATATAGATAAAGTACTGAAGAGGTTCAGTATGGAAAACGCCAAGAAGGGGTTCTTGCCGATGTCGCATGGGAAAAGTTTGAGCAAGAATCAGTGTCCTTCGACAACTGATGAGCGAGAACGCATGAGTAAGATTCCATACGCATCCGCGATTGGGTCAATCATGTACGCCATGATATGTACACGACCAGATGTGTCCTATGCTCTAAGTGTTACGAGCAGATACCAGAGTGATCCAGGTCATGATCATTGGACAGCAGTGAAGAATATCCTAAAGTACCTGAAGAGGACTAAGGATATGTTTCTCGTATACGGTGGTGACGAAGAGCTCGTTGTAAAGGGTTACACCGACGCCAGCTTTGTCACAGATCCGGACGATTTTCGATCTCAATCAGGCTTAGTGTATACACTGAACGGTGGCGCAGTGAGCTGGAAGAGTTCCAAGCAGGACACTGTGGCGGATTCTACAACGGAGGCTGAGTATATCGCCGCTTCAGAAGCGGCAAAGGAGGACGTTTGGATTAAGAAGTTCGTCACCGAGCTTGGTGTGGTTCCGAGCGCGCTGGATCCTATGGAGCTCTATTGTGACAATAGTGGCGCCATAGCTCAGGCCAAGGAGCCAAGGTCCCACCAGAAGTCCAAACATATACAACGCCGATTCCACATCATTCGTGAATTGGTGGAGCGTGGAGACGTAAAGATATGCAAAATACACACGGATCTGAATGTGTCAGATCCGCTGACGAAGCCTCTACCACAAGCAAAGCATGAGCAACACCGGAATGCCATAGGTGTTAGGAGCTTAAGCATTGGCTAGATTATTGACTCTAGTACAAGTGGGAGACTGTTGGAAATATGCCCTAGAGGCAATAATAAAGTTGTTATTATTCTATTTTCATGTTCATGATTAAGTTTATGTTCTATGCTAAAATTGCATTGGTTCTTGAATATGAGATTCAGAGGAAAACCTAATTGCATGTGTGGAATAATAAGCACCATTCAGATCCCTAGTCAGGCCTCTGGACTAGCTCATGTATTGTTGATGATCTTGTTTTCCTGATCATGGGCATTGTTAATGTAACAAGGATGCCGGCAATAATGGGAACACATTGTTAGGGTAACAATGGTGTTGGATAGACCCCTTATGAGATACTGCGAGATCACTTCGTCAATATGTTGTCAGTATCTTCTCATGATGTGTTAACGTTTACTTGCGTCCTTAGACCATGAGAATATCATAGACCCGGATACCGGATGGTTGCTTTGGGGTCATCAATCGTTACGCCGTAACTGGGTAATTATAAAGGTGACTTCCAGGTACACCAGAAAGTATATCGTGGTTCTAGATATGTCAAGACTGGGATTTGCCCATCCGGCGATGGAGAGATACACTCTGGGCCCACTCGGTATTACGGTGTCCAGCATCGCCTGGCCAGGTATTGTGACTAAAAGGTTAGTCACGGGGATACCGGAATACGGAAACGAGAAAAGAGTACAAACCGGTAACGAGGATAACTAGGTATGGTGATCAAGGAGTTGATCACAGGGATACCGTCAAAGTCTCGCCTCGGGTTGTGTAATGTATCGTGAGGCAAAAGGAATTGTATGCGACAATACAAGGTTTGCTCGATAAAGATCTTCGATGATATGTGGGAGTCGTTATGGGTGTCCAGATCCCGCTGACGATTATTGACCGGAATGTATTCCGGACATGTCCACATATACTCGAACCTATAGGGTCACACGCTTAACGTTTTAGCGACATTTAGGAATGCTATGATTTATGGAGAACGAGAGAGAAGGGTTCCGAAAGTGTTTCGGATGATCTCGAAAGTGTTCCGGGAGGTCCCGGATGGTTCCGGTGATGTCCGGAAGTGTTCCGGAAAGTATTGGAAGGTTCTAGAAGGTTCTGGAAGGTTCTAGAAGGTTCTAGAAAGTCTAGAAGGTTCTGGAAGGTTCTAGAAATTCTAGAAGGTTCTAGAAGGTTCTAGTGGAGTTGGACTCCAACTCCAACAGGGTGTCCCTGCTGAAGTAGGACTCCACCTGCCTAGGGAGAGCTGCCCCAACCCCTATAAATAGAGGGGCAGGGCACCTCAAAGGGTATCCCAAGCAGCCCCAGGGGCAGCCCTAGTCCCTTGGACTAAACCCTAGGCCGGCCATCTCTAGATTGGCCACACCCTTCTTTTTCTCTCTCTTCTAGATTGGATCTAGTACAGCTGCCGGCGCGCTGCTGATTCTCCTTCTCGTAGATCCCCGCTGTTCTTGTGTGCTGGTCCACACATTACCGCGGTGTCACTGATCCGGTACGCGTGGATACCTCGGAGACGTCGTATACTTCGGCGTTTGATCGGGCGAACTATTCACGAGGAGATCGCTCTCGCGGCTGGGAGGTATAACCTAGCTGCGGGAGTCTGCGGACTTCATCGACATCGGTCAACTTCTCCGCTGCATTGACGTGATCGTCGAAGGTATGATATCGTTATCTACACCTCGATAGTGTTTCTTGGTTTGGTTCGTGCGCGGAAAAATTTTGTTTTGCGTAGCGCGTTCCCCAACATTACTTACTTTCTAGTCATTTGTGACGCTGCAATTGCTTCATTGACTAGTCGATTTGAGCAGCTGAAGATATTTGAAAAGGTGTTTGGTTTCTTATTCAGTTCAAAAATTGAACTAGAAATCGAACCCTCGTATGGCTAGATCTTGGGAACTTCCGACAGGTGGTGCAAGAGAACAAACAACATGATTTTTATTTTTTGGTGAAACAGTCACGGCTGGGCCGTTTATTGCCAAATAAGTCGGTAAGGTACCGACAGAAGTTACATGAGGAAACACAAAAGAAACAAGAGCCGAGGCTCACAGGAAAGAGAATTTAAGAATTTACATAACTAGGGAACATTGTTGGGCCAGAGCAGGTTTCAGTTACCAGCCAGGATTTTTCGGTAATCGACCGGTAACCAGTTTTATCGGACCCCCCTACCCCCGAGAAAGGTTTATATCGGAGAAAAAAAATCCTGATTTAGACAAATTTCATATAAATTTGATCAATTTCAACAATTTTTGTCAAGCACCGTTTGAAAGTTGGAAACTTTCGGGTGGAAAATGGCCGGTATTTTCTGGGTTACCGGAAATACTGGCCCCTCCCGGGATTTTTTTTTAAACCAGTAGCAAAAGCCTTGGCCCAGAGACAAGACTCCCAAGCCCAATCGCGCCAGCGCCCTGCCAAAGGCAAGCCTCATTCTTGATGACAAACGATTAGAACCGTGACATCTATAAGCTTGTATTGAAAAATATGGTGATTTTGCTCCTTCCAGAGCTCCCAGGAAGATAGGATTAGAATGGTGGCCACGCCCCTGGCATTGGTTAACCACAGTGATGGCAGCGTCATAGCAATCCATCCACCACGCGAGAACATTGTCCCGGACGGTCCCAGGAAGGCCAGCATGGACTAGACTGCGATTGCCCAGAGATCGTCCCTAGAGTCAGTTCTGGAAGAAGGGGACGAGGAGGGACATCTTCGTCGAGGAGGAAGGGAAGGAGGGAGCTCATCGGAGGGATTAAGGGAGGAGGAAGGGAAGAGGCCGAAACCCCGGGAGAGCGATGCACCTTGTCCTTCTGTTCGATGGGGAAGGAAGAGAAAATGAGGGTGGTGGAGCTGTTTGAGGCAGGGAAATTCGGTGTATATAGTGATGGCATTCTCTGTAATATTAGCGAACATCATGGGCAGTGCGGAAATGAGGACCCGCGGGAGCTCGGGAAGCGATGGAACCACCTAGTTTCCAGCTTCGAGCCCGTAGGGCAACTGGAAGAAGGGCTTCGGAAAGCCAACCAATCGAAGCTATAAGTTTTTGATTGGGTTCCGGCTTTTTTCCATGAAAAGCTAGTCTGTAACCAAGAAGCACCATACCATCTTCTAATGAAAAAGAATTCCTCTGAACAAGTACTAGCAACAACCTACTAGTCCGATAAAGACAGGCCGTCCACATTCTTTTGATCAAATTTCGAAAATCTGCTCCAAATTAACAGTCTGCAAACCAAGATACAAACAATCTGAAGCCCTTACAGTGATCCAAAGCTGGCATGCAGAAATTACATCTCTCACTAGCTGACTGATGATGACTCGCGGCAAGCTCAAGAACAAGCAACTCACGAAAAGTAACAAGCATCACTAGTAGTAATTGAGTTACTGAGCTAACAACTATGTACAGGAAGCGCCTCATCCTGACCAGGCGAACAAGAGGCTCAACGATTAAGGCAGACTGGCAGAGATTAACTGACTTCAGTTGAGAATTTTGAGCTAGCTAGCTTAGCTCGTGCTTGGTCGATCAGCGGGCGAGGACGGGGATGGCGTAGGGCGGCGGCGGCACGGGCGGCGGTGGGGAGGCGAAGGGGAGGCTGCGGAGGACGAGGAACCGCACGCGCCGCGGGAAGATGCGCGGCGCCGCAGACAGCAGCCGCTCCATGGCACGCGCCACCGCCGTCGTGTACTCCTCCAGCAGCTCCGCCATGACCGCCACAAGGATCATCTCAGATCCTTCGCCTCTGCTTGGGCGTGAGCTTGTAGGTGGGAATTGATTGCGGTGATGGCCTGTTGGGTTCTGCTGAGGTTCTCGGCTCCTTGGATCGCAGTTTCTAGAAACGGCGGCTTCGCGATTGACTTTACAATATGGCGATCTTATCCGATGCAGCCGCTGTGGGGCCGGCGCTGGCCCGGAGGCCGGAGCTGATCTTTCCTTAAGAGGACAAAACTAGAGTAGATCCACTCAGAATTTGTCCAATCCCACATGGGTCATTGATAAAATGCATGTTCCAAACGTAGCACTTAAAATTTGAGTAAGTTCCAAACATTGCACTCCTATAATTACCTAAGTAATCAATTGAGGAAGTGCTTAATCGAGCTTGGTGGCATTTGACATATGGAGATTTCTTGGTTTGCAACCAAATTTTGGGTAGCCAATGCTTTGGCAAGCTTATGTTTTGGTAATACTAAAACTTGTCAAAAAAAGGGCAATTTTTAGACTATCTTGGAGATTACAAGACAATTTAGTAACCATCCAATTGGTAGCTCAATTTTAAGTGCAAACCAAGCAGGCTCAATCATGTCGTGCTGTTCAATGTTACTAGAATTGACATCAATTTTGCTACGGGAAATTATGCAATATCTCGAATTGCTGTGATGTTCAATGCTACCAATAATCATGAAATTTACCCTCTCACATGTGCAAGAAATGGCCTAGATATATACACATCTACTTGGCATATATGGAAATCGGTATAAAGGGGAGAATCGTCCTTTCCTCAACCACTTGAGGATCAACGGAAGGTCAACCAGCAGAACCGTATATATACACTGTGGAATACTAAATCTAGCAAAAGTTCGCATTTATAGACCCACCTAAAGACTTCGGTGGACTGACTATACACCACGCATGCCTAAAATATCTAATACTTCGAGGGCTTATACAAATCAGTAAAATAGAAGCGCAGGACTGAACCGAACAAATTTTACACCAGCCGATAGTTGAGTGGAGACACCTTCCGATGCGTGCTTAATTATCAGGAATACGCACTTTATCCTTTCCCTCTCTGACGTATGTGACCAACCATCAAACTTTTTCCCCATTAGCTTTAGTATATCGCAAACTGTTGGCTATCACACATACACATACACACTTGCAAGGAGATGGAGTGAGGTTAGGAAAAGAGGAGAGCACTGGAGAACTCTGGAGATTTGATTTTGGGAAATTCTTCATCTTCACATTTCCTACTGCTATTCTGATATACAGGTGACATTTTTCTATATACACCCCTGACTATCTATTCTATTCTACACAAGTACCTCCAACACTCCCCCTCAAGATGAGGCGAAGATGTCGACGAGTCTCATCTTGTTACATATATTCTGAAAAGATACAACACTAACACCTTTAGTTAGCACATCAGCAAGTTGATCAGCTGATCTTACATATGACACATGGAGTACTCTCTTATCTAAACTATCCTTTATGAAATGCCTATCTATTTCAATATGTTTAGTTCTGTCATGATGCACCGGATTGTGGATAATGTTGACAGTAGCTTGGTTATCACAGTACAGCCGAAGAGGTGCACCATTAAAGAGATGAAGTTCAGACATCAGTATTTTTACCCACATGAGTTCACATAATCCAGATGCCATAGCTCGAAATTCTGCCTCTGCTGTTGATCTAGCGACTACGCTTTGTTTCTTGCTCCTCCAACCAACTAGATTGCCACCAACAAACACACAATATCCAGAGGTAGACTTTCTATCATCTAAACTACCGCCCCAATCTGCATCTGAATAGCCTTCTATTTTCAGATTTCCACATTTAGAGAATAATATCCCGTTTCCAGGACATCCTTTTAAATACCTAAGTATTCTTCTAACTGCATCCATATGACTGGTACGAGGATTATGCATGTATCTACTGACCACGCTTACTGCATAAGCAATGTCAGGTCTGGTGTGAGATAAGTAAATCAGACGCCCAACTAGTCTTTGATATTTCTGTCTATCAACTAATTCACCAACATCTGCTTGTATGTGATGGTTCTGTTCAATAGGTGTGGATGCCGGTTTACAATCTAGCATTCCTGTTTCGGTCAGTAAATCTAAAACATATTTCCTTTGTGATAGAAAAATACCTTGCACACTATAGACCACTTCTATTCCGAGGAAGTAGTGCAGATGTCCTAAGTCCTTTACCTCGAACGATTTTGCCAGGTTTTTCTTCAGCTGCCGTATCTCCTCCTTAGCATCACCTGTAATTACTATGTCGTCAACATGTACAATGAGTATAGCAATTTTTCCTTGTACACGCTTATAGAACAAAGTGTGGTCTGCATTGCTTTGTTGATAACCTCTAGAGCACATCTCTCTTCTAAATCTCCCAAACCACGCTCTAGGAGATTGCTTTAGCCCATATAAAGATTTTTTTAGTCTACATACTTTACCCTCAGTCTCGAGAGTATAGAACCCTGGAGGTATCTCCATATAGACTTCCTCTTCCAAGTCTCCATGAAGAAAAGCATTTTTCACATCTAACTGAAACAACTCCCACTCGAGGTTTGTGGCTATGGAGATCAAGGTCCTTACGGTATTCATTTTTGCAACTGGTGCAAAGGTTTCATCATAGTCTACACCGCAAGTTTGACTATACCCTTTAGCAACTAGCCTCGCTTTATACCTTTGTACTTTACCATTGGGTGAATATTTTATGGTAAAGACCCATTTACAACCCACTACCTTCTTACCATCGGGGGGTACCGTTAGTTCCCAGGTTTCATTTTTATCAAGTGCTTCCATCTCTTCTATCATCGCTGCTCTCCACTCAGGGTACAACCTTGCTTCTTGCCAATCCTTGGGGATAGGATTAGCAGACTCCATTGCAGCCATAAAGGATTTATAAACTGGCCCAATTGATGAATAAGATACATAACCAGAGATGTCATACTGATTAAATTTAGTGGGTAACTTTCCAGTTGTAGAGCGAGATGACTTTCTAAGGGCGATAGGAATATCAAGGTCATCAAAGGAGGAGGATTACCGCTGTCTGGCAACGCTGGAGTTGATGATGTAGATTCTGGAACTTGTAACGAGGAATCTGAAGCTAAGCCTGGTGGTTGTTCCTCCCCAGTTTCATTAGTACTTTGCTCGTGATCTTCCAGATGAGTGCCTTGTATGGTATTTTCCTCACCTTGCCTTGGATGTTGCCCTTCTTCTCCTAAGTTCCGTATCTCCAAGTTATCTTGGTCATCTCCTGGGATTACTCCAATCACCATTTGTTCATCATCATCTTCATCTTCCAAGCCGCTGGGTAAGTTTGAGCCATTAGTGTCAAACAACTCAGGAAAAACATCATTTAGAACCGGAGCTTCATCATAGAATGATTCATGTTCTCTAAATGTCACATCCATACTTACAAAAATTTCCTTTCGGATGGACACCAACACTTGTACCCTTTTTGTTTTCCTGAGTACCCAACAAACACACATTTTAAAGCTCTTGGATCTAACTTCCCCACTAAAGGTCTATGATCCCTCACAAAACACACGCAACCGAATACTTTAGGAGGGACAATATAAGTGTTCTTACCAGTCAAGCACTCGATTGGAGTTCTATAACCAAGCACCCTCGTTGGCATTCTATTTATTAGATAGGCCGCCGTCAAGATTGCCTCACTCCACAAGAATTTGGGCACCTTCATAGTCATCATTAAGCACCTTGTCACCTCTAGTAGATGTCTATTCTTTCTTTCTGCAAGTCCATTTTGTTCTGAAGTACCAGGACAAGTGGTTTGGTGAATAATACCCAGATTAGATAAAAAACTATCAAACTCATTATTTACATACTCAGTACCATCATCCGTACGAAGGACTTTAACGCATGCGTTATACTGATTTCGGATCAGATTATAGAAATCCTTGAAACATTCATAGACATCATTCTTGTTCTTTAATACATACACCCATGTGGTCCTGGTGCAGCAGTCTATAAAAGTCAGAAAATAACGATAACCTTGGAAAGAGCTGACTCCACTAGGGCCCCATACATCAGAGTGTATGGTCCAAAAAGGTGTTTCACTTCTAATATTTCGTGGTATATAAGTGCTTCTGGTGTGTTTCCCATACTCACATGCATCACACACCAATCCCTCCTTACCGACTTTACTACATAAGTCTGGATAAAGCTTACTCAAACTTGCGAAAGGAATGTGCCCTAACCGTCGATGTAGCATTAGAACTTCATCCAAGGGAGAGTATGATATAGCTGCTGCCACCAATGGGGATACTTCTTCATCTAGGTAATATAAACCTTCACGCATTGTCCCCTTCCCAATCCTTCTTCCAGTCCCAAGATCCTGAAAAGCACACCATGTTGGGAAGAATAGAGCAACACAATTAAGTTTGTTGGTAATTCTACTTACTGACAGCAAATTAATTGAGAAAGATGGGACGTGCAACACAGATGATAGAGTCATGTTAGGACCACATGACACTGCACCAGATCCTTTGATCTCCTGTGTCGAGCCATCAGCTAGTTTTACACATGATTTATTAGGGCCAGGTGCATAATTTATAAAGTTTTTATGAGAACCAGCCATGTGTGTAGAGGCACCCGAATCTATCAGCCAAGTTGCAGCAGTATATTTAAGCATTTCAGAATTGGAGTCATTACTACCCAGACATGCAGATGCCGTTGAAGCTTCAGCTGACTTCGGTTTTTCCTTTGCAGTAGTTTCCTTGAACTTGTGCCACTTTTCTAGCTCTTCTGCACTCATTTGCACATTCACCGTATTAGATGTGTCCTCACTCACTACTGAGTTGTTTGCTCTGACCACATATCTACCACCTCTTCCACGTCCTATGCCACGAACAGGACCACCACGACCACGGCCCCTTCCTAACCAATCCTGTCCACGTCCTCGGCCTATTCCGGTTAATTGAGGACATGAAGATCGCATGTGTCCCACCTGACCACATTCAAAGCAAGTTCTTTCATTTATAGGCACTACCGGCCTTTGCTGATTTCCTATTCCAACAGCGAACATCACCGACCTCCCTTGTGCTATGCCTTGAGTTGTAGCTCCCTCTGCTTCCAACTTCAACCTTGTCTCCTCACTGATGATGGCAGAAATTGCCTCCTCTAGACTTGGTGACTTGTCACTGCCATAAATAGCTGCTCTGCGATTCTCAAACTTGGGATTGAGCCTGTTTAAGAAATCTCTAACCCGTCTCTTCTCCATCCATTTGTTGTATGTCTCTGCACAATTGCCACACCCTAACTTGAGTGGGTCATAATAATCCATATCACTCCACATACGCTTCAGATCAGACACATAATCAACTACAGATTTGTCACCTTGTCTTACTTCTTGCAGTTCCTTTTGAATCTTGCAAGCAAGCATCTCATTCCCAACACCTGAGAATGTACCCTTCAGTAACCTCCAGATTTCAGAAACATCCTTGATTCTCTCTACCTGCTTCGCGATTTGGGGTGAAATTGAGCTCAGCAACCAGGCTCTTATAAGGGCATTGGTTGTTTTCCACTTCTGGCCTTCCTTGGAACCTTCCTCGGTTGGCTTCTCAATCGTGCCCAGCACATACCCCTCAAGCTTTCTGGACACCAGTATGGTTTCAGCATGCTCAGCCCAGCTTCCATAACTATCCGGTCCATCTAGCTTCACATGAGGCATTTGTAGTGGGTGGAATTCTTCCTTGCTTTCTCCTTCAGATTTTGAACTCTGTCCCTGTCTGCTCAAAGCATCAAACAGCGCTTGGTATTTTGCATCCATGGCTTGTAGGACAGCTGCAAGCTCACCCGCCGTAACCCCCGACGGAGTATCAGTTGTACCAGACATTCTCCACACAACTCAACAATGCTACTCGCTCTGTTACCGAGTCAGACCACAAATCCTCCCACGATTGCCGTCGTCAACTTCTTCTCACTTTTAGCCCAACACCACCGTCTGCTGGCTCCTTTCACACCCGAACTCTCCCAACTCTCTCTTTCTTTTCCTTCTTCTTCTTCTCACTCTTCTCCCATTCCACTGCCTCACTCCTTCAGCTACAGCAGCACGCGCAGCACTGCGTCGCGCCTCCTGCTGCCTTCCTGCCGCTGTGCTGCACCCGCCGGAGCTGCGCCGCCACCTCCCGCCGCGGCTGCTCCCGCACCGCGCCGCCCAAGCCCGACTCTCCTCTGCCTCCCGCACAAGCTCGCCGCCGCCGGTGCTGAGCCTCGCCGCCGCCGGTGCTGAGCTTCTCTCCGGATCTGCCCGTCCGCCGCTGTCACCAGCACTAACCGGCCCAGCTCCGTCTCAGTCGCGCCGAGCGGTTCCCACAGATCTGCTGGCTCTGCCGCCTCACGCGCCGCCACCGGCACCACCTCCTGCCCTCAACACCGGCAACCCCAGGATCTACCACTTGGCTCTGATACCATGTTGGCTATCACACATACACATACACACTTGCAAGGAGATGGAGTGAGGTTAGGAAAAGAGGAGAGCACTGGAGAACTCTGGAGACTTGATTTTGGGAAATTCTTCATCTTCACATTTCCTACTGCTATTCTGATATACAGGTGACATTTTTCTATATACACCCCTGACTATCTATTCTATTCTACACAAGTACCTCTAACACAAACATTTCTATCAATTCGACAGCTCCAAACACGCTTTGATGTCACTGACACTGCTTATTAAAAAGGAATGCGATGAACTGGTTGATCTAGTACTACGCACATGACTTTCCACCCGTTCCACTGAGCAATCGACCGTTTGGAATATGGTCGTAATATGATTAGTTGATTACTATGCTTAAATCTGGTGAATGACTTATTAGTGAATTATTCACTTGTAATCTGCTTTAACCATCCGCAAACTCTGGGCTTCGGGTGAAAGGAAGGTTTCCTTTTTCGGTGATATGCGAGCTAAAGATCCAACCAAACAATACAAACGAGAAATATTAAAACAAAAACATACCAGAGCTTAGAGATAAGGTTTAAAAGACCGAATGAAAACAAAAGAGCTAAAGATCCAATCAAAAGACATTAAAACAAGAACATACTAGAGCTTAGAGATAAGGTCTAAAAGACCGAATAAAATAAAAAGCCCTTGTTTCCAGATCTCCCAGCGATGACAAAGCCCTTGCTGCCGGGGCCTTAGCTGGTTTCTCTCCTTCCATGTTTGCTAGATCGCCAACGTGACCAGCAAGGCAGCGACGCCTCGGCTCGGGCCACAGGTCTGCCGCTCTCTGCTTTCAGTGTCTTAGAGGCGTTCGGCACGCCAATAAGGAGGTGTTTGGTTGGGCTTTTCAGCAGCTTTTCACTAAAAAAAGCTGCAGCCCAACTAAACGGTCAGCTTTTCAGCAGCTTTTCCCAACGGTAGCTGTGGGCTTTGCAGTGCAAATTCAGCTGTTTGGAAAAGCTGCCTTCTGCCAGCTTTTTGCAATGTGCTGAAGTTTCTGTGCTCATTTTCTAAAATATTGTAGATAGTTTAGATCAAGCAAAAGCCATATGTTCACTTTTCCACAGCCACAGTAGCTTTTCTAAACAGCTAGCCAACAACAGCTTTGTCAACAGCCACAGCCCAACCAAATAGGCCCTAAGAATACAATAGAAGGTGATGCGCAGTCCAAGGTGGGCACCAGGAATCATTTGGACATCTATAATGGTAAAGTCAGTTATTAACTATTCCACCTCTCCACATCATTTAGAATCGACTATCAATAACTTATATAATGGTGTTGTCTCTTAAACTGCAAAGAGTTAGCACTAAATGTAACAGTGTATATGACAATTTGGTTGACTCTAAAAGCTATATTATATTTAAGTCCGACTCTTCATGACGAGTCAGTTTGGTTCTCTCTTCTCCTCCTCTCTCCTTTGTATCAACAATTATCCTATGTGACATGACGAAAAGTCAGCTGATGATATATCATTATAGATACCCTCAAGGATACAAGACACCAGTTGACCAGAAAATATGTTTCGCTCAGGAGACAAAAAACAATAACATGAGCCATGATGGTTCTTCCAGCTGCATGTAGGCATGGCAGATTATACAACTCCATGCCGTAATCTCGCACATTGCATTAGTTACAAGCTTTGCAGGATTAATGCCTTATGGATCGGGTGTACAGGCTTGAGAGCCTGGCGTGTGTGCCGTGCATACCAAGGAGGTACAGTACATACTAAGAAATATAGCTTGGCGATAAAAATTACACTTAAGTATATGTAGTATAGAGAAATACTTACTTAGGCCTGTAATTTCTTGATAGTCTATAATAAAGATGTAGCGAAGTACACTCCAAATATTACAACTTCATAGGTTTACTTGCAAGTTGCGAGCTGACGTGAGGAGGTGATAATATATTCGGTGCTGGTTGCCCATACTAGGAAATACATGGGTGCTCCTACTCTTTGGTAACTTGTGCAAACGATAGTGAAATATTAAAAAAGATAAGGTTAGCTGGGCGAGGTATGATATAATCAAGTAACTTGCGAAAAGGGACAATAGTGGCTATATAATGTTTCCTCTTTATTTCGGATTTCATAACGACAGAATTTGTCACCCTCTTTTTCATTGCTCGGCTGAATTTGGTTTTGAAATATGGCACGATAGGTTGCTATCTAATTCGACAGTGCAAAAGATTTACTCTCGATGCATTGATAAATAGAAAATATTCATGTATAAGTATATGGATATACCAATTCATTTACGACACATGTCACATCCGTAAGCGCTAAGCTCCGCTTGCAGTGAAACCTAAAGGCAGGTGGCCCTTGCTCTAGCCCACAAGCCTGCCTTAGCACGGATGGTGTCAAGTAGTGAAGCGATGTTGGGCCTCTCTTCATTAAAGACTGCAATATTTCGCTGCTTTCAGATCCACCACTCTGTGAGCATTATCAGCGAGGATAAGCCCTTCCTAAGCGACAGTGGAATGGAATCGATGGTTGATTGCTACCAGCCAGTCTTCAAAGGTTGGAGGCCGCGTCCTCGATCAGATCCGCAAAAGCACCTCGTGCCATAGGGTCCACGAGAAGGGACAACCCACGAAGAGGTGGTTCATGATCTCCATGGATTGGTCACAAAGGAGGCGCGCAGGGGCATGCTGTAACCCTCTCCTCGCTTACTACTACAAAAAGCTCATTCGAGACACTTCATCTCAGAGGATTATCCGAAGCTATCTCAGATGACTATCATCTCAGACGGTTGTTTCACTAACATCGTCTGTGATGATATTCATGCCGATAGTAGGGTCTCGCTTGACGAGTCATCATAGATGGTTCCTCGGGAAATCGTCTGTGATGAGTCATCACATGCGGTTCATAGGAAGAGCCGTCTGTGACGACTTCATACATCACAGACGGTTTTCCTTCGAACTGAATGTGATGGAATATCATAAATGGGTCTACTCATACCCGTCTGTGATGTTTGCAGTAATCACATACCATTTTTCCTTGACCCGTATGTTATGAGTGTCATCACAAACGGCTGTCTATTCCACCCGTCTATGATGACTTTCCTATAAGCGTTTTGGACTTAGGGCTTTTTGCATCCCACGCTCAATCACTCAAAAAAACCAATCTCTCACGCCGCCCGATCGCCCTGTCATTTCCGAGCGCCGCCGTTGACGCCTCCTCCTCCCCGAGCTCGAGCGCTGCCGCCGATACCTCCTCCTCCCTGAGCACTATCGTTGATGCCTCGTCATCGTCGACTGCCACAGCCAGAGCCTCCTCCTCCCCGAGCATCGTCACCGACCGATCCTCCTCTTCGAGTGCCGTCGCTAAAGCATCCTTGTCCCCGAGCGCCGCCGATGACCCGCCTCTTCCTCGAGAGAGGTAAGCCCACCCTCTCCCTCCCCCTCTGCCACCCTCAAGCCAGGTGGCATAGAATGCTCCAGTTGGTCAGCCAATACTTTCTTTTGTATTCATCACTTTGCTAGAAAAATCTGGACTGAAAGTAATCTAATCACCCAAGAAACCCACTTGGTACCTCTAAAAAGGTCAATATGAACATGAGTACGCTGGTACGAATGGCCTCAATGAGGTCTAACCTGCCACCGTAGGACACGTTTTTTCCCTTCCAACTACTGAAGTGTTTCCCGAAATGATCCTTCACCCCCCTCGTATCACTATTATGAAGTTTGTGATAGTGAATTGGGATCTCAAGGTATCAAAACGGAAAGGTACCCGTTAAGCAACCAAACAATTGAGTGTATTTGTTCTCTGCTTCCTTTGCCTCCTCAAAGAAGAACAACTCGCTTTTGTGGAAATTGATCTTCAGACCTAACAGTTGCTCAAAGACGCATAACAAGAGTTTAAGACTCTTTGTCTGTTCCAGATCATGGTCTATGAACATAATAGTATCGTCAGCATATTGTAATATGGGTAGACCATCATTGACAAGGTGAGGAACCACCCCGTGAATTTGCCCGTCCTCCTTTGCCCAAGCAATTAACACTACTAGCATATCCACAAAGATATTAAAAAGATTCAGGGATAGTGGATCCCCTTGGTGTAGGTATTGTCTGGTTTGAAAGTAGGGACAGTTTCATTATTGACTTTGATTCTTATACTTACCCCAGATACAAAGCTCTCATCTAGGCACACCATGTGGGAGAGAACCCTTTCATTCTCAAGATTTGTTTTAAAAAAGGTCATTTCACCTTGTCCTATGACTTCAGAATCTATCTTCAAATTTACCCCATTTATCTTTTTCCTATGCATCTCGTGTACTGTCTCCTATCTTCAAATTTACCCCATTTATCTTTTTCCTATGCATCTCGTGTACTGTCTCGTGCAAAACTTCAACACCCTCTAATATGTTCCATCCTGACATGAAAGCCATTTCGGTTGGACGAACCACATCGTCAGCGACACTAGAAATTCTATTTGTAGCTACTTTTGTGAAGATTTTGAAACTCATATTAAGAAGACATATAGGTCTACATTGCTGAATTGTATTTGCATTTTGAGATTTTTGTAATAAAGTGATATCTCCGAAGTTAACACTGAATAGGGGTAAAGCTCCACTATGAACTCGCGGAACATTGCCATGAGGTCCCTTTAAATTAACTCTTAGAATATCTGGTAAAACTCAGTTGAGAAGCCATTAGGGCCCGACGCTTTGAGTAGTGTACAACTGCTGTATATGACGACAGTATTTGTATACAAATATTGAAAAGCCTAAGAGTATCCTGACTACCCGGGAATGCATATACCATGGAGAAGGACTCTAGGTCGATAAGAAAACCACCTGTGGGTATTCGGGACTTCTTAAACTAGGCAGTCAATCCCGATGTTTAAGGAAAACAGAATCCTATCCGGGGACGTGTCTGTATCTCTTACTATATGGTATACTCTCTATAAAAGGAATCCGAGGCCCTTCGGAGAAGACAAGTAAAAAGAGAGGACATCTCTTACAAGTCTCATTAGATTGAAGCCAGAAGATTAGCCTGCCACCCTTCGAGCAAGTAGAAGGGAAGATCATCCTCGACAACCACCTCCGACTAATTGTAGATCCCATCTAGGACTAGACACACCTTCTTATACTTTGTCTTGTGATCACTATAAGCCAATAGGATGTAGAGTTGTTATCTCGAGGGAGGCCTGAACCTGTATAAATCTCATCACCAGTGGCCCGATTCGTGATTAGCTTCCGGATACGATCCCCTTATCTCTTTTCTCCACGTATTACGTAAGATCGACGGCTTACCGATCGTCAACATGTTCCATCAAGAAAATTGCCTCCTTCACTTAAAATTGTTTTCGGCCTTTGAAACTTGAGGGATATCATATCTAATTGACTTATCCAAAGAAAAGGAAGTGACCCCAGTAGTATTTGGTAATGTATTCTTTTTAACTTATGCCACATGATCACACCCTCTTCTTGTTTGAGTTTGTGGATTTGCTATTTGCTATGCTTACCGTTGGCAACTAGGTGAAAATAATAGCTAGTATTGCTACCCCCCTCAAGCGTACGAGGGACTTTTGACTCTTTATACCATTTTATTTCCTCTGAATCAACTGGGCAAGCCTTTCGTTGGACCGTTTTCTAAATTTGATTTTAAAGTCGGAAAGCCCAACAGTCTCGGCTTTTTCATCAAGTTCATCAATGGTAGGGAAGCTCTTGTTTTTATTTTCGACATGTTCCACTAGTGTTTTTTGCCCAGACCCCGAGATGCTGCCTGAGCGTTCGTATTCTTTTTTGCCATTTTTCCATAGGCGACCCCGGTCCTGTTTTTCTTTGCGTCAAACATCTGTGACCATGGCAGGAAAACCATCCCTAGTGAACCAAACCAACCTAACTCGAATTTAAACAAGGTTTGATTCATAAAGGTAGATGATGCTCCTGTATTCAACAGAACAGTGTGTGGTCAGAGAGAGACCTATCTAGTGCACTGACAGTAACCAACGGGAATTTTAATTCCCAATGTAGGTACTATTTACTTAGATTATATACGTAGGTACTATTTACTTTGATTCCTTCTAAAAGGACTCGTGAGTCACGACTAGTGACCCTCTAAAGAATACTTTTGCGGATGAAATGGATGATGTGTCGCTGGTTGTCAATTCCGGAGTTAAATAAAAAGATAGTGATGGGAGCAAAAGCAGCAGGGCTTGCAAATATCTTCAGGAGCCATCATGCCTTTACTTAGTCTGATACATGGCCTGCTATCGGAACCAGAGCAGCCGACCATCAGAGACAGGGAAGTAGAATGGAAAAGATGCATGGTTATTTATTTTTTAAATTTACTCGGAGTTCTGTCATTCACTTAAGAACAAGTGAGCACCCGGACGGATCATAGGATTGGAAACCGGGTAACAGGGGGGACGACAACACCTCTTCCCCATCGATCGTAGCTTCGTTCTCGATTTAGGAGTGGATCATAAAGTGAAAGAGGGAAACTATAATATGGAGTGAAATAATTCACTTTCTTTGTTTGTTGTTTCAAGAACATACTCATTCGATGTTGATGGTGTGACATCTTACCAAGTGTACCATTTATTCTTGCATGAGGCAAACCGGGGAGCTTGTAGGCTTGGACATAACTAGCAGACGTTGATTCAGGATTACCACAAACAAGGTGGATACCAGAAGTCTAGAAATAGAAGTTTTTGGTTACATAATTGTATACCCGAGTAGGCAAAAATACATCGACAGTGCTTCCCCAAAAACAGGAACAACAGAAGAATTGCAAGGCATTGTTATATGCATTAATAAAAACTTTCACGTGTTCATTCATTTCTGGGTTAATTGAGGATTTTACGCATAACAAATGATCATATAATTGCGCCTTGATCAAAATACAAGAGCGAACAGAACGTTATCTGCAACCCCACATCGACCTTGACAGTATGTCGTTGTCTGGAAAGGAACTGAATATATCATAGTTGTACATTAGAAATTCAGACTAAGTGCAGGGCCAGCCATCAGCAAAGTTTTGCTCTGACTTAAGCCAAGAGGAACAGAGAGAAACAGTAACCACATCCATGATAGCTGTCGCCATTTCCACTTGATTTTGAATTGTTGCTCACTGATGCAGTTATACGTACCCTCTGCTTTCAGAAGTCATCCTGTAAATGCTGCTCAATTAGCTGCTGCTCCCGGTGATTTCGTCATAGGTGCTCTTGATGTTGCTGATCAGAGCTTCCCTGCAACACATAAATGTAGCGGACATGATAAGAATGTGACTAGATTACTCGTTCCTTTTCTGGAAGTAGGATATCTGAAAGGATCAATTTCTTGTCAATAAATTTGAGATTGGCACACTGCCGTTCAATTCTCATATCTGTGCCCCGGCAAGGGATACAGGTATGGCGATACGGCAGTTTAGCAGATTACCAGGTAACATAGATCCTCGTGACTCTTACTCCCTTCATTTCAAAATATAAGGCATATAATTCCCCAATGTTGTTTCATAGTGTAAGAGATGCATGTAAACTTAATTAAGAGTTTCACTTCATTTATCTATCCTCTCTCCCTCAAGCAGTTGTGAGTAAGCATGCACGCTAAATATTCTCTCACATATTACTGGTAGGAATATCTCTCACCAATTCTCTTGGTTTTACAGCTCGTTAACATCTGGGCTCAATCGGAATACGGTTTACAAAAAGGAAAGAAAGGATCTTAAAGTTGGCTTACAAGTTGTATAGTTCTTATCCATTGTTGCTTGTACACCAAATAAGGTGGAAGAAGCTCCATCTCACGGAGGTAACTTTCAAAAGATAAGCCAATTGATGAAATGTATTAAATCCTAGGACCATTGATGTTAGACTGGGACTAAAGCCCCCACTTCTAGAGATGTACTGCCTTGCATGTCGCATCTCCTTAGCCAAAGTAATCGAACCTGACCTCAATAAAATCGAAATAATCGACTCTGACTAATCAAAACCACGGCAACATCAAGTTGCGAATTGCTATCCTTAAAAAATGTTGTGGATTGCTGAAAGAAAGCCATACATCTTGAGGTTCATCGTTGTGAATTTTCACAAGTTGGAACTACTGATAGGTATAACAAATTAAAACTGTACAACATGGTTATTGTAGACTATGTAAGTTCCAAAATAAAAAATATAAACAAGGATCACAAGGACAGGATGAACTGACCTGTCGGGCTGGAAGATGAGGTTACGGTATGTAAACCACTGCATCAACTCGAAGTTGTTGTTGGTGTTCATCAAACAAGTTAATAAGCAGAATAATGATCTTGTCTCAGAGAGAAAAAAAGAAGTACATCGCCGCATGCATCAAGAACTTACCCCTGTGTACCCAATTCCAACGAGCTCAAACACACCAGGCAAGATAGGTAGCTTGTCAATGGCCTAAAATGCACAACCGAGCAAAAGAAAGAATGTTAAAAATTACATATCTGAAGGAGAAGAAGAAACACGTTCATCTAAGGTTGCTGCTCTGTTTGTACCTTGAGCGCCCCTACCGCCGTCCAGAGCGCGACGAGGCCGGCGACGCCGATGGTGGCCACGGCGTACTTGTCCTCAACTTTTGCCCACTGCCTAGAAGCAACAGCAGCAGTCAGTCACAACGACGCACATTGCCGTGGCCCCATGGACGAGACCAGAAAAATCTAGGCAAGCAAAAGTACTCTGACCGCGTCCTGCGCAGCCTTGACGATCTCCGGCGTCTCCGCCGGGCCCTCGCCGCCGGACGTCCCGTTCGCCGCCTTGAGCGCGACGTTCCGTGGAACCATGGAGCCTAGCAAGGAAAAATCTGTGCGTTCTTGGACACTGTACTTGCTGCAGGACTAAAGAATGAAACTACACGGGTATGTGGTGCCGTGTTTCTCACCGCACTTGACGAGGACGGCCGCTGCGGCGGGGTGGCGGCGATGCAGCGGGGCGAGGCCCAGCGGCGCGGCGAAGCGGCAGGTGGTGGCCATGGTCAGACAGAGAGGTGGGTGTGTGACGGGTTCTGCGTAGGACAGGGGTGGTAAGACCGTGATAACCGTGAGTTGGTAGGATTTGTGGTGGGGTGAAGCGAAGAATTTTGGTTGGATTTGGGCGCGACGAACACCACACGTTGGAGGGCTGGGAATCGGCCTAAAGATAGAGCTCCGATTTACTACTACCCGAAACACATGTATGTACTACTACCACCCAACCCCTCAATAAGTACATATGTTCCTCGCAAAAGTACACATTTCAAAGGTTGGACGCTCCATTGTTCTCCATGCTAAAACCAAACATGCCTTATTCTAGATCATTTGTAGACTGCGACGTACATTGGGATTGAGTTGGTTGCCCGTATAAGCCACCCCATGCCAACCAGACTACCTTCCAAGGCTATGATCACCGAGCAGTGTAGAGCAGGGCAACAACATTAGGACAGGCATCATCTTATAATCACCCGAGTGCACAAACTGCTACGTTATCAATAAGAATAATTGCTTTGCTAAAATGTCGTTTTCGTTGCTGCAGTCGAATTGACTGGTCTGGATATCTGGACAGAATACGATCGGTGTTTCAAGAATTCATGAACGCAAGGTAAGTCTGGACTTGAGAAAAATATACTTGCCTATTGAAGTGTGTTACTGACATTGCTTACATGAATGGTGTGGATCCCCAAAGCAAGTTCTACATTTGTTCTTACAGGCAAACATTTTACCACCGCCAGTTCAGAGGGATCACGCCGATGCTACATACAGCTCCTCGTCATGTTTACAAATGCTACTGTTCAAAACTGAGCAAACCATGATTTCGTACGCATTTGGCGCACGGCTATGGCTATCGCTTTTCCGATTTTACTGGCGTCCCCTTGTACATGCCCACACGCTGCTTCAGGTCATCTCGGCGCGGCCTCGCGACCTTGTTGTTTGGATCAAAGAGCAGTACCTCCTCAAATGCCCTGAGCGCTGACTTGAGGTCCTTCTGCTGCTCGTATGCATCGCCTAGGTTGTTCCACGCTGTCACATAGCCTGGCTGAAGCTCTACGGCCTTTTCGAATTGCTGGATTGCCTTGTCGAGTTTGTTCTCTCGCTTGTAGCTCACTCCCAGAGCATTGTACACCTGACCGACACAGAAACTGTTCAGAACAAAAATGAAGAAGAAAGGAAATGGGGTTTTGAGAATATGGTTGTATTGCTTTGAGTGCATAAGTACATTTGAAGAGCATGTGTAGGATTAATTGCAGATACTTTGCACACGTGAATCTTAACTCTAGTGCAAACAGTATAAAAAACACACAATCTCAATTTAATTTTAACAGAAGGTTTTAATGTAGTTCTTGAAGGTCTAACTGCACCTATGGCCAAATAGAAAAAATTCTACATGACCATGATACGAAGTTACCAACGCCACTGTTTTCAAAAACAGCACACATTTTCTCTGGTAGCAGTATTAGTGTGTATATATCGGCTAGCTTTCAGAATGCAGAAAATAAGTAGCTAATAGTTGCGGACATCTGACCTGTGCAAGATCTTGCTCATCTCTATCCCATTTTTGGATTGCTTGCTGGAGATATTTGATAGCTGCAGGGTAAAACTTTCTTCGTAGCATAACAGCTCCAAGCTCAAAATATTCAGTAGCACTTCCATCACCACTTCTCACTTGTTCCTAATAAGCAAGTATGGTGGATTTCAGTTCATCACAGATCAGAGATAGAAATACAAGTTCGCAAATGAGAGGCCACCATATCAGATACGGTATGCGACGTTCATCATGAAGCGAGCATCATCAACTAAAAGGTCACTTCTGTGAAGACAAATTAACTGCTCAGCACATGTGATGAACTTGTGTTACCATGATATGTGGATTTACACATGTAATGAACATGTGTTACCATGATATGAGGATTCGTGCAAAAGCTAACCAACTGCCTCCCCCTCCCTCTCGCCTTCCACTGGCTCTCCATCCCTCCCTCTTGTATCCGTCGATCAGCGATGGGATACTGCCAAGGCTGCCAGTGGCACAGCTTTGCGAGAAGCGGCAGCAGTAGCAATGACTAGAAGCAATGGCAGCAGCTAAGGTTAGCTCTCTTCTCTCCCTCTCACCCCTCCTCCCCTCTCCTCCCTCTCCCTCTTGATCCCTGACCCGGTATCATCCTAGCAACATATCAAGATCACCGGCGACCCACGATCTGGGTCGTGGATCGCGGGCCAACTACTACCCAACGATCCTAGTAACTATGTTCCCGTAGCTTTAGCATATAATGTTGGCCCGTAGAAGTATGATTTGAAGAAATTTGTGCAGCATGCTTACCTGCAAGTCTTTGGCAGAAAGATCAAGCTCTCTGCGGACAAGAACCTGACGGATGACAAAAAATGTACCAGCTCCAAGCAGACCAAGTAGTATGAGCAGATAAGACAACTGAATTCCCAGCTCAAATAGTTCTCCAACCTCGTAAACCATATTTAACTTTGCTCCTTCACTAGATTGTGCAGATTGTGCAAAACTTAACCATGCCATAGTGCAGCAAGGAAGCGCACCAAATTGCTGCAGGTAGTTCATGTTTCTCTTTATATCCTTGTCAGCAGGGTGACAGAAAGCTTCTGGCGGTGTGAAAAAGGCACATCATACAAACATACATCAGTGAACACAGCTTTACAAAACCACAAACATTCCTAAGATAAAACAGGGAAGTATTGTATTTTTCTAAATATGGCAATGATGCCATCAAAAGACAATGAGTGCTGTTTTTCATGAAGAAGTTTCATGCAAGGGGACTGACCTTCTAATTTCGTTGTAACAAAAATCTCCTCTCCTGCCTTCATGATCCGCCTTCCTTAGACATAAGGGGAAAAAAGTCTCAAACAAGATCAGTTTTGAAAATGACAGTCATAAAATTATCTGCAGTTGCAGAAGATGCGACAGTGAAAGAAGGATCAATTATGTGGTTCAAGAGCATGCTTAAGTCTAATTTACGTAAAGTGACAGAAGCACTCCATCTTAGAGCTTGGGCATTATCGATTAATACGAAGAATTAGAAAACCATGCTTCTCTCCGTTATGACTTCCATGCAGGAATCAGGCTCAAGCTCATCGTATTGTCAATAAAATTAGCAGCCATAATGGTCACAGTTCCCCAATTGGAAGCACGAATCTCCTAATCTATTATATTATTCAAGCGATAGAAACAGAAACCACCATGTTCCTCCATATAAGCTAAATTATCTATACCGTTCGGTCGTTGATGGATCTAGATTATAATAATATAGATGAATCTGATTGTTTATTGAAATACATAGTCTATACCACTCTTATTAGGTGGATAAAGAATACAACTATATTTTTCTAGATTAAAATTAAGAAAAATTAGTAGTTGGATTTATATATTAGGTGGATAAATAACACAACTATATTTTCCTAAATTAAAATTTTAAAACTAATTTTAAATAAAATTTAGCAATTGGATGATATAATAGGTGGATAAAGAATACAACTGTATTTTCCACAAAAGAAATTCAGAATTAATTAATTAAAAATTAGCAGTTGGATTTATATATTATGTTGGTAAAGAATACTATATATTTTCCTAAAACTAAAATGCAGAACTAGTTTTAAATAAATATTAGCAATTGGATTTTTATATTAGGTGGGTAAAGAATACAACTCTATTTCCCTAAACTAAAATCTAAAACTAATAAAAATAAAAATTAATAGATAGATTTATATATTAGGTTAATAAAGAAAACAACTCTATTTCCCTAAATTAAATTTTGAAATGAATTCTAAATGAAATGTAACAGTTGGATTTATATAAAACAAAAATATGAATAAAATTAAAATAAAATTTTCATTCCAATCAATAGCACGCAATATGTAGTGATGGGTGAGAAATATCAATACAACATGCATTAGATATATCAACATCAATGGACCGCTTCTGTCAATGGAAAAAGATGAAACATGCATTAAATGTATCAACATGCATGTGTTTGATAGTATAGAAAAAGAAGTTGACATGAGTAGAGCGGAGACCAACGGAGGGCGCTATAAAAGAAAGCATGATGCCCACTGACAGAGTTCACAGTGGCTAGAAGAGAAGGTGAAGAGGCAGATTGAAAGAATTGAATATTATATGGAGGTATAAGAATCAACAATACACATCCAAATGTGCTATGTGTGCAAGCGAGCGTGAATATCGTACGAACAAAGCGATAATAAAGGTTGGGAGAAATAAATCACATCAAATATATAATAAATCATTTTGGTTGTGCTAAAAACATAGAAGTTCATGCAAAACAACATGGGCACAATGAGACATGAGGCCATGATGAGAGTGGGGGTGTTTTAGCAATTATTTATGAATATACATTGATGAACACATTGTCATCGATGTCACAAGGTGAGTCATGACATGATGACAGGACAGTAGAGGATCATGCTTCAAATGAGATTTGCTGAACAAGCTGGTGACGATGGGATCCGTACGATGAGGCTAACAAATTTTAAAGAGATATATCAGTTTGGTCAGGAGGTGGTAAAAAAATCACTATGATTTAGATTCTCGTTGAGGAGCTTAGTGGCATGGCCACCGGGTCACTCTAATGCACATCGGTCCAAGAGCAAAATCCGCGCGCCATGCTGGATGTCAGGATGTGATAGATTTAGTCAAAAATGGGTTTGAGGATGACAAGAATGTCTACTTCGTCGTGTCCAATGACGAGATGAGCAGGTGGTAGAGGCAAGTAGAGCATCGTTGAAGCATCTGGGACATGATATTGCATTAACGTGAATAATGCAATTGCAATATGGATAGCGATGATGAGGGTGGAGGAAGAGAAATACAAAATTTAGGTACAAACCATCAATGTTTCGATTTAATTCTTAGTGAAAAATTTCTCAAAATATTATTGGTGGAAAGATACACATTGAGGGGTGATGAGGAGTGGAAGAGGGAAGGCTAGAGATTAGTAAGATAGACTATAGTTTTGTATGGTAGGTTGTGGATCTCAATGTCGTCAATTTTCAGTGTCACCCACTATGGTCCTTGCCTTCCTGCCTAATTATCTATCAACATTAAACAATGAAAAAAAACACAAAAAGAGAGAGAGATGATATCACATATGAATAAATAGGATTTGCTACTATTGTCAACTAGCGGTTATCAATGTCATATCCTAATGGAAATATTTGTACGGAAGTCAACTAATGTTTCCTTGTAACATACTTTTGACTATAAATTTTTCTATATTTTTAATCAAATATCAAAACTAATTAATGTAGCGATGGATGGATGAAATTGAATAAAATTAACAGGGTAGAACAAATAATGACAGAAAAAATAATACCAACAATACGCGGTAAATCTAGCCATGCAAATGCGCGAGCCATCCTGCTAGTTACATTTGAAGGAAAATCTGAAAATAAATAATTATCCTGAACTGCATCACACAAGCTCTCTATGTTTCTTCATAGAGAGAGTAACCGGGAACAACATGATAATCTAAAGTTGAGGGATAATTTTCTTCACACGAGACATTATTGATATTATACTTGCTGAAATTCATTTTTTCTTAACATGGTAAGAAATAGATATCTACCTATGGAAAACTTGGGGAAACAAGCTGAGGGAAGTGGCCATGTTTCATGGACATCTTCAATGTATGTCTACGTGCTTATCAATTTAGCTAGTGTGATGGCTAATAACACTAGAACCTCTTCGGGCTTTAAGAAAGTACACTTCAATGCTTGTGCTAGAGCTTTAAATGATCATTTCATGCTTAGTTGACTAGAGGTTAGATTGGGAACCATGTTAGAACATGGAAGAGAAAGTGGGCAAACATAATTAGACTTAAGAACAACTTGAGTGTTGCGCTTTGGGATAAAGACAATTGTATTATTGTGCTTGATCATGAGCATTATACAGAGCATATCAAGATATTCTTGGTACAACTATTATATATTACTTTTCTGAAATGTTTTCTGTTACTTGCCTATATTGTGTCTAATATGTTGTCTATTGATAACTATTCACTGCTAGACACTCAAAGGAGATGTTGGTTACTTAAACAGACCTATTGAACACTACTGTGAGATGGCTACAATTTTTGGCAATAGTTTGGCTAATGAAAAGTATGCAAAGAGACCAAATGAACCTCTAGCTATAGAAGTAACTTAAATTGAAGATGATGATGAAGCAGAAATGACAATGGTGCTACACACTCGGCAAATGTTGGTGAGTCCTCGGCCTTGAAAGCAAAAAGGCCCAAAACATGTGCAAATGATGATGACGGGATCATTGCAACATTCAAAGTTGTTAGTGAAAGACTTGCAACCACTATAGGGAAGGCTGGTAGCGCCGATAACAAGTTATCTGAGGATCCTTGGGAGAACTTGAAGAATATTCCTTATTTCGATCTGGCACATCTTTCTCATCACTATGAATTCTTGGTTGAGAGTGTTCGGATTTGGGTTGCTAGGTATTTAAACAACCGCTTTTACGAATGAAGGGATGAAGATTTGTGTACTGTTTACATGACCTCTTTTGCTTGCCCCAAAAAAACAATGAACCGTTGCTTCTATGGACTTGTGCTTTTGCGACCAACCAAAAACATTGAACTACGGATTGTATAATTTGTCATGTCATGTCTACCGTGAGATGGCTACAATCTCTCCCTCAAGCATTTGTGACTAAGCATGCACGCTAACTATTCTCTCACATATTACTGGTAGGTATATCTCTCTCCTATTCTCTCGGTTCTAAAGCTCATTAACATCCGGGCTCAAATCGAAATACGGTTTATAAAAAGGAAAGAAAGGGTCTTAAAGTTGGTTTTACAAGTTGTATAGTTCTTATCCATGGTTGCTTGTACACCAAAATAAGGTGGAAGAAGCTCCATCTCACGGAGGTAACTTTCCAAAGATAAGCCAATTGATGAAATGTATTAAATACTAGGAGCATTGACGTTAGACTGGGACTAAAGCCCCCACTTCTAGAGATGTACTGCCTTGCATGTGGCATCTCCTTAGCCTAAGTAATCGAACCTGACCTCAATAAAATTGAAATAATCGACTCTGACTAATCAAAACCACGACAATATCAAGTTGCGAATTGCTATCCTTAAAAATGATTGTGGATTGCTGAACGAAAGCCATGCATCTTGAGGTTCATCGTTGTGAATTTTCACAAGATGGAACTACTGATAGGTATAACAAATTAAAACTGTACAACATTTATTGTAGACTATGTAAGTTCCACAAAAAAAAACATAAAAAAGGATCACAAGGACAGGATGAACTGACCTGCGGGGCTGGAAGACGAGGTTACGGTATTTAAACCACTGCATCAACACGAAGTAGCAGTTGTTGGTGTTCATCAAACAAGTTAATAAGCAGCATAATGATCTGTCTCAGAGAGATAAAAGAAGTACATCGCCACATGCATCAAGAACTTACCCCTGTGTACCCAATTCCAACGAGCTCAAACACACCAGGCAAGATAGGAAGCTTGTCAATGGCCTAAAATGCACAACCGAGCAAAAGAAAGAATGTTAAAAATTACATATCTGAAGGAGAAGAAGAAACACGTTCATCGAAGGTTGCTGCTCTGTTTGTACCTTGAGCGCCCCTACCGCCGTCCAGAGCGCGACGAGCCCGGTGACACCGTTGGTGGCCACGGCGTACTTGTCCTCAACTTTTGCCCACTGCCTAGAAGCAACAGCAGCAGTCAGTCACAACGACGCACATTGCCGTGGCCCCATGGACGAGACCAGAAAAATTTAGGCAAGCAAAAGTACTCTGACCGCGTCCTGCGCAGCCTTGACGATCCCCGGCGTCTCCGCCTGGCCCTCGCCGCCGGACGTCCCGTTCGCCGCCTTGAGCGCGACGTTCCGTGGAACCTTGGAGCCTAGCAAGGAAAAATCTGTGCGTTCTTGGCCACTGTACTTGCTGCAGGACTAAAGAATGAAACTGCACGGGGTATGTGTTGCCGTGTTTCTCACCGCACTTGACGAGGACGGCCGCTGCAGCGGGGCGGTGGCGATGCAGCGGGGCGAGGCCCAGCGGCGCGGCGAAGCGGCAGGCGGTGGCCATGGTCAGACAGAGCGATGGGTGTGTGACTGCGTAGGAGATGGGTGGTAAGGATTTGGGCGCGGCGAACACCACACGTTAGAGGGCTGGACTCGGCCTAAGGAATAAGGATAGAGCTCCGATGTACTGCTATTCTGCTACCCAAGACACGTATCTACTACACCACCCATACCCCGCAGTAAGTACATATGTTCCTCGCGAAAGCACACATTTCAAAGGTTGCACTGCTATAGAAATAACTATTCCAGCCGTTTAGTTTTTTTTTGAACAAGCTTACGGCGTCAAAGACGCCATACATTCAATTTAAGCACAGATTACATTAAGGATTACAAAACCCTGAGAGTTTATATTTGTGAACATTTGCATGAAAGGGCAATGTATCCTGTCATGAGCAGAACTATTACAGCTGAAAGTAGGAGAAACTGCATAGTTCTGCTTGATCGCCATTTGCGCACAAGCATGTGCATCTTTGTTGTTGTTCCTGTGGACATAAAATACCTGGGTTGATAATGTTTCTGTAAGGGCACAGAAATCTGCAACTAATGCTCTAATTTCCAAATGACCTGGTACATTTGTTGGCGTTCTTGCTGCTGCAGCCTTTGCAAGAGTAATATTATCAGTGAGAAAAACTGCTTCCTGTATATGCAAGTGCCGAACCAAAAGAGCAGCAAGTTTCATAGCTTGAGCTTCAGCCTGTAATGGGGATGTTGCCTTATGACATATCGCTGAGATTTTTGCCTTCATGTTCTGTTGTCCCTGATTAAACTGTATTAGAATTCCAAGTCCAACTCTGTAAGTTTGGTTTGTATCAGAGGAGGCATGTTCTTTCCATGTTGCATCCGTAAATATTTTAATTCCTGCTGGTATCCTGTTAATGTCTATAGTAATTTCGTGATTCTGGCATGATGTGTCCTGCAATTTATGTTTTTCTACATTTCTCTGTTCATTGTCCGTGCCTCCTGCAAGTAGCTGCAGAGAAAGGCAATTTGAAATTGCCTGAGCTGCATAAAACACCTGCAAAGGGGTACTATTTTTTCTCTGAAACAGGCTTTCATTCCTGACTTCCATAAACACCACAGAAAAGTTAGAATGTTGTTAAGTGATGCATGTGGATGTCCTGAGGTAGCGAGATTCTGAATTATATCAGTGATGGAGTCTAAGTTTTGAGCTAAATTTTCAGTTCTAATATACCAAGGATGAGAAAACCATGCTGCCCTAGCAAAGTGACAAAAAAAGAATATATGCATATCATCCTCTTCAACTCCACATCTAGAGCAAAGCTTGCTAATATGAGTAGTATATGCTCCTGCTCTTTGACCTGTGGGAAGAGCCTTTCTAATTAATCTCCATGTAAAGGTCTGAACTCTAGGTGCCAAATCCTTAGTTTTCCACACCTGCATTAATAGATTTCTATCATTTGTTGGAACTGTTCTTGGTTGTGGTTCACCCTCTTGCTGAAGTACCTGCAAACACAGTCTATATGCACTTTTTGAATTGAATTTTCCAGAAGGGGTTAGCTTCCAGCAAAGGAGGTCGTTGCCATTAGACTGAATAATAGGAGTTTGTTTCATGATTGAAGCTGCTTCATTATCAAAAATAGAATCAATCAGATCATTATTCCATTCCTTTTGATTTGGAAGCCAAAGATCTTTGACCAGGGCGGGATAATTGAAACCTCTTGGTTGGATAATAAGATGATCATAAATTGATTCCCACGAATGGTACCATGGAGAGCTCCAGAGAGAAATGTTGCCACTGGTAAGCTGGTAGAACGAATTGCTAAGCAACATGGGCTTCACTTTCAGAATGGCTGTCCAGAAGGCAGATTTAGGAATATTAGCTTTAGCTCTCCAAATAGAAGAATCAGGGAAATATTTGGATTTAAGAATTTTGGCTATGTGACTGCTTGGATTATCTGCTATTCTCCACGCAGCTGAAAGAATTAAGCTTCTATTGGTTGCCTGCATATTCCTAATGCCTAGTCCTC
The DNA here is from genome assembly GCA_019208055.1 of Stipa capillata. Lineage (NCBI taxonomy): Eukaryota > Viridiplantae > Streptophyta > Magnoliopsida > Poales > Poaceae > Stipa > Stipa capillata. The sequence goes on from JAGXJF010004353.1 coordinate 182,355, forward strand.
CTTGATTCTTTGGGGTACAAATATCTTTCCAGGCTCTGAGACATAATGATCTAGACTTGGATTCCTCTCTGACTCCTATCCACCAAAAGTTCCTAATGATAGCAGTGAGCTTAGCCAAGAACTTTTTGGGAAAGAGAATATTCGACATGTAATAAACAGGAATGGAGGCAAAAACAGAATTGATAAGAGTGAGTCTAGCAGCATGAGAAAGCTTGTCAGCCTTATAACTTGGGAGTTTTGCTTTGAATTTATCTATGACAAAGTTATAAGCAGAAGATCTATCTTTAGCCGGAAGAATAAGAGGATGACCTAAATGGATATAGTTCTCATCCATATGAGGAACAGGAAAAATAGACTTGATTGCCTCCTGGACATTTGGTTGAACACCTTTGCTGAAAATTATGGCAGATTTTCCCCAATTTGGAGTTTGACCCGAGTTATTGCATAAAATTTGAATGAGATGACTAATATGTGTTGCCTCTTGAATGGTAGCTTTCCCACAAACAAGAAGATCATCCGCAAACATGAGCGAGTGAATAGGAGGGCAATTTGGTCCAAGAGATATACCAGTTAGGTGGTTGGAGACCATGGCTTCCTGAAGCATGATTGTGAGTTCATTTATGGCAAGGACATATAAATATGGAGAGAGGGGACAACCCTGCCTTATACCCCTGCTATTCCTGAATCTAGCGTATGGTTGGCCATTAATAATAACAGAAAAAGTGGGAGTTGATATGCATGCATGAATCAGGTTGATGAAATGACCTCGCAGTCCTTTACGAGCAAGAGCCGAAATGATAAAGTTCCATTTTAAGCGATCAAAGGCCTTAGCAAGGTCAATTTTAATCATAAAAGCAGGAGTATTCCAAGAACTGACGGTGAAAGAATGGGTTATTTCTTGAGCAATAATTATATTGTCACTAATTCTTCTACCCTCAATAAAGGCCTGCTGTGAAGGATGAATGAATTCTGAGAGATGAGGTTTAAGCCTATTAGCCAAAGATTTAGCAATTATTTTGTACAGAATGTTACAAAGGCTAATAGGTCTAAAATCAGCAGGAGTAATACATAACAGTTTTTTGGGTATCAAAGCAATGTTTGTATTGTTAATATGTTGAGGCATGATACCTGTTTCATAAAACTCCTTTACCATAGTCAGAACATTATCTCCTATCCAGTCCCAAGTTGCCAAGAAGAACTCCACATTAAAGCCATCTGGACCTGGTGAAGCATTCCTCTTCATCTCCTTCAAAGTCTGCCATATCTCCTGTTTGTCTGGAATACTATAAGTGAAATCAGTTTGATCTGCAAGGGGTTCTGTACTTATAAAAAGCCTGCCATAATCTATGTTAGTTGAAGCAAAGATCTCCTTAAAATAGTTCACAAAAGTAAAAGCAATTTTATCAGGGTCAAAGTGAGTGATATTGTTGTTATCCCTGATAGACATAATTTGGTTTTTCCTTCTGCGTTTTAGGACAGCATGATGGAAATAACTGGTATTCCTATCTCCTTTTGTGGCCCAGTGCTTCTTAGCCCTCTGTTGATAGAAATCTGTGAGCTTAAGCATATTTTCCTCATACCTGCTTATGAGCAAAGCCTCTAGCTTCTGATTTTGTTCGTTCACAGGTTTCATTTGTATGCTTTTAATTTGTTCTTCAAGAAAGTTGAGCTCCTGATTAATTGGTTTTTTTCCTACACCACCTCTTAAGAGCACCTGCAAGATGGTTAGTTCTGGCATAGAAACGTCTATTAGCAGTTCTAGTCCACATAGATTTAGCATAAGATTTAAAGTCTTTCTCCAGAAGCCACCAATTTTCATATTTGAAGCTTTGTCTAGGTTTACGATAATGACCTTCAGTAGAGATAAGGATAGGAGCATGGTCACTCATGATGATAGGAAAATTGTAAACATTAGTGTTTGGGTAGAGAGCACACCATTTAGCATTTACCAAACACCTATCAAGGCGCTCATAAATAGGACATGAAGAATAACGCCTATTAGTCCAGGTATAGGCAGGACCGCTGTAACCTAAGTCAAAGAAGCCACAATTTTTCACAAGATTACGAAAAGCACGCATACGCTTAGTATTAACATTGGGAGTACTTTTATCCATATCATACAAGATGTTATTCAGATCTCCCATACAAACTACTGGCTTACCTGCATTATCATACACAAAAGATGCCACAAGATCCCAAATTTGGTGCGTTTGGCAATGATAGGGGTCGCCATAGATACAAACCAAACAAAACTCCTCCCTAGTAGCTATATTAACTAATGAAGCCAAGATAATATAAGAAGTAGAAATATGTACAGAAACTTGAAGGTCGTCACTCCACATCAGCCAAAGTCCTCCCGAGCGTCGCTTGGAAGGAACTACAATACTATTCGCCATATCAAAACGTTGATTTAAATCAACCGGTTTAACTTTAGAGGATTTAATTTCATAGATGAAAGTTACCTGAGCCTTTGAAGCATGCATCAGCCTAGCCAGGAAGCACATTCGCTCACTGCCAAGACCCCGGCCCATACCTCGGCAGTTCCAAGCTATCATCCTCATGGCGCCCGTGGCGCCTTCTGGGCTGGCGCCATTGCCCCTTCAATATCCATGTCACCTTCGAGATGAGTTTCCAGAAGAGACAGCGCATCACCGCTGCAATTTCCGCTAACTTGAGCTTGGCCTTTTACTTGGGCTACATCTTTGGCTCTACCGTAACCAGAGTCAGCTTCAGCACCCACGTATCTGTCACCGGTAGTCGGAGGAGGGGAGAAAGCATCATAGCGAGAGACCAAAGAACCTGCACTAGAAGACGGTGATGGTGTATGCAGCTGCCATGGATCATAATGCTCTCCTCCAGAAGAGTCCACTCCTACAGGTGATTTGCTACGACGAATAACATAGGGACAGCCTATCTCTTTTGCATCTATCCGTCGGTCTCGCCGTATAGCATCTTGACTGCCCAATTTTTTTGCAAGATGATAGCGATTTCTAATAGGACCACCAGTCGGGAGAACATCCCAGTCTGAGACTCGACGTCGAGGCTCCTCCCTCCGACCGCCGACAGGAGACTGACCCTCTCCAGCAACAACTGCATCGATTCCTCTCACATCTGATTTAGAAGGTATGAATGTTTCTCCAGCTCCAAAATCAGTAATACCACCTGCAAGCGTTGCTTGAAAAGCGACAGTCGCTTCTACCTGCTGAACCGGGTCTGGTTGATGTCGAACCTGCAGCGCTGGGTCAGTATCACTTCCTTTGGCATCACCTCCTCCCTGTAAGCTCTGACCTAATCCCTTCGTGAACTGAGCTGTCATTTGCAAATTATTCTGGGGCTGTTGGAGTCCCAGATTATTCGTACAGGAGAGTGGCGAAATGCCAGCCGTTTAGTTTGGCCGCGGGCTATAGAAAATGAGCTAATATTAAATATTATCTCTATCGATATCGTTAACAGGCTAGAGTAATATTGTCTTAGTCTATTGAGAACATAAATCGTGAGATATTAATTATTTGAGTCGATTTTTAAATGAAACAGACTGAATAATATATTATTTTAATCGGTTTATCCTCTCAGCCGACTAGGACAGTTGTTATCCCATCCAGTTTTTGGTTTACAACCGGCTGAGATATGTCTTTTGCCTGCTGACAGAGTCTGTTTTTGACTAATATATCTCCTCAAACATAAAACAACAATTTATATACCCTAAATTTCTTAGATCATCCCAACATAAAGATATGATACATCTATATGCACATAAACGTCACATTCACATCACATTTCAATTCACAAATGAGCTCTCAAATAGATAGAAATTTAAAAATTAAAGAAGTATACCGGTTACATTTCAATTAAGTTTACAACATATTTCAATTCACAAGTATATCACATTCACATTTCAATTAAGTTTACAACACATTTCAATTCACAAGTATATCACATTGCAATGAAATTAGTCCTCATTTCCGTCAAGAACATCAATTTAGTTTAAAAGATGATGAAAAAGACGGCCTTCGACTATAGCCACTAAAATGTAACACTTGTGTAGTAAACCAAGTTCTTATAGAATGAGTTATGAATTTAAGTAAATCCTCAATAATTTTTATAAGAACTGTTTCACTGCATATTACATACACATTATGCACATGTGGTCATTTTCATCATTGACATAACAATAAGTATGACACCTTAAATGGAAAAAAGCCAGAACTACCCCCCCACCCTCCGCAAGTTGCAATGCCGGGACTAGCCCCCTCCCTAGCAAAACGGCGCAAATGTCCCCGCGAAGTGTTGGGCACTCAACGCGTGTGGCATGTCGCAGCGTCGGCCCGCAAAGCCCAATAATCGCGCCTGCCACCGGCGACACGCCACACAGGCCGTGATGGGCCAACTGTCGTGCCTGCAGCCGTGACAGTGGGCCTGTTGCGCCTGGGGCCCGTGACGGTGCTGCCCGCGGCCCAACCGGCCCAATATCTATTGTGTAGGGTAGAGCTGGGAATTGAACCCAGCACCTCATGCTCACACTCTTACTCTTCAAACTAGGCTAGTTGATTTTCTTTCTAAAATAACAAACAATGTACTAGTTCTTCTCCTGGAGCGTGACTGACACCCAGGCCGCCCTGTCATCGCGGGCCACGAGCGCGACCCCACAGGCGTCGTGGGCCATGCGCGGGGTCCATGCCTGTCGCAGACTATGTTGGTGGTCACGGGCAGGAAGCACGATCTAACCACATTGCGCGCTGGATCCGTCGGCTTTGCCACGCGTCGGGTGCCCAGCACTTCGTGGGGACATTTGCGCCGTTTTGCTTGGGAGGGAGATAGTCCTGGCATTGCAACTCACGCGTGGGGGGGAGGGTGAGTTCTGGCTTTTTTCCCACCTTATACCCTAAAACCTAGACAGTAGCACATCATTGGCACAACCACCTTCTCCTAACTGATTATATCTACACTACCAATTTCTTATCAACAACAGTTGGATTCCAAACGACATCAAGGAGAACTACACGTGATCTCCCGATAACATTTATTGGGAGCTCATGTGTACTTCTCCATGATATTATTTGGGACCCTTCTATTGTTGGCAAGCAATTGGTGATGATATAGAATCAGTCAGAAGAAGATATAATGAAATGATGCAACTGACCAAGGATCCAAGGAAGTATTCCCAACCAAAGCAATCCCTAATGGATCCAACAAAGTGTTCCAAACCAAAGCAAACGATTTGTTCTTTTGATAGCTTCGGCTCTAAGAAGTGATCTCATGAGTTTAAAGCTTCGAGAAGAGCAAATCAAGTGTGAGGGTACCCAGATTGGCGGATTCTTGGATGGCTATTTTCCTAACCTCATAAGCAGGCTCTAGGGTATTCAACACATGTCTAACCATCTCCGCATCTGAGTAGGTAACCCTAACACCTCTAAGCTTGTTCACAATCTTTTCAAATCTAGCAAAAAGCTCAGTTACTATCTCACCAAGGCATTGCTCAAAGCGATTGTATTCCACTTTAAATTGGTTTGCTCTAGCAATCTTGACTTGGTCGGACCCTTCATGGTAAGTAATCAAGGTCAACCAAATCTTGTGAGCGGTATCAAGATGAGCAACTCACTCATGCTCTTTCCTATCTAATCTAGAAATCAAGTAGTTGATGGATTTGCAATTGTTTCCAACATCAATCAAATTTGCAGGCGTCACTATCTTAGAAAGAGCAAAATCTCTTTCAATGATTTGCCGAATAGCAAGTCCCTCCGATTTGATAAAAAATTTCATTCGGTTTTTTCAAAACTCCCAATCTGTCACATTAAAAATAGGATGATGAGTTGAGTACCCATGGGAAGCCATGGTTGCAAAGCCAGTCAAAATTTATAGACAAGTGAAATCCAACTCAGGAGAAAACAGAGAGCAATCTTGTAGTCTCAGAGAAAATCTCAGGGTGTCAGAGAAAAACTTGGATGGTCTGAAAATCCAACTCAAGAAAGACATACAGCAATCTCGGAGTCTCCGAGAAAATCTCGGATGATCTGCAAATCCAACTCAAGAAGGACAGACAACAATGTCGAAGTCTCTGAAATAATCTCGGAGTCTCCGAGAAAATCTCGGATGGTCTGGAAGTCTAACTCCTGAAGGACAGACAACAATCTTGGAGTCTCTGAAAAAAATCTCAGAGTCTCCAAGAAAATCTCAGATGGTCTGGAAGTCTAATTCAAGAAGGACAAACAACAATCTCAGAGTCTCCGAGTTCCCAAAAATAGATAGATTGTCGCTCGAAGAAAATCGCTGCATATTTTGATCTACTCGATGGAATTGAGTTAAATTTTGCACGGTGCTAAAAACGAGATTATGGAGCTATTCCAATTGGAAGCATAACAAAATCTCATGTGTGCTAAGAGTAATCCTTGATTTACTACCAGTAGCATCAAAACCAAGCAGTTTAGAATGACATGAGGAAAATCACGAGAACTCAAAATTTGTCCATCCAATCTTGATGAAAATTTGCACGAGGTTAGAGAAGGGTCTTGTGATGCTAGATCAAGGGTTGATCCCAATAAATATTCTTCAAAGCCCCACCTTTTTCAAATCCCTCAAATCAGCCCTAAGATTGGGCGAAATGCAAATCACCGATTTCTAGGTGCTCTTGAGGAATCTTGATATCAAATCAATATGGTGACCTCTCACACAACATAGCAACCTAATACATCCCTCAAATCATTGGATCATAGATTTTGTAAAAATTAATTTTGAAATCCAAAGAACTTGCCCTTTCTCCAAGAAAACTCAAAATAGAGAAGACAAAAGATGAAACCTTGGGTATGCTTGGATGGGATCAGGATAGAGATGATCTTCCCATTACTTACTTGCCATACCAAGGATCAATTCATGAGAAAAGGCAGAGAAACAAAAATCCAAAGAGAGAGAAAGGAAAATCTCGAGAACACATAGGCTTTTAGCGGAATTCTTTTGTATTTATTTTCTTGGTGTTTAAAAGCCTTTCGTCTCAGGCCGAAGTCATCACATGACTCACAATATCCCCCTTGATGAATATATTACCAATATCTCAAAATCAATCAAATTGGAGTTGATTTGTAAATTTTAAAAACAATCAAGTTGTAAGAATTCACACTTGGCTAAAAGAAAGAGAAAGCAAGCATGGGGCCAAGTGAATGTCCATTAGAGTAGAAACCAACCATGTAAGAGAAGGCAAAACAATATCTCTAAAACTCTCCGTCACTTCTATAACCCATATATATGATCTAGTCCAAAAGCAATTGCTTTTTATGCACACACATGTCTATCTTGCAAAACTATGCCAAAAACAATTATTGAACTTCCTCTCCCCGTTTGGCAATATAATCACCAATGGATTTCACGCCTACCCCTTTGACTATGCATCATCTAATCATTAGGCATAAGCATGCATGCATGGAATGGAAAATTTTAAGTTTTTAATTTTTAGCGAGCTTTGAGAATTATCCAAAAATAGACATAGAAGGGGCTAATGTGCCACAGAAACTCTCCTCAAATCATAAAAAGACACGTATATCAAGAAAAACAGTTAGCATCTTAAGTTCTTAGCACACTAAAGATTCACTAATGATGAGTTCCAAACTAGGTGGTCACACTAGCAAAGAATCCAAGCATGAGTGAAGAATGACAACCTAGCTCTAAGTCATGACTAGGAGGGCAAACGATCAAAAATAGGACCAAAAGCTCTACCACTTGCCTTAATAAGTAATAACACGATTAAATTGGATTAGTCACAACCAAAATACAACCAAAATTAGTTTTTGAGAAAATCTCGGATAGTCTGGAAGTCTAATTCAAGGACAAACAACAATCTCGGAGTCTTCGAGTTCCCAAAAACAGATAGACTGTTGCTCGAAGAAACTCAACGTAGATTTTGATCTACTTGGTGGAATTGAGTGTAATTTTGCACAGCCGTAAAAAATGAGATTATTGACTTTTCATAGTGGTAGAAAATGAGATTACGGATTTTGCAAAGATTAATTTCAAAATCCAAAGAACTTGCCCTTTCTCCAAGAAAACTCAAAATAGAGAAGAGAAAAGATGAAACCTTGGGTATACGTAGATTGGATCAGTATAGAGATGATCTCCCCATCACTTACTTGCCATAACAAGGATCAATTCATGAGAAAAGGCAGAAAAACAAAAATCCAAGAGTGAGAAAGGGAAAATCCTAAGAAGACATAGGCTTTTCTTGGAACTCTTTTTTAATTGATTTTTTTAGTTTTGCTTGGTGTTTAAAAGCCTCTCATCTTATGTCAAAGCACTGTGCAGCTATTACAAAAGGGTTCTCAAAAGGCTTGAGGGGATAAGCACCCCTCATCCTCTATTTATAGTGGGAAGGGACAACCCCCTCTTCCAATCTTGGGCCTCATGCCCTATGGGCCTAAAGTAACTAGCACGCATCTCAATATGTCTAACTAGCCTAGCCACTATCTGACTTTCCTTCCACCGTAAGAAATCCCTAAAACACTTCCTCGGGCACCTCAGGCGCAGTTTCTTGAAAAACTTCTTGGTGAGTTTAGCGCTTTCCCAAAACACCCTCGACACTCAACTTGGTCTTCACAACTTGGCTCCAACCACTTCCTTATCCTCCATTTATATGCTTTTAAGCCACACGATGTCATCACCATCTCCTTGACCACATCTCCGCCCTCTAAGCTTCATACCGGTCCTACGTGACCGAACCATCGCCGCACCCAACTCGCACCTGCACACCATAGACAAGCAAACCAATTGCGAGCACAAGTGTTCCACTTGACCCAAATTAGCTGAGACAACCTATTTGATCAATTTTCACGAGACAAATTGACCAAACTTGAATTCACCAAATAAACACACGATCAACATAGTCAAACACTGAATTCATGCAACCTTAAATCCTATTCCAACATTACAAAATATGGTAAACTATTCATCACAAATATTGCCAAAGTCATCACATGACTCACAAACTGCTTCTATCGATGGGCAACGATGAAGCATGCATTAGATGTATTAACGTGAATATATTTGATAGTATACGAAAAGAAATTGACGTGAGTATCGTACGAACGAAGTGATAATAAAGGTTGGGAGCAAACAAATCATATCAAGTATATAATAAATCATTTCACTAAAAACATAGAAGTTGATGCAAAACAACATGGCCACGATGAGACACGAGGCCATGATGAGCATAGGGGTGTTTTAGATATTATTTTAAGAATATGTACTGATGAACACATTGTCATAAATGTCATGAAGTGAGTCATGATATGATGACAGGATAGTAGATGATCATGCTTCAAATGAGGTTTGCCGAACAAGCTAGTGACAATGGGATCCGTATGGCGAGGTTGGTGACTTTTAAAGAGATATATCAGTTTGATCAAGAGGTGGTAAAAGAATCACTAGGGTTTAGATTCTCGCTAAGAAGCTTAGTGGGATGGCCACCATGTCACTCTAATGCACGTGGGTTCAAGAGAAAATTTTGAGCGATGTGCTGGATGTTAGGATGTGATAGATTTAGTCAAAAGTAGGCTTGAGGATGATGATGATATCTACTTTGCCATGTCCAATGATGAGATTTATAGGCGGCAGAGGCATGTAGAGCATCGTTGAAGCATTTGGGGCATGATATTGCATTAATGCGAATAATGCAACTGCAATATGGATAGCGATGAGGTGGGTGAAGGAACATAAATACATGGTTTGGGTACAAGCCATCTGACGATGACATAGCACCCGGGTATCATCAAGGAGGATAAATCCGGCCCTCTGGCCATAGGACGGGCCGGGCCGATTACTCGGAGTCTGACTTCTACACGGGGGCGCCTCATCAACGCGGAGTACAAGACATGGACTAATATCCGCCCAGCATACCCGGAATCTGTTGTAACTAATTAGTTAACCAATCTGTTACCCGATCCAGATTCTTGTAACCCTACCCTGGTCGCCTATATAAGGCCTAGTAGGGGACCTCCGATCGATAAGCTTTTAGTCATAGACAATCTCCATTGTTTCTTAGTTCAAGCAACCTTGAGATCGGTTCTCGAGGGCTTACAGCACTCGGGATTCAAGCTATACTAGCCACCAGACACAGGACGTAGGGTGTTACCTCTCCGTGAGGGCCTGAACCTGTCTAAATCCTGTCTTCCGTGTGCACCCATCCTGATTTTCTGTGCTCACGCCGCCCCATATTCAGTATTGCCGGAATAATACTCCGACAGTTGGCGCGCCAGGTAGGGGCTGGGCGCATAGATCCATCTGAACAGATCCAGATGGGTTTCTTCAACAACAAAGGTGACTTTGTTCAGGGCCTGGTCATGAGCTTTGACCCCCGGACCTCCGCTGCCGCTCCAGGATAAGCTCTCCGATTCGGAAAGCTCGACTTCATCGCCGACTTGCTCGGCAGGCTCTACCTCGGCGACTCGGCTTCCAGCCAGTTGCCCGGGGGCTTCATCGCCGGCCTCATCACCGACTTTCTCGGCAGGCTTTACCTCGGCGACTCGGCTTCCAGCCAGTTGCCCGGGGGCTTCATCGCCGGCCTCATCGCCGACTTGCTCGGCAGGCTCTACCTCGGCGACTCGGCTTCCAGCCAGTTGCCCGGGGGCTTCATCGCCGGCCTCATCGCCGACTTGCTCGGCAGGCTCTACCTCGGCGACTCGGCTTCCAGCCAGTTGCCCTGGGGCTTCATCACCTTTCTCACCCAGACTCTCATTCGAGTCGGTGGCTTCGGCAAGCTTCACTTCTGCGACTCGGCCTCCAGCCAGTCGGCGGAGGCTTCACCGCCTTCCCACTCGGACTCTCGTCGGAGTGGATGACTTCGGTGGCCATCTGTAACACCCCAATTTTCCGAAACCTGAAAAATCAGGGTCAACAAAAACTTTTGCTAATAATGCCAATTAGCAGTGCATCGGGTTGAAACCTGTTCTGCCAAAACCCTAGTGTGAGCCAACCAGAGTCCCTCATCTCCATCTCTGTTCCCCCTTGGCCTCGACCTTGTCGGAACTCCATCCGGTAAGGGATACGAAACCTAGCTCGGCATTCCGTCCCTAACCATGCCTGAAACCCGGCACAAAGACACCCCTGTCTATTTCCTTTTTCTCCCAAAAGCCTTGCCACGGCAAGAAAATCCTTGCCACGGCAAACAAATCTCTGCCACGGCAGCCCGTCTGACCGTTTTCTCCGCCACGGCAGAACTTCCACCAACCGCGGCAGCCCAAGTTTTCTGCCACTACCCCTTTTGCTTACCGCGGCAAAACCCTTCCTGCCACGTTGTGTTTCCCCTCCTTGCCACATCCTGCCACGTCAAGCCAAATCGCCATCACCTCCTGCCGCGACAAGCTAATGTGCCATCAATTTCCCACCGCGGCAACACATTGATACTCCAGCCTTGCCGCGGAAATCCCTCTCCCTCCTTCTAACCGATGCAACCTAAACTCCCACCTGTCGCTAAGTACCCACATGGTATTTCTGCGAAATCGACACATATACCTGTCTTTAACCTTGTCCGAATGACCTGAAATTTTGCCACTAGCTTCGCCATGTCATATCGCGAGTATGTGCAAACATATACTGCCTTTGTGTATCCGCACATACGCAAACCCAAATCTTCGGCTCCCCCTGTTCTTTCTCCTCTCGAACCTTATCCATGTATATACATATGCGTGCGTATCGGTGACCTGAACCTCACCACAGCTCACCTGTCATCGCATGTCCACGCCACCCACATACCAACCACATATATGCCAAAATAATCTAGTGTATGTGGGCACATACACTCCAACCCCTAGACCCCTTTTCTCGGTAAAATCCTTTTTACCATCTGAGCAAGAAAATATCTCCGGTTACATTACCATACCCATCACCTGAGTATATATATATACATGTCCGTATATATACATATACACCCCGATTCTACACCCTTACCCCTCATGTCACCTTTTTACCGTCTGCACGGTAAAACCCTAAATATTACGTTACCATGGTTATAATCCTTTTCACCGTGTTACCATGCCACAAAGATATCTATTTCCTATTCACCCTTCTACCAAATCACCGAGTTACAAACTAACCTTCTACCCTTCTACCATGTTACCGGAACTCAAAATATCTTTTTTCGTCCTACCAGATAACCATACCATCTTCACCATCTTCCGTGTTAGTCCACACCATAGTCCCTCGCAGTTTTGTCCCTACTGCTATCATTCAGACTGTCCGCATACACGCTGGAAATCCCCCGCGTATGCATGCACAAGCACCTTGCCACCTTTTCTCTCTCCTAAAAATGTATCTCCGGGACTCTCTAATTCCATTGGCAATCTCCGCTACATGAAGAACCCATGACAATCGCAGGGGCATATAAAACCTAAACCCTAACTGGCACACACATCCTATACACCAACACCCGATACAATCTAAACCCTAATCCTAAGTGGCGACCTGCCCGTCTTCGTTTTCGACTCTCCAGATACAACCCCTAACCTTCCCCATGCCCTACCGCAGTCTTGCCGCAACCCGAAACCCCAGAACTCTATCTGCCGTTCCAATTCTTACTTATTAAACCATAGGGCAGAAAATCAAAAATCAATATCGCATGCATTTTCTTCCATCCAAAAATTCTAGAAAAATTCCATAAAATATCTAAAGCCATTCCTCACCCATTTATGAAATAAACCATGAGGGCCCAGTTCAAAATTTCTGGATTACATCCAAAATGGGATCCAAGCCAATTTGACACCTTGAACTGCAACCCATTTAATCCTTGCTCCTAAAATTCCAGAAAAATTCCACAACACTCATATCAGCATCTATGTTCCAGTGATGTAAAAACATGGGATAGTCCAGTGTAAATTTCGACCATGGCACACATCAAACACCTGGCCCCTTTACACTTACCACCATCAATTCAGCTCCATCTCCCAACCAACCTACTCCAGGAGCCTGCCAGCAGTATTACCTCAGCTCAGGACCTGTCTACCCTATTCTCCCTCAGTTCCAAGTCTCCATCAACAGAGTGTCAACCCCCAAGTCTTTCCCTGCTGGCAATGGCAAGCATTAGCCAACTCCCCCTCTACCCAATTCTGTGCCAGCGCCACTCCCCATCCTTTCTTAGGCACTATCCATAGTTGACATGGCCAGACGCCTCACCCTAACTTCCTGGAGCTCTGGCACGCATGCCCTTGCCGACCAGGACAGACCCTGACCCGATCTGGACGCGCCCACGGGCATGACCATGCCGAGCAGTGGCATTCCTTCGCGCCAGTCATCAAGCAGTCGCCGGTCAGCTCCGCCAGTGCGCCGCAGTCGCTCCCCGTCCATCCCCGAGCCCTGCGCAACGCTGACCCGGCCCCCACCTGCGCTCACCGCCGGGAACAACTTGGCCCCGTGGCCATTACTCGGCCGCCCTGCTGATCCTCTACTTAAGAATAGCCCGGGGTACTTCCCTCAGCACACCCAGCCCCATCACCCTCCTTGGAAGCTCTCCCACCCCACCAAGCTAGCTCAGCCTAGCTCTTCTTCCTTCTCTGACCAGAGCAGTCGCTGCCACGTCCAGGAGCAATCCAGCAACTCCAGTGGAGACTCTCTCTTGTTCTATCCTCCAGAACTCCTCTGAACCTACTCTAAAACCCCCCTTGTGTTTCCTTGCAGCTAGAGATCACCGGAGTGCCCTGTCCACCGTCAGCTCTCCGCCCCTGCTCTGAACCCCGACACCAACCCACCTCCAGTAACCGCTCGAATCCATTAACCACGAAAATGAGCTCGCCCGGCCACGCTGATCATAAAGGTAGCGGCCGATTTCCAAATCTCCCCCTAGAGCCGCCGCAATCTCTCGCCGTCGATCCCGCCGGAGCACCGCCAGAGTTAATGGATTCCTCGCCGGAACCCTTGCCGCGCGCGCCCACTCCTCCCTGCCGCTGACCCGTGGGACCGAGCTCTAATAAAACACCCCGCGTACCGCTTCGCCCTTGCTGCTGCTGACAAGTGGGACCCCCCATGTCAGATTAAATGAAGCCGGCGCCGAGTTCCTCCTCCACGTCACCCCCCCTCTGTTGGAATAAGCCGGCCAGTTCTCTCCTCTGGTCCAGTACAGCTCCTCTCTCTGGTTCGACCGGTTCGGCCTCAAGCCGGCCGATTCTCAGGGGGACCCTAAAATAAAAGTTTCTCCAAATTAAATTCCCCACCTTTTCTATATAGACCACTTTTCGAAAATCTCATTATTTCTCTCTGTACAGCCCCAGTTCAGTACCCATTTTCATTTTCAAATAGACCTTTAAATTCCTTTTTGAATTGTGTTCAACCCTAAGTAGTTCCAGCATGAAATCATGATCATTTTAGGGGCCTTGCACAAAGATTCATGCATACACTCATGTTGCCTAGTTTAGAGATTAGAAGGGGATGGTTTATCAGTGAAACCCTAAATCGCAAGCATGCATTTGTATCCTTAAAACCCTTTTCGATTTTAGGTGATTCATTCCAAGTGTCCAGTAGATATCAAGCCCAAATGTTGTCATGTGTCCTAGTAGTCCATTTGTTCACATGATGCATGATCCCAAGAACCAAGAAAAGCGAGTGCTTATCATCGAAGCCCTGGAAACCCTAATCGGCGTTTCATGCATATATATATATATATATATGTCCTGTTAGCATTACTTCCACCATGTAGGCCTTTCAAAGTGTGTTAGAGTCCAGAGCATGCCTAAGTAGGTTTTCATCCACATGTTGCATGGTTCAGGCAATGAAAGGAACGCCATTTCAACTCAAAACCTAACCACCATAACCCTAGGTTGCATGCAGATTTCATGTATTAGGTAATAACCAATCACGATCATTCTTCCGTCAAAAAACCCTGAAACCAACATGCATGTATGCTGACCTTTATAGTTATTTCTTGTGATGCTTGGTTCTTATTCGAAGTTTTTCGAACGTGTAGTTGACGGTGTGAGGTACGTGCGCCAGGATGAACCCGAAGCATCCCCGTGTCCGGAACCGAGCCAAGACCTGCCAGGCAAGCTCTCCGCCCTTGATCATGTTGAATCCCAGTTTTACGAAATATTATTTTGTTTCGAACCATGCATGCTATATTTTATCCTTGTTATTTTATGTAGAGTAGATATCACCGATGATAGGAAACCCTAGTCCGACCCCGTAATCCTTGTCGCCTTAGGACTATTGTATTCCGAAGATTTATCGGAAACTTAGGATAGTGTATGTATATATATATATATATATGCTTAGCCCCGCAGTAGATGAATTAGGTTTTCAAAAAGGAAAAGGAAAGCAACACCCCATATTTCATGTGATGAAATAGCGAAACGGACCGTCGCGTCCGGTTGTAGAGGTGCATGGAAGGTAGGATATGCATGGGTTGGGATATTCTACCGGAAATGGTTCTGTGGAACCGAGCTAAAAAGGGAGAAGTTTTTGATCCGGGTCGGTAATGAAGGGTGTTTGTAGGGAGATGTTAAAGAGCGAGGTAAGGCCCGCCGTGGTTCTCGCTGCCCGTTTACGGGAGTGGTGTGGAGTCCTTCTCGGATCACCTAAGGACCGACCTTAAGTGCCGTTTGGCCAAGTCTTACCGTACGTCCACATGTCCTTTATAGGAAGGACTTGACATAGTACCCGGCCTGAACTAGCATGAACCCGTGGGCAGTTAGTAGAGTGCGGATGGGGTGGTGTAACCCCTGTAGAGAGCAAAACCCGTGGTGTAACGAGGTTTAGCTCGCCACAAAGATAGAACACCAACCTCCTCGTAGCGATGTTACTGTCTCGAGCTAGGCATGGGACATGTCCTTCTGACGGGTTCATGGCTGGGTTCACACTGGCGAAGGGTCTCATTGTACAAGCTCTGGACACATGCGACGCATAGCATGCCCAGGGGGAACTACATCGTGTGGGTAAAGCCGTACCACCTCTGCCGACTTCGAGGCGTAGGGTTTCTCCCCAGTCTGTTGCCTGTGGTTCGGCATACTGATGGGTTATCCACCGTATTTTATTCCGCTGCTGTTTTAATTCGGCCAATAGGCCCGATTTGTAAGAACTAAAGACCAAGTATGGTTGATGTTTGTAATAAACGATGTATGGCATGGTTATGTTATCAAGTACTTGTGTGTATCAACTATTGATCCAGGGATCGATACAGTAAACACAAGGGTTTATCCGGCCTTAAAACCGGGTACTCCACACCATCTCCAAGGATGAGGTCACGCGAAAGATGGATTTACTGCTCGGGCATGGGTCCTTACCCGTCGAGCAGGGATCCCGACTGGTCGGTACGATCGAGTCCCTTCTACCCGCCCTCGATTACGACTCAGACGGCTTCGAGAGTTTGGGAAGCTACCATCATTCTCGGGAGGACTTTATGGCGGACTCGGATACGCTGTATGTTGCCGCCCGACTACGCCCGGGGGCTTACCGACTGAAGGATAAAGACGGCAACCTCATCGCCAACACCTGAAATATTGAACAGCTAAGTCGCTTCTATGCTTAAGCTTTGTACTTTCATACTTTAAATGAATAAATATTTTATTTGCTCCATCCGAGTAACTCTTGGGGTTTCCGACTGGCCCGCTATGTACGCCCATGGCCACGCATAGCGGACACTCGGGGGCTACACCACCACAAGTGCGCCCAGGCACACTCGGGCTCTTCTCTTTCAACAATTATTTTAGTACTGTGTAAATAGCCCCGCGTAACTCTTCGTCTTCGATCGCCGGTTTACGCCACAACCCTGCGCTACACGGGAAACAACCCACGGCTAATCTCTACGTAATGGGGGATACGACGGGTTGGCAAGAGCACACACAAAGGGCTAACTTACACACGAACGAATTTTTACGAAAGAAGGGGTTAATAAACACAGAACAAGTTAACCAAAACATGCATAATCAAGTCACACTCGGCCTTACCGAGTACTTCACATGTATATGGAACGGTTCATGTGTTTTCTTCCTACTTTTTCAGGACAACGCTGTCGGCACTGGTATCCGCCGACTGGGCTTTCTCCATTAGCACGGGGACCTCTTCATCGGTAATGTCGGCAGCAAAGTTACTCGGCAGGCTCCGACTGAGCAGACATGAGTCGGGGGCTTACCGGCGGCGGCGTCGTGAGTTCTCTTCAGAGAGGGCTCGGTGGCGGCTTTCTCCACCTAAAGCTGCCGAGCACTCGGCCTTGCGCTGGCCGAGTCGGTCGAAGGCAGGAAAATCATCAAGACCCTCCACTCGGTTCCTCGAACTGAGTAGAGGCTCAGGGGCTACACCCTCTGGGTGCACTGTTCGTGCCCCCAGAACGAATACTACAGAAGACAAAGGAGCCTCCACCTAACTATCCTAGTCGGCCAAAGGCTCGGGGGCTACTGACGATGACATAGCACCCGGGTATCATCAAGGAGGATAAATCCGGCCCTCTGGCCATAGGGCGGGCCGGGCCGACTACTCGGAGTCCGACTTCTACACGGGGGCGTCTCATCAACGCGGAGTACAAGACATGGACTAATATCCGCCCGGCATACCCGGAATCTGTTGTAACTAATTAGTTAACCAATCTGTTACCCGATCCGGATTCTTGTAACCCTACCCTGGTCGCCTATATAAGGCCTAGTAGGGGACCTCTGATCGGTAAGCTTTTAGTCATAGACAATCTCCATTGTTTCCTAGTTCAAGCAACCTTAAGATCGGTTCTCCAGGGTTTGCAGAACTCGGGATTCAAGCTATACTAGCCATTAAACACAGGACGTAGGGTGTTACCTCTCCGTGAGGGCCTGAACCTGTCTAAATCATGTCTCCCGTGTGCACCCATCCTGATTTGCTGTGCTCACGCCGCCCCATATTCAGTATTGCCGGAATAATACTCCGACACCATCAATGTTTATATTTAATTATTGGTGAAAAATTTCTCAAAAAATTATTGGTGGAAAGATAGAAATTGAGGGATGATAAGGAGTGGAAGAGGAAAAGCTAGAGACTAGTATGGTAGTCTATAGTTTTGCATGTTAGGCTATAGATCTCAATGTCATCAGTTTTCAATGTCACACACAAAGTCCTTGCCTTGCTGCCTAATTATTATCGATATTAAACAATGGAAGAGAAACACAAAGAGAGAGAGAGAGAGAGAGAGAGAGAGAAAATCACATATGAATAAATATGATTTGCTATTAAAAGACTATTGTCAGCTAAAGGTTAACAACATAAGAGACACTACTGTTAACTAAAAGTTAACATCGTAAACTAATGAAAAGATTTGTACTGAATTGAACTAATGGTTCCTTGCAACATACTTTTGACTATAATTTTTCTATATTTTAAATTAAATATCAAAACTAATGTATTGATGGATGGATGAAATCGAATAAAGATAACAGAGCGGAAGAAAAATGACAGAAACTAATAGCAATAATACATAGTAAATCTAGCCGCGTAATGCGGGGGCCATCCTGCTAAACCTTTCGAAGAAGGAAAATCTGAAGATAAATAATTATCCCGAACCACAGCATAGAAGTTCTGTACATTTCTTCACAGGGAGAATAACCAGAAATGACATGATAATCCAAAGTTGAGGTAAAATTTTCTTTCACATGAGACAAAACTAGCAATTTTCATCTTCCTTTTTTGAAGAGAATAGAGCTTGGCATTAATCAGAAGAAAACAATATTCATCTCAGGCACCCCTTCCCTCCATGCAGGAATTAAGCTCAGGAGTTCATCACATTGTTAATTAATAGAACTAGCAGGCATCGTGTTTACAAGTTCCTTGTTGGAAATCCTCAAAAAACAAGCATCTGTACATCGACAGTCCAACGGAGAGGAGGAGGACAGTGATGACGGCTCCGAGAGAAGAGTTGGAGGCACCATGCTTCAACGGGAGGGACGGGGAGGGTGACGGTAAGGCAAAGAGGGCATCTTCGATGATGGCGTGAGGGAGGTTCTGAGACCAATGAGGGAGCCACCGGAAGGAGGAGGTTGGGACGGCCCAACTCCACCTGCCGGAGTGGCGTTAAGAGGTCGTCGAAGTAGCCCATTAGCGATAAGAAGGGGGACACGTTCGACTTGGGGCATGTGGACTTCAGAAGTTTGAGATAGGGTTGCACACTTGCAGCTAAGCCCCTGGCTAAAAAACAACTCACACTTGTTTGTCCGGCCCCCTAGGCGTCGAAAGGGAAACGTGAGGTGAATCACATCGGACACATCGTCCATTACTCGATCTGCAACTTGTTCCTGGCTCGTTGTGCTTCGTTTAAAGGTGTTCAAATTATGTTCAAATTTGGTTCAAATTATGTTTAAATTTGGATTA
The DNA here is from genome assembly GCA_019208055.1 of Stipa capillata. Classification (NCBI taxonomy): domain Eukaryota; kingdom Viridiplantae; phylum Streptophyta; class Magnoliopsida; order Poales; family Poaceae; genus Stipa; species Stipa capillata. Next base: position 201,639 of record JAGXJF010004353.1, read on the forward strand.
AATTAAAATGGGTTGAATTTAATGCAAAAAACTTAGGCTCTGACTTAGTTTCAGCCCGGCTCGGCAGGTCCTCGATGACAAGCTTGGCTGTGAACTATAAGTAAGACGATATAAGTCAATATGCCTTGTTTTGAATAAAGCTTGTTAAAATTGTTCTCAATCTGCCTTGGTTTTGAATAAGGCTCGTTAAAAAAAAATCTAAGCTCGATATCCACTCCACTGCGTTCATCATAGCTGCCACGGGTTAGAGGCAGCTCACCTTGTCGTAGCGGAGCTCCTTACAGTATCGTGGGTAGCCTCATCAAGCTCGCAACACCAATTCCACACGAAGGGCAGCCTCCGAGGCCGGTGACCTCTAGCGAGTCTATGTTTTTGTGGGCGACGCATATGACCTTGAGGAGCTCTAGTGACGCCTCCCTCTTTGTATCTCAGCCAACAAACGCTCTCCCTGGTATAGTTTGTTGCTAGCATTTCTCGAATAATGTGTCACGTCAAATATCGTAGAAAGGTTATTATCGACGATTGGTAAACCGCCGATCTTGCAGTAGTCATGATCAAAGAGATTTGTTGAAGGGTAGGGTCCCCAGGGGGTGTTGTTGATCGATACTGGACCACCATAGACAAGGACTTTATACAGGTTCGGGTCTCCCTCAAGATAATAACCCTATGTCATGTTGGTATATATTGAATATCGAGTAGAATATAAAGATTTGTTAGCTTCTAACCTAGATGGGATCTACACCTAGTCGGGAATCTCCTTGGGCTGATCTGTAGAGGCTCGACTTCCTGGAGGTGACGGATCTTCTCTGGGACGTCGGAAGGCTTGTTGTGGATCTAGAAAGGATTGTGCTCAATCTCTAAAAGCGCTCTCCTCCCCGTAGGGCTATCGGGTCCTTTTATAGAGGGTACTCCGTATTGGAGGAGACACGGACTCATCTCCAAACAGGACTGTAACATCCTAAAACTTAGGGATAGACTTCCTATTTTAAGGATATCCGGTATCCCCGGGGGTTCTTTATCTCCTGTACTCCTTTGCTAATACGTCAGTAGCTCCGGGTATCCAGGGCATTGTATACGGAAATTACCTCGTATACGGTAGAAATCTACTACTCATCCTCAGTTATAATATACAAATTGCGATCTAGGCGGAGTATAATATATAATTTAACTAATCATTTTTTTACAGAATCAAACATAAATCAATTAGGCTCAACTATTACTCCAATATCCTGCGTCAATGTCAAGATTGCAATCCTAAAGCGACAAGCAAGATTCCAATAGCTACACAAGTAACAGCATAAGTAACTGCATGAATATAATTTGTACAAATGCAAAAGGGACAAGGAGAAACAAATGATTTTTGTTGTCGAGGTTCAGATGTCCTAATATCCTGTGTCTTCACAGTTGACCTTCCATTGCCTATAACTCTGCCACGTCATGCAGTCTGCCAATTAATGGGAGGACAAAAGGCCTCTCATCCTTGTCTTGCTTAATACAGTGATTTTTCTAGAGCTAAGAACTCTTGGCGAGCAACAGGATATGCTATCATATCATCCCAGTTGTAACCATCCATGCTATCATCATGGTCACGAGAAATCGATGTCTCAAATGTTGCCATTGATACCATGTTGCTAGTGTCATCATCTTTCCATATCTCTCGCAATCCATCCTAGCTCACTCCTTTGCCCAATAAACACCGGTACAACTTCAATCTCCCAGCCTTCTCGTACCCAATATCCTCCACAATCTCTTCCAAACACTGCAGAGACTAACTGTTTATCTCACAGAAATCATACCAAACTACCTCGCCATCTAACACTGCCCGATTACTACCACTACGGACTAAAAAAAACCGCCATGATGCAACACAGCACTGAAGCTTTCACTATGTTCACCTACAACGGCAATGATACAAACCTAACTTAATCAAATCGAAAATCAATGGAAAGCACAATTTCAGAACTATAAATTTCCTTGAATCAACCACGACCCATAGTTCCTACGTGCTACATCATGCACAACTGCAGTTCTAAAATCATCTCAACCAACTAAAAATCTCATTTTTCGCAGACCTAAAGCCATCGATTCGATTTGCACTTACTGTAAACCGCTGGTGGTTCACCCTTGCGGCAACGGACGGGTGCCATGGTTCGCGCGCACCAAGATCACTGCCGTCAAGGACGGTGCTTCGCCGTTCCAACCGTTCGAGATGATCTCCGCTCACACCTCCTCATCGATCACCGCCAAAGCGACGATTGCCTCCGCTATCATCACGCCGGTCACTCGGTTTTACCTCGTTGGATGGTCACCCGTTGTCAAAGAATGCCATATCGGACAAATATGTAGAGTTTAGCGAGCTAAAGACCATATTTGAGACACTTTACCAAACTTGATGGTTGTAAATTAGTGTTTCAACGGTACAATGACTAAATTGAACCACGCGGACAAATTTAGTTATGCTGGATGCGTTTTACTCATTTTATTTTGTTTTAGGGACAAATGAAGTATCTTATTCGAGGCTCGTATATGGTGTGCGGCAACTCGGTGCACCCAAATACAATACACACCGTCTTCAAGAAAAATGACATTTTTTGAAAGGAAAGAAATTCCAAAAGAAGAAGGGAAGAAAAAAGGACATTAGACGCGCAAACACAAACAACAGACGCCGGCCAGCTCCACGAAAGCAACAGGCCGCACGCATCCACCCGACGGCGCCGGCCGATTCGATCGACCAGTGCTACTCCACGCCGTAAAACTTCTTGAGCATGCCGATGAACTCGTACACCTCCTCCGGCGGGGTCAGGGTATTGGCCACGCTCTCCCGCTCCCCGCACTGCCGCGCCCACTCCGCCAGCCTCGGGCACTCCTCCTCGACGCTGAACCCGCCGTGCCTCTCATAGCTGTAAAACCACGACGTGAGCGGTATGAGCGCGACGTCCACGAACCCGAGCGCCTCGCCGCCGAAGAACGCCTTGTCCCCGAGCTCGGCGTCCAGCGTCCTGAGCGTGTCCAGCATCTCGGCCCGCGCCGACGCTCGCTGCTCCCCCTTGAGCTTCCACAGCCGCGTCCCGCAGCCGTACACCGTCTTGTCAATGTAGTCGGCCCAGAACCGGGCCTGTGCGCGCGCGTAGGGGTTGGCGGGGAGGAGGAGCGGGGCAGCGCCGGGGAAGGCGTCCTCGATATACTCGAGGATGACGAGGGACTCGCAGATGGGGCGGCCGTCGTGGAGGAGCACGGGGACCTTCTTGTGGACGGGGTTGGAGCGGAGGAGGAGCTCGCCCTTGTCCCCCAGCAGCTCCTGCTCGAGGGACTCGTACGGCAGGCCCTTCTCGGCGAGCGCGATACGGCACCGCTGCGCGAACGGGCTCACCCAGAAGTCCAGCAGCAGCAGCCCCTTCTTCTCACCCGCCATCCTCGCCTCCTTGCAAATACGGTAACTCTCTCTCTCTCTCTCTCTCTCTCTCTCTCTCTCTCTCTCTCTCTCTCTCTCTCTCTCTCTCTCTCTCTCTCTCTGTGACTGTGTATCGTGTCTCGGAGTGAGGAGGGCTCTGCTTTATAGGGAGGAAAGGGTGATCTGGTCCTAAACAATTCTAGTTCAGATCATCTGAGGTTTGAATTTGCAGGGATCCGTTGGGGGTTGAATTCGTTGGCAAAACCGAGGTGATAGCGGCACCGAGGGAAACCTCCTCTAGTTCTCGGCTTCCCTCAGCTCCCTGACATGGGGGGTGCATTGGAGCATCCGAGTAGGATATACCCACTCATGTTCCTTGAGCATGTAAATTATACTTGATGTGTTTATTAATACCCTCCATATTAAACCTACGAGGTCAGCCTTGCCAGCTTATCCCGACCGCCCTCCGTTTTAAAATATATGATGTTTTAAATATAGATATAATTTCTAAGATATAATTTTGACTATTATTTTTTATATAAATATGTTAATACAAGATTATAAAATTATAGAATTATAACATATTTTAATAATAAATTTAATTGTACTTGTTCATTTCACCAAAGCTAGAGGAGTTTAACTAGAAACTTTTAGAAAATCATCTACTTTTAAAACGGAGATAGTAATATAGGTATCTATCATCACCATTGCACACGTATATGTATGCATTTTCGCCCTGCCTATTAATTGCCATTGTCGCTTTGATCTCTTAATGGCGTAGATTGCTTCGTGTTCGATGTCAAAGATGGTTGCAGAAGGAAAATAGCATCTATATGTCTTGTATCGCTTGGACAAGTTATGGTAGATAGGCAAGATGAACACAACATCTCCGATCAATATATAGGTTGGGGGAAAAACGTACCTCCTATATCAGGTGACGATCCAAATAGTTGTACTTTGTATATTCGAGATAAGCTGTCCAGGCTAGCCTAGATCACGTTTGATATTGAGGGTATAAACACTCCAGTATAGTTTACCTGCTCAAGGAACACGAGCAGGTATTATTGTCATCGTTAGCATGTGATCCTCGTCGTCAGGTGAAGCGACGGTTGGCCTACTACAAGATTCCATGGCCACTAGTTGGAGCATTGGAGGTTATTTTGAGGACTCGTGAATCATGCATGGCTATTGACTATGGGGTTGGACATGCCCATGCATGCAAGATGTACACTGCGAGACCAACTGTGCAGCTGTGCCGCGCATGCGGTGAGTTATTATGGAAGGCGCAGCGGTGCACCAATGCATCAGCATCTCTCGGCTCCGCATACGTCGGAGCACCCTGTGCTCTGCTGCGCAGGAGGTGGTAACGTGGCCGCATGCGCGCGCGGGTCAAGCGGGGGGAAAGTTGATGGAGGGCGCACGCAACGGTGCATCAATCGGCATCTGGCGAACGTGCATGGCCCGTACAGCTTTCCGGCATCTACGCCGACGGCCGGCACGATTCCGTCAGTGTGGTGCTACATCACACACAGCGAGGACGATAGCCAACGCCGGTGGTAATGAGGTTGCTATACACACGACGCTTTTTCACGTTATCCGCGTGCCCCCGCGCGTACGACGTCCTCCTCCCACGCGAACGGTTATAACGTGGTTTAGGATCCATTTGGATTGTAAAATTGGGATTGGAAAATTAAATTTAGTTATCAATTCCAATTCTAAGAGAAATAGTAGATCAATTTTAATTCAAGTGTTTAGATGACTAGAATTACTAGCTAAAGTCAATTCTAAATTCTGTTTAGTTTAGCACTTTAAAGAATTACAACATACACAAATGCACTCAAGTATCTACATATGTACTATCACATACACACACATAAATATAATACATAAAAAATACAAGTAGTCACTACCACATAAACGACTTTTCTGAACCCCCATCTTAGCCGGTTTTGATAAAATGGACTGAGTTAGAATTATCTCAGCCAGTTATAAACATCTCAGTCGGTTCAAAAAATAAACCGACTAGACTAATTACCTATCTCAGTCAGTTTTTTTAAAAAACTGACTAAAGAAGTATCTCAGTTGGTTCAAAAAACAAATTGACTGAGATATTGTAACTATTACAGTCGGTTTCTTTCATACCTGGTTGAGATATTTTCACGCAGCCCAAACGGGCTTCCTTCTCGATCCCCTTCCTTCTCAATCCTCTTCCTTCTCGATCGCGTGTGCCTAGCTTTCTCAACCCCCATCTCAATCCTCATTTGGTCCCTAGCTTTCTCAACCCCCATCTCAATCCTCATCTGGTCCCTAGCTTTCTCAACCCCCATCCACCGCCACCCTCCTTCTCTCCCTCTCCCATCTCCAAATCCGGCGGCTTAGCTTTCTCCCTTCCCTCCGCCTGCCCCTCTCTTCCTCTCCCTTCTCCAGATCCGGTGGCGCTCCGCGACTTGCGCTCACCGCCGCGGCGCTTCCTCCCACCGCACCTCCACCTCGCCGTCGGCACCCAAACCCCCCGTTCCCGGCGATGCATAAGATGGCGCAGTCCTGGTTCACCGACGGCCCCACCTTCCTCGTCGCCACCGCCAGCGAGTTGCAGCCCTCCCTCCTCCCTGACTACAACTCCCACACCTCCTCCCGCTCCGACGCCTCCTCCTCCTCCCCTCTCTTTAACTGCTTCTCTCCTTCCTCCCTCCCTGCCTCCTCTCCCCGTTCGTCTTTCACTCTTCTTCTTGCATCACAAAGTGGTTGCACACAGACAAACAAACTTCCAGGAGTAGGAGCCCATAGAGAAAGGGAGGGCCGAATCCACCAACCGGAGCGGTGGGGCGATGGACGTGGAGGGTGGTGTGTGCAAGTGTAGCCTAGGAGGAGTTATTGGCAATTAACTAAGCATGGTTCCTCAAGAGTTCTTGGTTGTTTTCTCTATGAGTTTTGTACGTGTGTGTACTGAGTTTGGTTGCTTTGGTGCATTTCTCTTAGAGAAAAGGCGTTGGCTTGGTTGGTTAGGCGTTGATTTTGTAATGTAACTACAGATTCTTGCGTATGCTTGGAGGTCCTTAGGTGTTGTCTTGATTTCTTCTATGTTGAGGTTCTTGGCCGTTGAGGAAGGCGTTCATGTACTTCGGCCTCTTCCACACCACCGGCATCTTCTTTGGCTTCATAGAGTGCGCGGCACCAGACACACTGGCCTCGACCTCCCCGCCGGCCACGACCTCCTCGCCCTTCCCCCGCGTTGGTGCCATGAAGCTCCGGCACCGGACACACCGTTGCAAGCACCGATGCTAACGCATCCATGGGAGGAGGCCGCTCGTCTACAGCCTGGAGGTGAGCCATCCATCCACCATATTTGCATCCTTTTCTTCGTCGAGCCTGGAGGTGAAGCTGATGGTCATGGCATCAACAGGGGAGAGGACCACAGAGGCCGCGTGGAGGAGGGGCGGCTGCAGGATGCCGCCCGTCGAGGAGAGCCTGCTAGCTGCGTCATCGAGGGGGCTAGCTAGCTTTTTTTATTTTCTGTGAGTATCATAGTCGGTTCAATGTACTTGACCGGCTGATATTGTGAACTTTTGGAGTTGGTTTAATATAGTTAACCAACTGAGATCGTGAACTTTCAGAGTCGGTTTAAAAAATATTATTAGCTCCCTTGCTTACAGTCGGATCCAAAACCTGCTGAGAAGGCTATTTTTAACCGGCTGAGAAGGCTGTTTTTGTGGTAGTGAGTATAAATACCTATAATATCATCATACTATAATATAAGTATTATAATGTTGATATGCAATATATACTATGATTATATTTTATTACTATGAAATTACTACTGATGTTATAATAATATAGATTATATTTTTTATGTTACATTATTTATACAATGTTTTTATAGTATTCATGGATATAATTTATTATAAATCTATGTATCTATGCTTTGGTATATAATATTATTTTAATAATGTAGATTATATTTTTTTATTACACATTCAATTTTTTATTATTCATATGTATAACTTATTATAAATATATATATATACTTTGATATATAATATTTTTTATTTACTATGTTAAAATTATTTATTTGTATATATATAGTAAGTATATGCATGCCTATCTAATATGATATATTACAATAATAATTTTATGATATTATTTATATTTTATATATTGTGTTACTTGTAATATAATGAGTACTTTTTATAATTAATATTTTGTTGTATAATGTAATGATATAGTATTTATGTATATACGTACGTGTGCATATGTATTAGAAGAGAGGTGCATATAGAAAGAGAGGTGTTGAGCCCATTTCCACCACTTCAGACCTCTGTCCCTCTGAATTGAGATTGACTTATTTTAGTTATACACCAATTCAGTTAAAACTAGTCTACAATTCCAATTTCAATTTTGTACCAACCAAATTCCAATTCCTCAATTATGCTCAATTGCACAATCCAAACGGCGTGTTATAGTTGTAGACACACCAAAATCTTCTTCTCACGTGAACTGGTCCATACCTTGTAGTCTCACAACAAATAATCAAAGATGGATGGACCTATCAAAAGTCTAGTTAGGATCTGTTCAGTTGGAAGGATATAGGGGGATGGACTAGGGCCCACTTTCTGAAGGTATCTAGTTGAAGGATGCATGGATAGACCTAGCCAACCAAGAAAAATATACCACCAAGATTCTGGACAACTCCACCTAGCAAAATTGGTTGGATGAATTGCCACCTCGTCCCGCGTGGGTCACGTGATGGCGCATGAGCCCGTTGCGCTCACCCCCCAGAGCCCTGGCACGCCTCTCTCTCACTAATCCCCCTTTCCCTGTCTCTCTCTCTCTCTCCATCGCTCGCCCTCTCCCTCGTTTCTCCCTAGTGGCAGCGCGCAGGCAACAACAAGGGTACATGAGGTGCTTGTGCTCTGCTGCCCTATTGCTAAGACAGCGTGGCGGCACAGCTAGGGCTTGGCGGCGAGTTGCCGAGGCAAGGCAGGCGACGGGCGGCGATTGACCAGGGCTAGAGCGGTTTTTTGCCAGCTACTACATTATTCATAAATTTTACTTGCATTATACTTGCTAGAAGTCATCATTATTAGCATTATACTTGTTGGAATTAACTTCTATTTGCATTATACTTGCTGGAATTATCATTATTGGTACTATACTTGCTGGAATTCATTTTTTTTCTTAACATGGTTGGAAATAGATATCTAACTATGGAATACTTGGGAAAACAACTTGAAGGAAGTGGCCTTGTTTCATGGACATTTTCAATCTCTGCCTACGAGCTTATCAAATTAGCTAATGCGGTGGCTAATGGCACTAGAACCTCTTCGGGCTTTAAGAAAGCACACTTCTTGTGCTAGGGCTCTAAATGATCATTTCAAGCTTAGTTGACTAGAGATTAGATTGGAACCATGTTAGAACATGGAAGAGAAAGTTAGCAAAGATAATTAGACTTAAGAACAACTCGAGTACTGCGCTTTGGGATGAAGACATGAGCATTATACGGAGCATATCGAGGTATCCTAGCTGCAACTATTATGTATTACTTCTCTGAATGTTGTCCAATACTTGCCTATATGCGTCTAATATGTTGTCTATTGATATCTATTTACTGCTAGACACACAAAGGAGATATTGATTATTTAAACAAACTTATTGAACACTATTGTAAGAGGGCTACAACTTTTTGCAATAGTTTGGCAAATGGAAAATATGCAAAGGGATTAAATGAATCTCTAGCTATAGAAATAAACTGAAGTTGAAGATGATGATGAAGCGAAAATGATAATGGTGCTACACACTCGGCATATGTTGGTGAGCCCTTGGCCTCGAAAGCAAAAAGTCCCAAAACATGTGCAAATGATGATGACAGGATGATAGCAACATTCAAAGCTATTAGTGTAAGACTTTCAACCGTTATAGAGAAGGCCGATAGCACCGATAAAGAGTTGTCTAAGGGTCCTCGGGAGAATTTGGAGAACATTCCTGGTTTCGATCTGGCTCATTTTTCTCATCACTATGCATTCTTAGTTGAGAGTGTTCAGATTGTGAGGGCTCTCAACTCGTTGGACTTCGATAACAAGCTGATTTGAGAGTTGCTAGGTATGCAAGCAACCACTTTCACGACTGAAGGGATGAAGTTTTGTGTACTGTTTGTATGACATCCTTTACTTGCCACAAAAAAACAATGAACCATAGCTTCTATGGACTTGTGCTTTTGTAACCAACCAAAAACATTGAACTATGGGTTATGATTTGTCATGTCTTATGTGAAGTAGTGCTGAAATTTGGGTTGTATGACTTGTGCTTCTAGACTATGTCATGGATCGGTTATCTGAAGTAGTGCTGAAATTTGTCATGTCTTGCTAATATTATGTGTGCATGCGGAATTGGTCATCTCTTGATGAATTGCAGAAATATTCTATGAAGTCTATGCGATTGTTGAAATTTTATAAGATCTATGTTGTTGAAATTTGGCATGTCTTGTTGCAATTTTGTTGGTGATATCATTTGTAAAAATCTACATGTATGCTTCAAGTTATAACTATTATTTGTTTAATTTTTAAAGGGAGAAAAAATTTGCACAACAAAGTATCAGTTTGCATACTTGCAATTTCATACTTGGAATTTTTAGCAAAATATGACGTGGGGATAATCTCACCACTTCTTACAAGAGATCATCACACCCCAGTTTACTATATTTATCCAACAAACCATACAAAAATTTAGCTCATACCATCCAACTCTCATCCCTCCAACTAAATAGAAAATAGGCTCATCCAACTTATACAACTAAATAAAAAATTGACTATTCTTTTCAAGAGAGTCTAGACAGTCCCGATCAATCTATTCTTGCTTTTCAACCAAACACACTTAGCAGTTAGCACCCCGTCCAAACCAACCCACACGAATGAGGACTATGAGCAAGGCCTTATGTGACCATATTATTCGGCCTAGTGTCGCGCTGCCAAAAAAAGCTGGGCCTAACATATATATGAAATCCGTGCACGCGGGGTCCCCGTCACTATTGCTCGTAGATTGTCTGCGCTATCGCTCATTGGGCCAACCGCACGCACCCAAAAAGCCCATGAAATCACATGTGCGGCCCATCTACTACCCGCCCGCATTAAAATGTTTATCGTGCTCTCGCTGGATTCGAACGCAGAGACCTGGAGCTGATTCTCACAAACGAAGCAAATACTGAACTCGGCCCGGAGGTGATTCTCACAAGCCACGACCAACTAATCCATGCCGTGGCTTGAGCTAGCAGGTTACGCGAGACGTAGATTCGAAGGCAACGCGCTATTTATCTTCGTGATGTGAGTAGACAGAGAGTACAGCGAGAGCTCAGTGTACGCTTAGAGGATTGCTAAGTTTACACAAAAGGACACAAATAATGATATCAATACAATAAAAATTAATTTTAAAATTAAAAATATTTAGTAGCTCAAACTGTTTGCTCGATTCACAATCTATTTTCACCATCAACTTCGCCTCAATGAGGCTTCAAAACTAGCTACCACTCAGTTATGTTTCTACAATTATTTTTTAATCTTTTTAGTTACCACGTGGTAATGTATTGGTGACCACCATATTTTACGAGTTATCAGTCAGTTGAATCTCGCTATTCACTACTAGCTTATTTGATAGAGTTTCTTAGACAAGTTCTGATATAGCTCAGCTTGTATAAAGATGTTTTTTATATGACCCTGATCTTTCACCGTACGCACAAGCAAGTAGCAGTAGCAATAGATGTACATGGTGGAAAGAAGAATATGGTTGACGGATTTAGTGGAGAAACAACTAAAAAAATTAGATAGATAGCGGAAAAGTTAAAGGAGATTTTTTGACCCTTGCAAAAATATGCAAGAAACGAAGCATATAGACTCTCTTCACATTAAGGGCCTGTTTGGTTGAGCTGTGGCTGTTGACAAAGCTACTGTTGGCTGGCTGTCTGGAAAAGCTGCTGTAGCTGTGGGAAAGTGAACATATAGCTTTTGGTTGATCCAAACAATCTACAGCATTTTGGAAAATGAGCACTGAAACTTCAACACATTGCCAAAAAGCTGGCAGAAGGCAGCTTTTCCAAACAGCTGAATTTGCACTGCAAAGCCCATAGCTACCGTTGGCAAAAGCTGCTGAAAAAACTGGTCGTTTGGTTGGGCTACAACTTTTTCCAGTGAAAAGCTGCTAAAAAGCCCAATCAAACACCCCCTAAGATTGCTTAAGCAACCCTAAAGTTCAGATCTAAACTTTAAACAGAAAAAACGCAGAAACACGATATTTTGGCCACCCGAAACGGGTGTTTTCTGGATTTATTCGTAACCTCAATAATAACAAAACTCTACTCCCTCTACATGACGCACCTAGCCAACTATTTATAGTGCATAGTCGAGCCCTAACTTGGCTCACAAGTTTGGCTAAATCAATCGGCGCCTCTAATACCGCACGGCTATAACAGAAAATAAAAACGCAATCTGAACTCTACCATGTTTAATGCCTTTTACAAAAATACTAAACCGACTCGCACATAATTTTGGCGCGCCTCTTCTTAGGGTGAGCGGCTCTAGTGGGCCCCATCCATTGTCCTTTTTTTTTGAGAAACTGGCAGGAGCGCTGCCTTTCAATTAGTAGAAAAGAGAGGTGGTTACAATAATTTACACGAGTCTTACCGAGACCACAAAAACAGCGGCATGCGGACTACTCGCGAAAGAGAAAGCAACTAGATCTGTGCAAGCGGATACCCGCCAAGGCTAGGTGAGCCACTTCCCGGTAGGTCATCCTCTTACCGGTGAAGACACGACGGTTCCTCTCCTTCCAAATGTTCTAGAGCGAGTATATCATGATCCCACTGCGCTCCCTCACGCTCCGCTCGGAGGCACTTGCAAGGAAACCCTCCCACCACATGTCTATGGAAGAATCAGCGTTTGGCGGGCTCGGGTTGGGCATCCCTTCAGCGGCATTGACTGTCCTCCACACCTCCTGCGAGAAGGGGCAATCTCGGCAAAGGTGGGCGACAGTCTCAGCTGATGTGAGGCAGAGGCGGCAGATCGGATTGTGGGGCCAACCGCGAATTGCCAAATTTTCCGCCGTGAGGATTCTTCTATATAGAACCAGCCAGGCAAAGAGCTTGCATTTGGGGGTGGCCCGGGCCTTCCAAACCTTAGCAGAGCGAAAAGGCATTAGGCGCCCGGAGAATTGCATCTGGTAGGCAGATTTAGAGTATTCCCCGGAGTTCGTCCAGTTCCAACTGATGGAGTCCGGACGAGAGGGATTGATGCCGGTGTCCTGCAGAAGCTGCCAGATGTCGATGAATTCACGGAGCTGGTCCGCGGTGCTCAACCGGGCAATGGCCGTAATCCATCGTTCCCCCTCTAGTTCCTCGAAGACCGTCCTGTTTTTTCTGGTCGCAATCTTGTAAAGCTCAGGGGCGCGGGTGCACAGGGGAGAATCCCCGATCCATTTTTCCTTCTAGAAACTGGTACGTTTCCCATCGCCAATGGTGATAGTGGTAGAGGCTCTGAAGAGTGCCATGTCAGAGTCGGTGCAGGGTAGCTGGGTGCCTACCCATGGCCGGTCTGGGTCCGTCCATTCATACCATGGCCACCTCAGCCGCAAGGCCCGGCCAAAACGATCCAGATCAGCCACCCCAAGGCCACCCAAACTTTTGGGGGTGCACACCATCTTCCAATTGACCAGGGAGCGCCCACCACTGGCGTTTTGACTGTCATCGGCCTTCCAGATAAAATTCCTAGCCAGCTTGTCCATCTTTCTGAGTACCCATTTGGGGAGTGGGATGACCGCCAAATGGTAGGTGATAGTAGCAGTGATGACAGACTTTGTCAGCTCAACCCGGCCAGCCCGTGTAAGGTTTCTTCCCCTCCAGCCCGGAATGCGAGCACCGAACTTATCGATGAGAGGTTGCAAGTCCACCTTCCGGAGGCGCCGGATGTGCAGGGGAAGACCAAGGTATTTGCCCGGGAAGGTGGCCAGCTTTGCCGGGAAGACTGAGAGGGTATCTGCTAGATCTATGTGGTCGCAGCAAATGGGAAAGACCTCAGTCTTGACGAGGTTCGTTCTTAATCCAGTGGCATCGGCGAAGACATCAAGGATGTGACGGATGGCCAATAACTCCTCCTTGTTTGGGTTGGCAAAAATTCCGGCGTCATCTACGTACAGGGAAGTTCTGAGTCTGGCAGTTTGAGCCTGAAGGGGCTTGAGAACCCCCATGTCAATAGCCATGCTGAGAATCCGTTGCAGAGGGTCAATGGCGAGGATGAAAAGCATGGGCGAAAGCGGGTCGCCCTGACGAAGCCCCCGAGCATGGTGGAAAGGGGGGCCCGGAATCCCATTAAGCAACACGCGAGAGGTCGAGGAGGACAGAGACAGGGAAATCCAGTCGCGCATGTTCTGGCCAAAGCCCAGCGCCTGCAGCACCTCAAGTAGGTACGGCCAGTTGACCGAGTCGAAAGCCTTAGATATATCAAGCTTGATGAAGAGGCTGGGGATCTTCTTCGTGTGCAAAACTTTGATCAGATTTTGAACATGGAGGAAATTATCGTGGATGCAACGTTTCTGGATGAAGGCACTCTGGCTCTTGGAAACAATGTTGCCAAGCACAGGTGCAACTCTATTGGCGATGAGCTTGGAGAAAATCTTGGAGATGCTATGGATCAGGCTGATTGGGCGGTAGTCTCCCACATTTTGCGCCTCAATGGACTTAGGAAGCAGCACAATGTTGGCAAAATTGATGAGGCTTGCATAGTCGCCGTTCCTACTTGCAAGGTGTAGAATGGCAGCGGTGAGATCGTCCTTGATAATTTCCCAACAGGACTTGAAAAAAGCTCCAGTGAAGCCATCCGGTCCAAGACATAGCCAAGTTCTTCCCAATTCAGACATGCTGAGCGGGGCACGGGGGTGCCAAGGTGAGACTGGAAATGGTTTAACAGCTCGGCCTCCTTATCCTCCTTTGATATTGCAACGCCCCCCGAGGATTTTTGTAGCGTTTGAATGAACTTCTTACGACGTCTAGCACTTGCAGTGATGTGGAAAAGCCTAGTGTTTGCATCACCCTTCTTGATCCAAGTCAGTCTGGAACGCTGTCTCATAAGAGATTTCTGAATTGCGTATAGGGCGAGCAGTTTGGATTTGATGCTTGCGCGGAGGGTGCGCTCAGCCTCAGAAAGACCCCGAGATTCCTGAGCGGTGTCGAGGCGCCAGATGATCTCCGTCGCGATTTTGAGTTGGAGCTTGACACTGCCCACGTTCTCGCGCTGCCAGTTCTTCAGAGCTTTGGCAGTGCGGCACAAACGAGTATGAAGTCTGCGCACGGGGTCAGTGATGAGAGTTGATTTGTTCCATGCGGTTTGAACAGTTTCATGGAAACCTTGCACTTTGAGCCAGAATTGCTCAAACTTAAAGAAGGGGGCATTGGATGCGACAGTGTCTCCATGGAGGAAAAGGGGGCAATGGTCAGAGCACATAGTGGGGAGGGCTTGAAGGTGCGCCGCCGGGAACAGCATCTCCCAATCGTTTGAACAAAAAACATGGTCAATCTTTGTGTGGGTTGGATTTTGCTGCTCATTGGACCATGTGAAACGCCGGCCATTTAGTCGCATCTCCTTAAGCATGAGCGAGTCGAGCACCGTCTTGAATTTCCCAAGGAGCCTTCTATTGATTCTGTTATTGCTTTTGTCAGCCGCTTTGACAATCAAGTTAAAATCACCTAGCAAGATCCACCGGTCGCGCACGAGGGCTTGGAGCTGCAGTATTTCGTCGAGGAAGGCGATTTTGTCCTACTCGGATTGAGGGCCATAGGCTCCGGTCATTGTCCAAGAGGCACCGTCAGCTAGCAAGGTGATGGTTGCCGAGATGGAGTTGGCCGAGATGATGACCTCAGACATGCTGAAGTAAGCATCAGAGACAGCCATGACCAGACCACCCCTAGTCCCATCAGCCGGAAGGAAAGAGTAATTTGACACGAATTGCGGACCGAAAGCACGACGAATAATGCTATCATTGACGACCTCGAGCTTGGTTTCCTGGATGCAAACAATAGTGGCGTGGGTGTCGCGGATGATGTCACGGATGGCATCTTTTCTCACATTGGCGTTAAGACCGCGGATGTTCCAGCACAGGATCTTTACGTCACGTTGCGACATGATTGAAACAAGTGGGCTCATAACTGAAAATAAAGGATGACATGCAAACACAGGTGGTTGACGATGATGACATGCAAACACAGGCGGTTGACGATGTGGGATACAGGCGCTGGAAGTGGCCATGATGCACACGCAGGAGCATCGGCCGAAAGCAGCTACCGGCAAGAAAAGAAAAAGGAGACAACATGGAAGTAGGCGAGGCTCTGAGGCCGTAGCTATCAGCTGGGGTTTCACACATTGACGGCCGAGGGAGGCGCTGGGGTATTCTTGGATTTCTCTGATCCTTTGGCCACCTTCTTGACATGCTTGATGAGGGTGTCAATGGCCTTGATGACGTGTGGCTCGAGGGGGGATTGGAACATCTGCGCATACGCCTGCTTGTGGCTGTCGTTGAAAGTATCATCAGGAGATAGGACACCGCACACACGGGCGATCAGCTCCTGGATGGGGTCGCCCGCGTCTCCAGCAGCAGGGGGCGGCTTCTTCTTGGCGATTCTTCCACTCCGGCGGGTGGCGCGGGCAATCGGTGCAGCAGACTTGCGCGTCTTGCAGGCTGGCGCGGCCGGCGCGGGCAACAGCGGCGGTGGCACAGGCTTGGTGACTGTGCTCATGAAGTCAGCCAGGGTGCACGAGTCATCAACGCTCTCGGCCAATGGCGGTGCAACTGGTGCGGCCACCGGGGGCATCGAGACATTGTCCACAGAAGGGTGCAGATCTGGTTTGTCGATGGTGAAAGCCAGGAGTATTGGGACGTCGACGAGCGTCGTGTTGGCAGCAGCAGCAACGTCGAGGACGACGGCAGTGTTGACAGAAACAGCCTCGTCCAGGACGGCATCATCGGAACAGTCGTGCCAGGCTTCATTCTCCAGGACTGGCAAGGCAGACGTGTCGACAAGGGGCGGCGGCACGACCTGCAAGTCCTGCAATACCGCGCAGATGCGGTCCTCATGCTCCGGCAGCAATGCTACCATGGGCTCGACCAGCAGCGAGCTCTGGTCATCCACGGGCAGCGGCCCAACAGTGGTCACCGACGGGGACTCGGGCTCGTGCAGGATCACTGCCTTGGGCGTCTGCGTGAGGGTGACTGCAGGGGCTGGAGGTGGGGGCTGGGCCGGTATCTAGACCACCGGGGCAGCAGCGATGAGGGCACGCAGGTCAGCGGCCTCCCGCCAGAGTGCGTCATCCGCGCCCGCACAGATAGCTGCCGCCTGGGCCACGAAAGGGGAGGCGTCGGCCGCCGCGAGACGCCTGTGGTCACTCACGCCGCAACCAGCACCTGACCTGCGGCGCGGGGAGCGCGAGCGCGTGCGACGCGCGCCCTTTGTGGCATCTGCACGAGGCGCGCGGCGATGGCCATCACGAGCAGTGCCCTGGTCATCATCTTCATCATCATGGCGGCGTGGAGGCGGTCGGGGGTGGTCGTCGTGTCCCTGCCGAGCCCTACGCGCAGCCGCCGCTCTGGAGCCGCGTGAGTCGAAGTCCAGCGGCACCTCCGCTCCCGAGCCGCTCGAAAGGTCGATGGGGTCGCCATCCCTTGTGCCGTGGTGCCAGACGAAGTTGGTCGAGGGCGCAGAGAAGGGGGGGTCGCCGGCAGCATGGCCATCGAAGTCGACGGGCGCGGCAGAGTAATCCTCCACGGTGTCGAGGTGGACGAGGACGCGGTAGGTGGAGCCACGCTTGAACCGGGCCGGCTTCCTGCTGGCGGTGATGCCGGCCTCATCCGGCGAGGTGCAGGTGAGCCATATCACCTTCGGTAGCGCGCTGGGGTTCGTGGTCCACGCCCAGAGCCCAAGGGCCCGGGTGTCCGTCATGGTGACGGAGCGGTCGTCAAAGGACTCCAGGGCGCACCGGCGGCCGAGCAGACGCTCGACAATGTTGGGGGTCCAGGCGAAGGGAGGGATCCCACCCAGGTGGAGGTGGACGCGGAAGAAGAGCGCCGCGCCCAGAGCGTGCGCCAAAGGCCTCCACGGCCGGACGTAGACGATGGAGCCATCATCCACCTTGATGCGTCCCTTGCTGATGGCGGCGTCGCAGTCCTCTTTGCGCTCGAACTTGAGCAGGAATTCCTCAGGGAAATGGCGGCTGACGACCACGTCGTCGCGGCGCAGGTTCCTGAAGCAGTCCCGCAAGACGCTCTCCACCTCGCGCGGCGACATAGGACGCGGCGAGTCGACAGCCCAGGCGATGGCGGCAGTGGCTTCCCAGCAGCGGCTGTCACGGTCGAGCTCGAAGGACGTCGCCACCACACAGGTGTCCTCGTCAGGGCGGCTGGCCGGAGCACCGAACCCCTGCTGCGCCATGGCAACCGGCGGCGAGCAGGCTTGGGCGATGAAGGCGGAGCGATGCGTGCCCGCGACAATAGCAGCCCAGGAGGAGGAGTTTGGGCTTCCAGTTCGCAACGAGGACGACGGCGGACAGGCTCTGGCTGGTGGTGGCGGTGGAAGGCGGTTGGTTCTGGCTGGTGGTGGCGGTGGGAGGTGGCTGGTGCAGTCGCGCTCCCGGTGGCCGGAGCGCCGGCAGGCGAGACACCGTATCGGATCACGGCAGTCACTGGCGTGGTGGAGAGGGGAGAGGCAGCGAAAACAGAGGCCCCTGGTGCGCCTTAAGAAAGCAAGCTCCCTCTCCGACGCCAGCCTGGATCCTCGCTGCGCCGGACGCCGGTCGCGTCGCAAGAATGGCCGGTCATGTCGCAGACGGCGCCTCGAGCCCACCATCGTCCATGCCGCAGCGTCTTCCTCCACGCCCCTAGTCACAGGCCTAGGGCCCGACGTGTCAAGGCGCGAGCCTCCGTCTTCAATGCCGCCCGAGCTACCAGCGTCTTCAATGCGTAGCGCCCCAACCACCAGGGACTTGAGTCGGGGCAGAGGGGCGAGGGCAGGCGTGCGGGCTGAGCCGCAGAGTGGGGAGGACGGGAGGGAGTCTGGCACCATCTCGAAGGACGAGGGGAGCTCCGGCCGCGGCGGCGACGGTGCATCGGGATCCAGATCTGGAATGGCGGGCGACGGGGCGTGGGAGGTGTGCGGCGGCGCGAGCTGGCTGGATGCGAGGGGGGCAAGGACGGTTGGCTTGAACGGTGGGGGGGGGAGCGTGCGGGGCGGCGGTGGCAGGGGAGGGGGCGGCGGCGGCGGCGTACGCGCGTGGGGCGCGGACGTCGCGAGAGCGGAGGCCACCCGAGGTACCACCTTCAAAGCCAGCAAATCCCATGCCACTACTGCAGATTGACTCTCCGCTGAAACCCTCCACTGACGGGCCATTCTCTGTCCGTCGGTGGCGTTGAGCACCACTGACGGGCGCCTCGTGGCTCGTTAGCGGAGCTGCAGCCTAGGCCAGTTGGGGGGACCTCCACTGATGGGCGTGTAAAACGGACCGTCAGTAGTAACAGACGAGGACGCGGCTGTTAGTCACACCGCTGACTGGGCGGTATCACTGACGGTCAGTCTATATGCGACCGTCGGTAGAGAAAGCACCTCCAATAACGGGCACTGTAGCAGCCCGTCAGTGATGAGGCCTAGCCCGACGGCCCAGGCCATCCACCCTCCCCCTCTGGTCCATATAAAAACGGAGAGTCTGGTTAGAGAAACCCTAGCCCTCTCTCCCGTCTCCCCCTTCCCCTGGCCCCTTCTACTCCCCCGCCTCCCTCCGACCCGCGCCGCGCCGCCTCCTCCCCCGCCTCCCTCCCTCCGGCCACCTCCTCCCCGGATCTGACCCACGCCACGCCGCCTCCTCCCCCGCCTCCCTCCCTCCGGCCACCTCCTCCCCGGATCTGACCCACGCCGCGCCGCCTCCTCCCCCGCCTCCCTCCGACCTGCGCCGCGCCGCGTCCTCCCCCACCTCCCTCCCCCCGGCCACCTCCTCCCCGGATCCGACCCGCGCCGCGCCGCCTCCTCCCCCGCCTCCCTCCCTCCGGCCACCTCCTCCCCTTCTTCGCTATGACCATCAAGGGGCTGGTGCTCGCGCTCTCCTCTAGCGTCTTCATCGGCACCAGCTTCATCGTCAAGAAGAAGGGGCTCAAGAATTGCTTATTCTGTGTTATTGCTTATTCTGCAAAAGTTATTGGTGCCATAATGATGCACTGTTATTGCTTATTCTGTGTTTTGTTACGCTGTTGCATTGCAGTTTAGTTCTTAATCATTGTTCAGCCAGTTGAGCACATAAATTTTAGATGTGCTAGCTCAGTTAAGAGTGGAGTAAAACATTATCGTTTTGTTGTTTTGACTTTTGAGTTTTGAGAGGCTGGTAGCTGCAAGCATGTATGGAGCTTGCTTCTAAGGATTTTACTCTAGTACCGTTAGTAGTTCTTAAATTGTTTAGTTCTGTTCAATTAGGTGATTTTATAAGCATAAAGTGATTTTACAACCATTGACTACCATAGTGAATAAGGCAATTTAATCCTGGGTATTGTCAATTTTTTAATCCTGGTTAACACAGTTGGAAATAAGGTAATTGATTTCATAGAAAGGGGGCAATTTATTTACAAGGGGACACCGATTTACTTGGGCTAATCTCACGTGCGGAAGTTACTAGAATACCTACTGTCTATTGCAGAAGATCTGCGTGAAGGAGAAGATAAATGTGAAAGTTAATGCCTAAACTAATGAATATGAACTGCTATTTGTATATATTGACTTGATTCTGTATTTCATATTTGTACTGGTGCTGAAACCTTAAAATTTCTCTTGTGCAGTGGTGAAAAGCCATCTGGAAAAGAATGGCGCAGCTTTGTTGAGATCAAGGGGAGAGTTAAACTTAGCGCTTTTCAGGAATTTCTCGAACAGCTTCCCAAATCTAGGAGCCGTGCTGTAATGGTAATTCTAACTCAAATGCATAGTTTGTTCATAATGCTATTCTTACCGGAAAGATAATGGTTTAACTAAATGCATTTGGCTCAGTTTCATAAGCTTGACACTTGTGCTTGTTGTGTCCCATTATGTTGTGGATTGTCGCCAATTCACCATGTTGTAAGCACGCTCTTCTGTTAAATTTGGCATCAGAGGTTCATTTCATATCTCCATCTTGTAAAAGAGAAATAAAATCAGAGACAAGGACAATAAATGTCTGTTGGAGCTTCAGAATTTTGGAGGAAAGTAATCATCTGGTTCTTACAAAATTCCTCTAAAATTTGTACCTTCAAATGGGTTCCAAACTGGCAATATGTCAAAAAATAATAATACTAGTACTTCCATTTCTCTCTGCCTCACCTGATTTTGTTGAATAGATATACCCCTTGAACTTCATTGAGACAATATAGTATCTAACATGTTTCTGAGGAGATTGAATATTTTCATAATATGTTTTGACCCACTGATGTTTAGAGGGATGGATATATGCATATATATTGGTACTGTTATGCTGAAAGCCATGGTTGTTACCTTATTCACTATGGTAGTCAATGGTTGTTATTTCTTATCTATGCCTTCTCGTTTGTCTCCTCTTGAGCAATTGGCTTTTTGGCACTGAACTGAGCGCCCCGTTTCTGTAGGTTGTTGAGAATGGTGGCAAGAACATAGAGATTGCGGTGATGACACACAAGGATGGTCTCCGCCAGCTGGAAGAGGCTGAAATCGACGAGTACGTTATCGAGATCGAAGCGGAGAAGGCCGCCGCCGAGGCTGCAAAGAAGGGTGGCCCGAAGGACACCTAATTTATTCATGATTCGGTGGATGTCTCCTTATATCAGATAATGTATATATTGGAATGCATATTTTGTATATTGGAATGTATATCAGATAATGTATTGTTTTTTGAATTTTATTTTTTTCATCCTTGAAAATCTACCACTGACGGGCCTCTAAAGAAGGCCCGTCAGTGGTGATCAATGCTCTGCTGACGGGCATTGGGCCAGCCCGTCAGTGGTGACCAAGTCTGCTGACGGGCACTAGGCCCGTCAGTGGAGGGCACCCCCTCCGCTGACATTTCCAGGCTGACGGGCCCCCAGCCCGTCAGTAGAGGGGGTTTTTGGCCCGTCAGTAGAGGGGGTTTCTGCAGTAGTGTGCCAAGAAAACCCAGGATGCATCCGTTTGACCATTCGCCTTATACTGCAAAAACAAAAAGAACGAAGGAAAAGGCTATGGATTCGTAGAAATATTTATGCTATATGATATGATATTTTATTAAAATATATGTAACGGATTTTTTGGACCAATACAGTATGATGTTTTTATGTAACAAATTTTACATGATAAAAATATTTTTTCTGTGTGAAGAAAATATTTTTTTCGTGTAACGAAAACTCATTCTACTAAAGCAAATAGAAAACTTTTCCTGAATTCCCTGTTGCATGCCCCGAACCATAGGAAACCGAATTGATCTTATTCCCTGGAAACCAATCAGAATAGCTCTCCTGGTTGGTCCCCATCTCGTGTTTACCGAACTTTATTTCCTGTTCTGTTGCGCCCAACTCAGCAAGCCTCTTTCCCACAGTAAATAGCATGCATAGTACTGATGTGTACCAATGTGCCATCGTCCTTATAGCTAAAAGGACTCGCGCCACTGGCGTGAACCTGTGTCTTTTTTCTACGGAGTTTAGGTGCTAACTTTGGTTTCACTGCGAACTCAAGCTCTGAATTAACCCAGACCGTAGGTACTTCTAGTACTTGTAACTTATCAAATATATCACCCGAAGTGCATTAGTGCAATCGTTCTCGAATGAATGCACATGGAAGTATAGAGAACAAAATTATAAGTGGCTTATACAAAGCATAACAGCTCCAGGTCGCAACGAATGATTATACTTACACGGGCTTGAACCTTGATTGATCCATAAATTTATAATAAAGATCACACTGCATTTGTAGTAAACAGAGGAGGGGGGAAATGGGTTAACCATGTTGGCCAATCTAGAATCCAGTAGTTAGCCACTGCAATCCAAAATATTTATGCTACTAATTCTTGTTAACTTTATGTGCCTTGTACTTGTTATATTAGGCAATAGAGAAAACTATCACATCTCTGTAATTATGATCCTTGTAACACAACACAGGAGGGGCTTGAAGGTCTCCCCTCAGAGCAACCAAACAAATATACTGGAAGCGCACCTTTCAACAAAAGGAAACCGGCAAGGAAACTGTTGCTATTCTTGAACTTGTTGAGTACCTTCTGTACTCATCCTCTACATAAAATCTCCTTTGTTAGACTCTAAGTCGGTAGAATTCGAGTACGAAGAAGCCGAAGCCCAAGAAGGAAAAGAAGAGCCAGATTTGTCCGGAGGGATCGAAGGAGTTGATTACTACCTCGACTCCGAGAGCAGAGCGACGTGGAGATAGATCAAGAGTAGAATAGTATAGCAGTTAGGAATAACGTAGGAGTAATAAAACTCTGTTTATATGGCTTTTAGTCTTTTACTATTTGTTTTACATTTCAGTCTTTACTTTATCTGAACTTAACTTATTGTACTTCTGTTGAGTTGGAAACTTTTGTATACTTTTGACTTGTAATATTAAGTTTGTAAATTTTAGTCCATCATAAATGCTTTTATTGTACTATTCTGATAGATGTAATATTAATGAGATCGAGTTTTATAGATCAAAGACTAGCACACTACACCATGCAGTGCTATGCAGGGTCGCTTCATTTATACAGTATGCCTCGCGTTGCGCAGAGAGGAGGAACCGAGGAGAAATAGAGAAATGTCATCACCACCATCACCCATATTTTTCCACTCCACCATCCCCACCCATAGAATATACTCCCTTGTAGTTCATCTTCAACATTACCAGTGTTGGATTGGTTTGTATATTGGTATTTTTTTCAAGTTATGGAATCAATCTACTATTTATTTTTAATCTTTTGAATGAATCATGAGTAGTTTCATCGAGGCTATGAGGTGTGTGGCAGTAACCATGTAGTGTTCTTATGATTATTGCGATGGCCATCCATCTTTGGCGCCATCATGTTACTACAATTACCATCCATCTTCGGCATAATCAGTTATTTACCTGGAATCAATTATTAGCATGCTATGTCTTTAATAGTTGTATTTGATTGTATGTCTTGATATGGCCAAGCAAGGCACTTAGCGATGCATTTGTTAATAAGCATGGGGAATAGGGTAGAGCAACTAACCGTGTGGTCCTCTCTTGTATTTCTCTAGCAAAATTGTTAATATTATTCTAGCATGAGCCTTATGTACACTTTAAATTGGTGGTTGGATAAGGGGTAGATTTCATCTATCTGTGTTAGTAATATTAGCCTTTCAATTATTTCGTGCTAGTCTTAGTTGGTACTTTGTATATTGCATAACCCATATACCTCATGCCTCATTTTCCTCCATTAGAACCATCTTCCTAGCACTTTTACTATTTGATTATTTTTTGTTTATTCTGATTTTTTCTAGTTTTCTATATTAAATAGTTGCTCTTTTTGATTATACATTGCTTCTACGAGGTTCACAACTATTTGAGAAAGGTGTATTTTATCCTTCAATTTTTTCTTCTTTTAGTGTGATTTCAAATTTGACCAAGTGATCACTTCTATGCCTCTTTGTGAGTTCGACACTCTTTCTCATCAAAAAGCTATAATTAATTATGTGCACTTGCAGACAATCACCCTTCCCCTCTCCCATTTTTTTATTCCGCCCTCCTCTTGGTCCTTTGGCCCACGTGGCCCAACCTGCCACCACACTGCCCAAGCCCACTAGAGGTTGTGAATGGGGGGAGGGGAGTGTTAGGGTTTGCAAGCCCTAGCCGCCCGAGTGGTGGTGGCGTTTGCCATTGCGACGGCCGGTACAATGGCACGTTGTGGCAGCAGCTTGCAGGGCGACGCCGCGATGAAAGGTGGTGGCAGTGCACATGCAAGTGTGGTGTAGCACAGGAGGTGGAGCGCAGCGTTGGATGCGGCCAGAGGGAATATGTGGGTTCACCGGCGAGAACAGGTGCACATTGTGGCCGCTAGTGGCACGTAGGGACACGGTGGCCACTAGTGCGCGCATGGTGGCTAGCGTCGCAGTGGCGTGCAGGGCCGTGGACGTGAGTTATGGTGTGCAGTGCGGTGGATGTGGCATGCCTCAAACCACGGTAGCACGTGGGCCAGCGATGCGGCAGCTCGTGCAGGGGCTATGGCAGATGCAGTGGCTGGCGGTGCGTTCCGGGTCCATGTGGCAGCTTGTGTGGGAGCCATGGTGTGGCTAGCGGTGTGCTGGGCCGCATCCATGGGTGGGCGTCATCATCGAGTGTGTGGGGGCCGACACGGTGTGACTGCGTGGCCGCGCCAGTGATGCTGATGTATAGGGCGGCGTGATGGCGACGACGGTGCATGCCCGTGTGTGCATGTGCGCGTCGTTTCCCTATGACGGGATCGTCTAAGTCCTCGATCCACGTGGCAAAACAATTGGCATTGGCCGCGACTTTCAGTCAACAATGTTTTGGAAGGGGATTTCACACATGGGTATAATAAAAACAAATCTAAATACCAAAATTAAATGCAAAAAATAGAATCTAGATCAAAAATGGAATCAATCTACTAGGAGTTATCTATTATCTACCTTCTTAACCGTGTAAAGGGAGCCTATGAGAGGCTCAGTGGCAAAGTGCCGTGCTGACAACATGTTGCACAACCCATGTTGATGAGTTCGGTCCAAGGGTTGCACGGTGTAGGCGTAGTCGAGAAAATAGTTGGTGGAGAAGAAAGAAAACATAGTTGATGAAGATACAAATATAATAAAGTGGATATAGTTTGTAGGGTTTTTTTTCTTTATTGAAGGATTAATTCTTAACATACAGTACTAAACAAATAATGAGTCTCTCTTGTATATAGCTAAAGATAAATCTATTAGATTAAGGAGATTTAAAGATATAAGAAGAATCTTATCCCTATATAAAGGTGAGGATGCACCTCGGATGGTCCCCTGTTGGTTCCTCGACAGCTATGTCCCTGCTTGCCCTATATGCTCTGGAATACTTTTTCCTTTCGAGAGATGATCTAGACGATAGTTCGTTCCACAATACGTCGCCGGCTGTAAAACCGATCGCCGCTAGTATTGAAACACCGACACCGGGTTGGTATATCCCACTGTTCACCCTAGAATCTGATTATACCGGAGGAAATCAGGGGGCAGGCCCATTATACAGATGGAACAGCATGACCCCATGACGGTTCTATAAGACTGACGGTAAAGCTGATCGTACAGAGCACGTACATTGGACCAATTTGGTTAATTAGTTGAACATGACTGTCTGCGCATACGTAGCCGATTGTGACCGACATGGATCACCATAAGATGGTATTTTGGGGATATCGGCAGTGATCAGCCGATTCTACATGCCATGGGGTCTGCCTTTTTTTTTGCGAGAAAAAACGGATTTGTATTAAGCAACTTCGTCAGTACATTCAGTTCTTAACAAAGATTTGACACACTGAGGCCCATCATGCAACATAAAACCATTACAACGCTGAGTTCTAGCGTACTTTGCTAACTCATGAGCCACTAAATTCTGCTGTCGGCTGCATTTCTGCACTACGGATGGTCTTCTACCATGCATTTGCAGCTGAATTTCTCTGATAATGAACGCAAACCGCGATGATCCGCAAGTGTTTTGTTGAATCGAGCATAGAACATCATTGCAGTCTGACTGCAGGAGCACTGGTGCGTTTGTCCAAATCAACGCCAAGCGAAAACCTTCCAGAGCAGCTTGTAATTCTGCCTCCAGAGGACCTGAGCAGTACTCCAGTTGTTTCCAGGCCGTGAAAAGCACCGCTCCATTCCAGTTTCGCAGCGTCATTCCTATTTCGGCTGATCCATCAGATGAGATAAAGGATCCATCAGTGTTTAGCACCGTCCAAGCCTGCCCTGGATAAGTCCAAGTCGAAATAGAAGGGTAGGCGTTTGAAAAGTGCTCGGTAGAATACTGTGAATTTGGAAGAATCATCAGCGGACCCTTTCCTTTCAGCTGATCACGTCCATCACGTTGTCGGATTGTGAACAGTGACTCGGCATAAGAGATGAGGAACTTTTTGGTGGTGGAGAGAGGTGAAATGGCCTTGTTGTGCATTAATTGATTCCGCAAAAACCAGATGCGCCAAATCACCAAAAGGACTAAATCTCTGACTGAAGCTGAACATCTAGCCAGGACATGAAGCAACCATTCTGGTCCGGAATTTAAAATTTCTATTTGTTTGGGTAGAGACCATACCTGCCGCATGGAGTTCCATACTACACTCGCGTTTCGGCAGGATACCAGTGCATGGAAAGAATCTTCCTGTGCAATACCACATAACTGACAAGTATCCACAGTTTCTAATCGGTGCAATTTCTTGTTTGACATAGTGGGCAAACCACCGGCAATAACCTTCCAGGCCGTTATTTTTATTTTCTGTGGAACTTTTGCTTTCCACACATAATCCCACAATGTTCGAGAGCCAGAAGGTCTGGAACTTGAGGCTCCTCCAGAACTAGCTTGGCCTAGGTCTGAAATTGCAAGATGGTAAGCACTGCGGACTGTAAAGATTCCGTTCTTATCATAATGCCAAGCAAGAAAATCTTCCTCCATACGGGGTGAAGTCCTAATCTGGAGTATCGATTCAATATCTGCGGGCCAGAAATATGTGTTCAATAGATTCAAATCCCAACTACCAGTATGATCCAGGAAATCAGAAACCCATTTCATACGACAACGTCTTCGTTGCGAGATCAGTCTCAAAGAAGCAGATCTTGGGATCCATGGGTCTCTCCAACACCTGACTTGGCGTCCGTTTCCTATTCTCCATATGATTCCTTTCTTCAACAATGCCAATCCGTGTTCAATTCCATTCCAGACTGGCGAAGGGATGCCTTTGAACACAGTGTCAATTAGACAACCATGAGGATAATACTTCGCCTGCAAAATCTGAGCACATAAACTCTGTGGGTATTGGATAAGACGCCACGCTTGTTTTGCAAGAAGGGCTTGGTTGAAGCTCCTCATTTCTCTGAATCCAAAACCACCCTGATATTTGGGTAAGATCATCCTATCCCAAGAGATCCAATGAGTTCTTCTTTTTCCTTGCTCAACACCCCACCAGTAATTCCTAATTAACCGAGTAATGTCATCACAAACAGCCATTGGAAGCTTGAAGACACTCATAGCGTAAGTTGGAATTGCCTGAGCTATGGATTTAATTAAAACCTCTTTGGCTCCAACTGACATCAGCTTTTCCCCCCAATCAACGCACTTCTTGCTGATTTTTGCTTGTAAAGATTGGAAATGCCCCTCATGCATTCTACCTTCTGGCATCGGTAATCCGAGGTACTTTGGTCCAAACTCAGTCTGCAATACTTGTAAGAGGCTTCTGATGTTTTGCTGAGAATTCTCAGAGCATCCATCAGGAAACATTATAGAGCATTTAGAAGGGTTGATGAGTTGTCCAGTTCCTGCTTCATAAACTCGCAAAACCTGCTTGACAATGGCAGCCTGGGATATCGTGGCACGGAAGAATAACAAAGTATCATCTGCAAAAAAGAGATGGGATATACCCGGTGCTCGGCGGCAAATTTGAACAGGCAAGAGGCCTTGTGTATTGACAGCATTCTTTAGCAGAATAGACAACGCATCAGCAACAAAAAGGAACAGAAAAGGGGATAGAGGATCACCTTGGCGCAATCCTCTGGATGGCTTGAATTGTTGCTGGAGAGAACCATTGAAATTAACAGAATAACGGACAGATCGGACGCATGACATGATCCACATAACCCATTGCTCTGAGAAACCCATTTTGAGCATAACTTTTTCCAGAAAATCCCAATCAACTCGATCATAGGCTTTGGATAAATCTAGTTTATATGCACAGAAGCTTCGGTCGTCTCGCTTAGCTTGCTGGATGTAATGCAAACATTCAAAAGCAATAATTGCATTATCTGTTATCATTCTCCCTGGAATGAAAGCGCTCTGATTCTCCGAGATAATGTCGCTTAAAACCGGCCGAAGTCGATTTACAAGGCATTTTGCCACCACTTTATAAATGACGTTGCAAAGACTAATGGGTCTGAAGTCTTTAAGCTCTACTGGCTGGTAAATTTTTGGAATCAGAACAATTGAGGTGTCATTTATACCTGCTGGCATAATTCCATCGGCGAAAAAGTTCTTAACAGCAGCAGAAATTGCAGATTTCATAGCCGCCCAGTTTCATTGGAAGAATCTGGCAGGAAAACCGTCCGGACCCGGAGCTTTCAATGGTCCTATTTGAAATAATGCGTCTGCTATTTCGTCATCAGAGAAAGGATGACATAAATGATCATTCATTTCAGTGTTAACTCGCTCCTCAATCAGATCCAAAATCGGCTCAGGGGATAGCGAATTATCTTTTGTATATACCTCTTTGAAATAGTCTGTGACCATCCGTTCCATGTCAGAGGGAACCGTGCACCACGATCCATCAGATCGTTTCAATTTCTTGATAGTGTTCTTCTTCGCCCTCCAGGCAGCCTTCTGATGGAAATACCGAGTATTCCGATCGCCTTCTTTCAACCAAAAATTCTAGACCGTTGGAGCCACATTATTTCCTCTCTGTGCAGAAGTTCATTCATTCTGTCTATTTTTGGCTTAATTGAAAACCAGTTTGCACCAGCTGTGCTCGAGGACATAATCTGCCTCCTCAAACATTCCAGTTGGTAGGTGACATTACCAAACTTTGTTTTACTCCATAGTTGTAAATCCATCATCACATATTTAAGCGCTCTAGATATTGAAAGAAGGTTACCTTGAGGTGCAGAATTTCTCCAGGCTTGCTCAACTATCTGTGGTAATGCATTCTCCCGCTCCCACATCAATTCATACTTAGCTGTTCGCCTTCTGGGTCTACCAGTAGCTTCTGGATCCAGGCAGAGCAAGATTGGGGAATGATCAGATTGAGGGGAGAACAAGTGGATTAGAGTAGCATTTGGAAATAAACTTCTCCATGAATTATCTGCACAAGCGCGATCCAGTCTAACACGCACGTTTTCTCCACCGAAACGTCTATTGTCATATGTGAATGGTTGAGCCTGGAAACCCAAATCCTCCAGCTCGCATAGCGACAAAGTTTGTCGAAAGGCGTCCATCTGATGTTCAGATCTTGAGACCCTGGAAAAATGCTCATGCTGCCACAGAGCTTCGTTGAAATCTCCCATGACGACCCACGGCAAATCCATGTCAGCACGCAGATCCACCAGTTGTGACCACATTAGATGTCGGTTCTCTACTCTTGGTTCGCCATAAACAAAAGTAGCTCGCAACCAAGGGTCCGCAGTACACTCCCGTACCTTAACATCAATGAATCGATCACAGGACTTGACCACTATCAATTGGATAGACTCATGCCAGAAAAGTGCCAGCCCACCACTCAGTCCTTGAGGATCCACAGCGTGAATACCACATAAACCCAACCGTGGTCTAAGACGCTTGATACGCTCTTCTGATTGTCGGGTTTCGCACAAAAACACTATATTAGGGGAATTAGCCCGGCACAGGGCCAATAGGTCCTGAACTGACCGGGAGTTCCCCATCCCCCGGCAGTTCCATAATAAGCAATTCATTGGTCCCGGCGGCACTCCTCAAGGGAGCCCGCCGATCTCAAGAAATTAGTGGATTCTGGTTGAGATTCACCAGTCGTCCGGATTTTCTTTGGTTCATGAGTATACCTTTCACAATTGGGTAGATCTTCCTCCGCTATGTCCATTCCATCAGCTGTTCTCTTTTTAGAAGTAGCAGAAGACTTGAAAGATTCCTTTAAGTTTTGTAACTCTTTCTTTCGAGAGAATTTACGATAAGGTTTAGTAGAATGTGACCTGATATTAAGGTTCTCTTGTTCGTGAGGAACAGCTACTATTGGTATGTGATCATCCAGATGGGAGGTCTGTTTACTATTATTATCCGGCACCTGAGGAGTAACCATATCCTCTGCTTTTGACATATTAGGCTTGATAGTGATAACCTTGTCAGGATTTACCTTATTGTGTCTTGCTTCAGAAGAGTGCTCGGATTCCTTAGATAATTTAGAGCCTCCTTCTGGATTGTGACGTCTTGAATGCAGATCTTGGTAAGGTTCCCTTTGGCTTCTATGCTCATCAGTGAAACGTCGCCGTGGAGGAATGACTCTTAACCAAGCACCAAAAGCCCTATCTTCCTTATTACAATCAACCGTAGCGCAGTCTTTATCAATGTGTCCAATGATTCCACAGTGGTAACAAAATTCTGGCAGATACTCGTATTCCAACGGGCACCAAAGATCTTTATTAGGAGGGTCACGGTGGATAGTAATGCCACGCATCAGCACATTATGAATGTCAATCCTGACTTTGATACGCAAGAATCTGCCTGCCGCCATTCCATTTTCACCGACGTCAACATCTAAACACTTACCCAATTGGGATCCAATAGCTTGCCCCGCTTCTCTGTTCATCAATCCCATTGGAATTCTATTAACTCGCACCCATATGGAAATTTCATTAAATTGGATTTCATCAACTGATTTGGAAGCATCAAAAGGAACCAATACCATAAGTTCATGTCCATGTCCTACTGACCAGGGTCCATCCTCCAGAGCCCTCCTGCGCCCCTCAGGCTGATTGAAGTAAATCAAAAAGACATTTTGATCAACTTCTTTGCAAGTAATTCCTTTAGAAGGGCACCAAACTCTGCCAAGCGTATTAGTGATGGTGTCCGCAAAGAAAAATTTCCTGGAATAAATCTTTGCAACAGCGTGCCACTCATCTCCAAAAGACTGGCGTTCACTCCGGCATGGCAGCACCAAGCTTTTTCGTTCGGCATCAGATAGGTGAAGAGCACCCATCAAATCCCTAAGATCAGCATCTTTATTCCCCATACCCTGCCAACAGATTCCTCCCTCAAACCAACTTGGAAAGAGCAAGGCGATGCGACGGATAAGGAGGGAAACAGGAATGGAAGGCAAACGAAAATCTTCAAGAAGACGGATAGGACTAGAAGAACCCACTCTCGAGTCGACGAGAACTAGAGGGAGAACCGCCTTCGAGTCGCCAAGCAATCGCCAGGGATCGCTCGTCGCCGACACGTGTTTTCCACCAAGGGAAACTTTACCTAACTAAACAAATACGCCATGGGGTCTGCCTTGCAGCCAAGGTAGATCGGGTCGAACCTATCGTGCGTCGATACCCGGCGGCTGAGTCGGCCGTGTCACGTGTGTACAAAGTTGGCACGCTGGCTTGGGGTTTTGGCGGATAAGCCGATTTGACAGACACTCGAGTGTAACCTATCGGTTTCACCGACGATGTCACATATGATTGTAGAGAGATTGATATCTCATCGATCCACAAGAAGAATTGAAGCAAGCTGTGAGCCCATGGTTTGGCTGGGCCATGACCTCGCTGAAGCTTACTTGAATAATGCCATGCATATATCTGATGTATATTTTTGATGAGCCGCATTCGTCTTTCATGGTTGTGGACGATGATAAGAGCATATATAAAGACATGACGTCAGCTAACACTTCATACTGTTATTTGGGATAATTGTTAAAATGGAGGAGATATAAGAAGGAAAGAGAATAAACTGACTCTTCATGAGTCAGGCTTTGCAAAGAATAAAAATTCTAAAATCAATCTTATTGCTTTTATATGCTACTCTAACTCTTCATATAGAGTCAGTTTAAAAAGCAACCTATTATATAGGTTATTTTTAACATTGATTTTAGATGACAAAGAGAGATAGAAAAATCGATGACTGATTTTATATTTGTAGATAACACAATGCCATGTTCTACCGGACACGCCACAAGTATGTTGCCTCGGAATCTTTATATGTACAAAATCCACACACTACGGTATATACTCGAGAAATCATCTTTTCGGTCTGGAAGTTTAAAGTTCTCAAAGACCGTACGTTGTGCTACCGAGCTCAATCACGACCGGCTTCCGAGCCCAGTCGACGCTAGAATTTTGTAATAGCGAGAGTTCCATAATTCATTCCACAACCTTCGGGAATCAAATCCATTCTCGCTGTTAGTAACACCTCTCGCCTTCTCCAATTGAAGGATGCACGAAAAAAGAAGAGAAAATTAACTAGATAAAAAGTTAGAGAAGGTCTCTCCGGGATCATATCCAAAAGGAAAGGGTAAAGGTCATTACTTACGGTTGCATATCCGAAATGACGACAAGAAAAAAGAGAGGGGAAATAGCACGACAGCAGAACACCCTAAGATAAGCCAATATAACTGCTGTACCATCATACATTACCACCAATAAAAAGCCAGCCGACATGATTACAATAGAAAGGTTTAAAGGGAAAAATAAAGGAATATCGTCTAAATCAACCAAAGAATGAACAGGACTCTCTAGCTTTGTTTGATCCGTAAGTATACAAAAAGAATCGACAATGTCATTCACTGCATTTCTATGAAAACAACACAAATTTCTGTACAGATATCGGATAATTCAATCTACAGGTGTGACGGCCGTATGGTATGACTAGATTATACTGCTGGCGGAAATTAGATGTACTTATATCATTGCGTCAGAACGAGTAGGGAATTCTAGGCCATGAAGTGCAGGGATGTTGTGCAGATCCTCCATGGAGTACAAGGGAAGAAACCAGAGCAACTTATTTGTGCCAAAAACCTGCAGTAACCAATATTTCAGATGGAAGAGAAGGAATAAAGGAGATCGTACAAAACAAAATGCCATAAAAAAACCTGCTCCAAGTTTTTTCTCCATCCTAGGTCATACTTCCATGAAACTGATTTCCTTCGCTCATACACCTGCAATAAATTTGACCCAGCACAAAAGCATATCATTGAGCATGACAAGGGGACAAGTTACTATCCAAGCAAAATCCAGTCCTAAAACTGATGAGTTCCAGCGCAATTCAAGCCGAAATCTAGACTGTTCCTGTACTACTTTACTGGTGAGTTTAACTGGGTAGAAAATCAACACCATAAAAAATAGCCTACGAAGTATCGCCTTTAGTGAGCTGCGAAGTATTAGTTCAAGAGAGAAGGGGCCCTCCACGGAATGAGCTGTACAGATAGTTTAATCTTAACATAGAAGGGAATACATTGATTGGAAATAGATAATGCATTCTGAATCTAGCAGTACATGATGGTCATATTCAGCCTGCAGATCAATCGGTAACTCAGTATAAAGGGTGAAATGAAGTTTAGCTGTTTAATCAGGGGATTTATTGAACTTGTGAACTGTGCAACATGGAAACCAGAATATTCACAGTTCACAGCCTTACCTCTATAGAAGTCGTATTACTCTTAACAAGAGACATGTGCATGCCTATGAAACAGAGGAGGCTCAGCGCAAATGCTAAATTAAGAACTGCAATAAAGGCATACAGGTAGGGTAAGTATAAATGCACAACTTTAAGCTAAGTTTGATGCTTCCACGGAAAAAGTTTACCAAAAGCAAGAAATAGAATGGCAATATCGCTGGCTGAGCTGGAACGTCTACTTCCATCTTGAAAGAACAAAATAAAGCTTGGAAGTAGTACAAAAATATCCAGCACTGTCTCAAGGAAAGTATACACCTATAATGCAAAAATAATGCACTTAAACATCAATAAATAGCAAGCGTTTGGGAAGCTAAAGAAGCAAATGGAGAACACTATTATATGAAATGTAACAAGTAGACACTAGAGAGAAAACACAATTATAAATGACTTGTGTGCAGTTTGTCTGGGCTCTTATGACTCGCAAGGCTCGTTTTACTTATACCCAACGCTTATCTATAGCAGAAGACAAAGCTCGCACACCAGCATAGAGCATACAATACACTGATTGTTAGTCTTTGGTAAGTTAGCATGCAAGTTAATGTCGAGGGCTTTGGTTAGCATTTATAGGTTCTCAAATTACAGGGAAATAAAATAATGCTCAGCATGCAAGAGGAACATTTATGTGTTTTCGTTTGCAACCAATGTATATCCTTTTTGTCACAATTCACAACTAATCAAGCTACCTACAGTTTGTTGTTTAAAAAAAAAGAATACGAATTAGGAAGTCCGACTTTCCTAAACATGTAAAATCTGGTGATAATTTGTGCATGAAACATATCAAATAATAACACCATAACTATGGAAATCGTAATGACCAAAGAGGCAGAAAACATAAGTATGTGGCTACAATAAATTGATAACAAGCCAATTGATGACATAAATTTGTAGAAGAAGCCTGAAAAGGCAAACCAAATACTACAACTGGACGTTTGGATCATGAGTTCTGTTAATGGTTGCGCGAAAGCATGTTTTTAAGTAAAGTTTGGATCTGTAATTTTCATTACATGAGGACAACATTTAGTGAAAACGTTGTTTCGCTAAAACTGTTTTTAGTTATTATTCTACTATTTGAAGTGGTTTTTCACAAAATACATAACTGTCAGTTTTGTATAAATAAAAGCTTGCTTTTGCTATCCTGGTTACCTAATCTAACCAAATAAGATTTAGGTGGTTAGGCTATAAAACTAGTTCAACCAAACAACCCATAAGGCCTTGTTTGGACCTCAAGTTGTAACCAAAGCCAGATTTTACCACGTTAGATTTAGGGCCTAACAACCTAAAATCTTGTTTGGTTGGGGTATGATAAAACTTGTATAGAAAAACTCAGCTTCACCAAAAAATTAAAAATAAAGAGTTGTATAGAAAATCACTCTCACATGGTTTTCACAAAGTTAAAAACAGATACAGGAGAATAATTTGAAACCAGTATTATCTACACAATATTTTCACTAAATGTTATCTGAGCCGAATAACAACTTATAATCTGTAATGAAGTTTAAGCAAAATTGTGTTTTCACAAAACTTGTAAACAATATCTGAGATCAATTGGGCACTGAGTGTTTGAATCATACCAGGAAAAGGAGAAAATACTTGTAGTTCCTTGTTCCGACACAATTTACTACCCAAACACAGTGATGATCCATTTTGAGCACACACCTGTCACCTGCATAGTCAAAGACACAGGTCAAGATATGAATCTGGAGAACGAATATATGACTTTAACGTATTTCTAGATAATTCTGAGGGAAAAGCACAAAGTCATCAGTCAAGCTGTTGATACCAAATGAAAAAAAGCATACAAATTCTTGGTACTACGCAAGAACTGGCATGTGCTCTTTGCCACTAAATTATTTTGGCATTTCAGCAGAACCTTCACAGACTTCCCTTTCTTAATTCATTAAAAGGAACCGAGATAATAAGATAACATCAGATCCAGTTCAGGGATCAATAAATAAGTGCAGCATTGCAAGATCATTCACATCATAACCAACCAATACATATTGGAGAAAACATTTCCCCTCATGTATGAGGTTGGTTTGAAAATAGTGAGCATAATATCATAGAAATTAATTGCCACCATGAGGAAGGCTGACTTACAGATAGAACAATGATGGCAACGTGGAGGTTTGCCATTTCGACAACGAGAGCAATATGCAGGTGCATTTTGCTCCTCTGAAGTTGGTAATGGAGGATTTCCACTATCTGTAGCAACATTGTTTGACATGGTCCTAGTGTTGTTCGCATCCATGCCATCCTCTTCAGTAGCATGTCTCCAGTTTTCAGGTACAGCTCCAGGATCGGTGAAAACGACCATCAAGTAGCACCATAAAATCATTGCAAGCTGCAGAAGAAACAAGATCCCTGAAGAAGTTTAAAAAAACACAAACAAACACAATCATGGTCGGATTTTCTCCTTAATGAAAAGAAAAAGTCCATGATAGTACTAAATAACTTAAGGCTTCCATGCGTAAAATGAAACGACCTCACAGTCTAGGAATAAATCAACATATTCTTTGCCATATTAGATATTTTGAACAGAAAGTAAATTTTTATGCTGGCAACACAACAAATAAAAGATGGTGAATAAAATAAATAGCAGCTCAAAATATTAATTTAAATATCACTGCCAGACAATTGATCTATATGCTACTCGACTTGTTTGACAAGAACATCTGGCAAAAGATGGCTTGGAGGAGGAAATAGTTAGTTGAATATAAGTACAAACCAAAACCATATTATTCATATATACTTGGTCATTCAATGAACAAACTAAAAAATAGAAAAGGGCCCTCAAAATGATTTCATAGGAGCTTCATGGTCTTTCTTGATATATACTTTGTTCAAGTACAGCATATGAAAGTGGAATTTACACATCTCTGATGTGTCAATTCTAATTACATCAATGTGTATTCACCTAAATTAAGATCCATAGACCATATTACACAACCTAGGTGCTCTCGCAAATGACCAAGCTCCTTTACAATTCAAAACTACAATGCGTTCCAGCCCCAAAACTGCAAGAATAGCTGTTACGGCGCAGGAATGCACAGTTCGATCTGTGACGACGCCGAGATAGGAATCTCGAAGGAAATCTAACCCCTCGAAGTCTAGGGGTTTCTACTAACACCGCATGGCAAATTTCTCACGCCATACTAAAAATAGACACTAAGAGAGACACGGAGAGGGAGAATGGTGGAGTTTACGAGTAGGTGGAAGGCGGCGAGGACGGCAACGGCGGCAGCCGCGGAGCCACCGCCGCCTAGGAGCAGCGGACCCCAGGCATAGACAACGACGGCGTAGTAAGAGACGGCGACGATAGCGGCGACGAGAGCCACCATGAGGTACCCCAGAACCCGCAGACCCGCGCACGCGCGGAACGGGTTCACGCGCCGGAAGCACTCCATCTGGCTGCCCTGCCTCCAGCAAGGTGGGGGCACGCGTGGCCGGCGGCGCGTGGACTAGCGGAGGAGGAGGTGTCGGTGGCAGCGCGCGTGCGAGGCGGGGTCTGGTGCGTTGCTGCGCTTCCCGGGGCCCGGTGAGGAGCGAAACTGCCAGGTTGCTGCCGCCGAGGTTAGTGGGCCCCTTCCCTAGGTTGGTGGGACCCTGCGTGGAGTGGCCTAGGCCTCCGCGTGCCGTGTGAGTCGTCCGTGGCACCGGCTTGTGACTCAGCAGCGACCGCTTGGGTTCCGTCGTTATGGCGCCGTGTAGGTTTGCGTCATTGTGGGGCCTTCGCGCTCTGTGCTCGCGGACGCGTGGGGAAGGAATCGCACGCGCTTGTGCCATTGTGGGAAAAATGCTCCGCCGCGTCGTGTGTGCTGCGTACCGTCTAAAACATCCCCTTGTTTTTTAGAGGATAAACACATCCTTGCTTCGAGATGTTCATATCCTTTTGTCATTAAACCACTCATCATTCGTTCATGTCCATATTTTATTTCACAATTGCTTACGATATTATTTTTGAAAGGTCTTTGCTTCCATTTAGGGGAGGAGATCTAAGCTAGACGATTAATGTTTTTTGATAATTAGAAAAATGTCACTACAATCGTCATTGGTGTGGAAGCTAGAGAGGCAAGAGAGATGCAACACAATTCTATTGATGTGCATCGAGCGGTATAAATACACCATGCACAGGCACGTCTACAAACGTGCAGCCTATCGTGAGCCAACTAAAGTCCTATGATCTAGCAAGGGGAAGTGGAGTGTGGCTAGATCTATGAGAATAGGGTCATGCACACCTGAACAGTGCCATGCAATCGAGCCATTCACATCAACACAAACCCCCTCCTGTCTCCGCAGTCTCAGCCGTCGATGGTGACGCAGAGACTGTCTCGAAACTCTATAAAAACAGTAGTGGACAGGCGCTTTGTCATAATGTTAGTGCAGATTGTTGATTGGTGGGGACATACAGCACACAAAGTTGGCCGGCGGCGAAGTGTTCCTGAACAAAGTGGATGTCGAGTTCGATATCCGACGATGGTGTACCAGATTGGCAGAGAGATACATGGCGGAGATATTATCGCAGTACACGATAGTTGCTTTTTCAACGCCACAATGGAGTTCCACAAGCAGTTGACGTAACCATGGGCACTCGACAACGACATTCGCAACAGCTCGGTACTTCGCCTCAACGCTCGAACGGGGAGACGGTTGGCTGGCGCTTCGAAAACCATGAGACAAGTGAATCGCCAAGGAAGACACAGTAGCCCGACATTGATTGACGTGTGTCCAAGCAACCTGCCCATTCTACAGCCGAGTAGGCAACGATGTCCATGGTGGTGGAGCCGATGAGATGAAGCCCGTGTTGAACGATGCCGCGTACGTAGTGCAGGATGCGCTTGACCAAGCTCCGGCAGATGTCGTGTGGCGCGTGCATATGGAGGCACACTTGTTGCACCGCATATGTGAGATCTGGTCGCGTTAGAGTGAGGTGTTGGAGGGTGCCGACAATGCTGTGGTAGAAGGACGCGTCAAAAGCCAACTCGTCATCGGACAATGACACCTTTGGCTTGGTATCGACCGACGTGGGCGCTGGCTTGCAGTTTAGCATGCCCGCATGGTCGAGGATGTCCAAGGCATACTTCTCCTGTGATAGGAAGAACCTGGATGCCGAATGATGTCCTGCAAGTGCACATGATATGTTGAAGCTAGTTTTCGATAAGTAAGAGTATCTACACCATAAGAGCAGCCATTTTCATCAAGCGAGATCACAAGGGAGATAGGGAAATCATCCCTATCATCATTGGTTTCTCCATCTAGATTGATCTTTGGACTTGTATATCCCGTACTTTATATTTGTGGATTTGTTCTAAGATTACTCTTGCACATTCAACCATGATATTCAACTTATGTACTTCATTCATACCTTGTGATCCTTCTCTTGATGGTTCATTTAGTTCTGAGGTTATGGGGTAGCCCTAACCTTGTTATGATTGAGATGCAGTGATTTATTTGTACTATATTATATAATTGTGGTGATGTTCTTCATGGTGGTGTATGAATGTCGACTGTTCACCACATTGCCTTCGGGACAACAAGGAGGTCAACACTTAGGAGGGAAGGGATTAAAGGTACCGCGGTGACAGAAGTTACCTTGAACCCTCGTATCTTCTAGGTGTGAGATTCACGGAGACTCATCTACTTTATGCCATTACCATGGGTGACTTTAATAGCCTCACTTGCCAATTGGACATTAGGGTGAGATAGTGGTTGCAAGGGATGTGTGACCGATTTTCGACGCACATATTTATAAGGCTCCGCTCTCATGATTATTATCATTTACACAAATTGTTCTTATTTGCTATCTAAATGTGGTTAGTGGTGAAACCATTCCCTTCAAGAACGCCTATTTTATTATTGCAATCATTCTACTTTTATCGTAATTTAATTCTTACTTTAAATTATACTTGTTATCATAACCACTTTAATATTATACATCTCCACCATTGTCGTGCTATTTTACTACTCAGTAGAACATTTGCAGGCTCAATAAACAGAGACAGTACTTGGATATGATACTCTTACTTATCGAAAATTAGCTTCAACCTACCATATGCACTTGCAAGACATCACTATTCTGCAACATCATCAAAGGGTGAAGACTATGACGACGACTTCGTGGAGGGCTCTTTGAAGCGATGCTCATATATCTGTCCTACAACATCATTAAAGGGTGGAGCTAGTGATGATGACTTCGTGTAGTGCTCCTTTAGGTGATGAACCAGCATGAGCATTATGTATTATGTTAATTTGAGTTGTAGTTGTTAGTTGAAAATCAGCTATGAAGAATATATCTTAAGAAGCACTAATAATGAACTTGCAAATTACAAATACAAACGGAAGCTTGCCATACCGTAAAGACCATTTTTGTGTAACAATATGTGCATGAGATCAGTGGCTATCAAGATGTAATAATGTAGTTTTGCTTTATCCCATTTTAGCATAGAGCACCCAAAAATGACTTAAATAAAAAAAATTCTGAATTTGACCCAAAACCAACCCAAATGAAAAATTTGAAACTAAACTCCATGCCAATAGTTTTAATGAGTCCTAAACACCTAAGAGAAGCTCTCTAAAAATAAAAAGGATTTTTAAATTATTTTCAAAGGATTGAGACTATAATAGGTTAATTAAGTGCATTTCCTCTATTCCAAATTTTATAGAAGTTCATATCTGAGGGTTATTTACCTCTTTTAACTATGAATTTTCCAAAAATATTTGAAAGGTATTTGAACTACTTACAGTTCAAACCTAAGTTTGTACAATTTTTGCATTCAAATTTAAATGACAGTCCAAATTAAATAATTTAACTCTGAAAAAATCATGGAGGATAAAAATTTCCTAGGGGTACTCTATGAAATTTTCCAAATTTAAAAACCCAAATTTGAATCCTCTTTAGTCAAACCTAATTTAGAACTGAAAATAAAACTAAAAAGCAAAACAAAACTCCCTTACCTCATGTATCTCCTCTTGTTGTGGGCCAAGCCCACCATCAGCATCCCTACGAGCGCCCTGTCCCCTCTATCGCTGACCAGCGGGGCTCGCTATTTAGGGAATCCCATCCATGTGTCCAATGCCGCTAGCGGTCAGCACGCGCTCGTGAGCAGCTGGCCGATGACAGCCAACTACCCTGCCGGGGTGCTTTCGTCCGCTGGCTGTTGCACCAGTACACCCGCGCCCATGCTTGTTCTTTCATGTGTCCATTTCTCGATGCTAGCAAGCCATTGTACCTCCACGCCATCAAGGTTGCCGTCTCTGATCGCGCCGCTTTTCTCTCCCTTCTCCTTCCCTTTGCCCATGAGCTCCCTTTCACATCATCGACCTCGTCATTGTCTTCTCTGTAGTCATGTGCATCCTCCTGAGCTAACCACAACACTCCTTGACTATGGCATAGCACCCGGGTATCGTCCAGGAGGACCAAGCCGGCCCTCTGGACACAGGATGGGTCGGGCCGACTACTCAGAGTCCGACTTCTACACAGGGTGCCTCATCGATTTGGAGTACAAGACAGGGATAAGTACTTACCCGGCAACCCCGGATTCAGTTGTAACTAATTAGGAAATCAATCTATAAACTGATCTGAACTCTTGTAACCCTACTCCGGTCGCCTATATAAGGTCGTGTAGGGGCCCTCCGATCGGTATGCTCTCACCTAGACTCATAAGCTCTCGTATTCTCATACACACATAGCCCTAGCAACCCAGAGATCTACTCTCGGGGTCTTGCGGCACTCGGAATACAAATAATATCAACCACCAAACATAGGACGTAGGGTATTACCTCTTCTTGAGGGCTTGAGCCTGTCTAATCTTTATTTTCCGTGTGCACCCATCTAGATCTGCTGTGCTCACGCTGCCCTATATTCAATATTGCCGGATCTAAACACTGACAGTTGGCACGCCAGGTAGGGGCATCATGCACAGATCCATCTGAACAGATTCGGATGGGTTTCTTCAACAACAATGGCGACTTCGTCCCGGACCGAATCATGAGATTTGGTTCCCTGGACGCTGTCCCTAATCTAGAACAACTTTTCCGGTTCGGAAAGCTGGACTTCATCGCTAACAAACTCGGCAAACTCCACCTCTGCGACTCGGCATCCTGCCAGTCGGTGGAGACTTCATCACCTTTCCCACTAGGACTCTCCTCTGAGTCGACGACTCTAGCGGTCATCTCCGAGGACGAGGTCATGCCCAAGTTGGATCTACTGCTTGAACACGGGCCTGCATCCATCGAGCAGGGATCCCGATTGGTCGGTACGATCGAATCCCTCTTGCCCGTCCTCGACTACGACTCGGACGACTTCGAGAGTTCGGGAAGTCATCACCTTTCTCGGGAGGTCTTCATGGCTGATCCGAATCCGTTGACAGACAATGGGGACTAGACAATTCCCATTGCAGATCAGACCCCCGCTCAGCTTGAAGCCACCCGGCTTCATCTGCTTGCCAAGGAGGAGAGACTGGCCGAGCAGCAGACCATGCTCGCTCGCCAACATGACGAAAGACGGCGTAATGATGACATGCGAGATCGAGGGCGCCAAGTCCACAACACACTCCGCATGCGTGAGAGGGACGGCGTCCTGATATTTCCGCATCCCAGTCACAATATCGTCGCCGCCACGGTGGCGGCACGTGCTATCAATATCCTTGAGGGTACCCCAGCTCACGACGATCTCCGATGGCTCTGAATCCTGGGGGAAGAAGCAGCTCCCCAACAAGCCGAGATCTCCGGGGTCCGCGTGGTTTCTCCTGCGAACGCTCGGAGTCGGCATTCTTCCCCGCTAGAGAATTCGCGCACCACCGAAGGTCGCCATACCAACCCAGAACACCATCGCCCCGCTGGATCGGTTCGTGACCGACTTGGCCTGGGTCGGTCCACAGCCGACTCGGACCCAACCATGATGGACGGAATGTCCCCAAAGCCGGGCGTTACGCCCAACAGGGCACCGGGAGAGACAATCGCGGCGGCCACCACGGCGACAGCCGCGCTACTAGCCAACACCGTTCTCCGACTCCTTCCGGCATGACCTACGTAGGTTTGAAGGCGTTCGGTCCCCGCATCCGCAACGCCATCTTTCCGCCACGATTGCGAGTCGCTGGTATCAACAAGTATACATGCGAGACTCGCCCAGACATCTGGCTGGCCGATTACCACACGTGATTGCTGAAGTACTACGCCCAGGGGCTTACCGACTGAAGGATAAGGACGGCAACATCATCACCAACGCATGGAACATTGAACAGCTACGTCGCTTCTATGCTTAAGCTTTGTACTTTCATATTTTAAGTATGGATAATTGAATAAATATTTCTCTGCTCCATCTGAGCAACTCTTAGGGTTTCAGACTGGCCTGCTATGTACGCTCACGGCTACGCATAGTAGACACTTAGGGGCTACACCACACTGAGTGTGTCCAAGAGCACTGGGGCTCTTCTCCTTCAATAATTATTTTAGTACTGTGTAAAAAGCCCGGCGTTAACTTTTCGTCTTTGATCGCCGGTCTACGCCACAACCCTGCGCTACACAGGAAACAGCCCACGGCTAATCTCTATGCAATGGGGGCTACGACAGGTTGACAAAAGCACACACAAAGGGCTAACTTACACACGAACAAATTTTTACGAAAGAAGAGATTAGTAAGCACAGAACAAGTTAACCAAAACATGCATAAGCAAGTTACACTCGGCCTTCCCGAGTACTTCAAATGTATGTGGAACAGTTCACTCGTTTTATTCCTACTTCTACAAGACAGAGGGTGTTCGCCGCATGTTGGACTTCCTCCATCAGCGCGGGGATTTCCTCATCAACGGTGTCAGCGGCAAGTCCTTCCCCGATTGCTCGCATGTCGAGCGATGGATAATGGGACTTTACCACTGCGAGCGCCAATTGGGCTCCGACCCGGGTAGATTCCTTCAGCAGAGTCTTCGCCTGATCAGGCACTTGGTGAAGGTGCTCCACGATCGCCTCCGCGTAGTCTGGAGTCGGGTCGGCCTCTCTGAGGGCGTCGCAGTTTGTTCGAGCAGCCGTCTTCAAGGACCCGGCCATTAGATGCACTTTTTCAAGGCACGTCTGAAGCACTGCAAAGGCAACAAGGCTACGTCAGCAAGGTACTCGGCAGCCTCTGGCTGGTCGAGCATGAAACCTTATCGCCTCAAGTTCTTCCTTGAGCTTAGTGGCCTCATCTTCAACGGCTACAGAAGATGTTAGAAACAGTCAGTACAGCAAAAGCAGAAGTGATCAAAGAAGTTGGAGTTTATTACCTTGAGCCCGGGCAGCCTCGCTGTAGACATCCTGTTTCAAAGACGCAACCTCGGCCTCCCTCGCGACCACCAGCTCTTGCGTCATGCGGAGGGTGCCCTTCAGGTTGTCCCACTCGGCCTGGCGCTGGCCGAGTCGGTCGAAGGCCGGGGGCTTGTCCTGCAGGAACTCGGTCTTGTCCCTGGTCCTCTTGGTCAAATTTTGTAAAAACGACAAAGGATGTCAGCTTCTCGAGAAAAATCATCAAGACCCTCCGCTCGGTTCCATAAACCGAGTGGAGGCTCGGGGGCTACACCCATTAGGTGCACTGATCGTGCCCCCAATGCGAAATCTACAGACTCCAAGGAAGAACCTCCGCCCGACTGCTTCAGTCGGCTGGAGGCTCGGGGGCTACACCCATTGGGTACACTGATCGTGCCCCCAATGC
Organism: Stipa capillata; assembly: GCA_019208055.1. NCBI lineage: Eukaryota > Viridiplantae > Streptophyta > Magnoliopsida > Poales > Poaceae > Stipa > Stipa capillata. The sequence continues at coordinate 246,063 of JAGXJF010004353.1, forward strand.
AAAATCTATAGGCTCCAAGGAAGAACCTCCGCCCGACTGCTTCAGTCGGCCGGAGGCTCGGAGACTACACCCATTGGTTGCACTGATCGTGCCTCTAATGAAGAATCTACAGTCCAACAAAGAACCTCCGCCCGACTGTTTCAGTCGGCCGGAGGCTCGGGGCTACACCCAATGGGTGCACTGATCGTGCCCCTAATGAAGAATCTACAGTCCAACAAAGAACCTCCGCCCGACTGCTTCAGTTGGCCGGAGGCTCGGGGGCTACACCCACTGGGTGCACTGATCGTGCCCCCAATGTGGAATCTATAGACTAACAAAGAACCTCCGGCCGACTGGAGCAGTCGGCCGGAGGCTCGGGGGCTTGACTACGAAAAGATGCTTCCACAAGGCGAAATATGAAATGAATTGGGAATAAAACGGTTTTCACCGTGCCTCCCTGTCTCATAAGGGAAGACAGCCTGGGCGACGCGACGTTTCCGCTTCCAGCATCTGTTTGATCTAGGGTTTCAACGGTTAGCCTTCCGGGGATAACGGCCGTTTGAATGCACCCCACATAAAGAGCGACTGTAACGTACCTTTAACGGGCCACTAGTCGGTTGCTGGATAAACTCGGAGCTGAACGTTACGATTTTGACGGGTTTTGGTGGTTGGCCCCAAGGGAACGTAATCACTTGAATACACCCGAGTGAAGGGCAGTTGTGGTGCGCCTTCAGCAGGCCACTAGTCGGACACCGAGCAACTCGAAGCCACATGTTTCTCCACCTGGACATTCCGAGGACTTTACCCTGGAACCTCCGGGATCCAGAATTTCTGGATTCAGTGGAACGTCCAGGCCTTAGGCTCCGCCACTCGGGACCGAAGCGCTACAGCTTGTGTTCTGATTCTGACACGAATTTCGAGGGCATTCCCCTAGAGGGACAATAGCTGGACCCGAACCACTCGAGAAACCAAATGCCACTCGGGAATTCAGTCGGGATTCATGGTATGTCCCCCGCTGGGCTATTAGCTGGTCTCCATCCGCTGGACATGACTGGATACCACTAGGACTTACCTGTTATTAACTCAACCGCCATGATATTTCTGCCCTATGGGTGAATATTACTTGGCTTATTATCTCTACTCTGCAGAAATTCTATGAGTCCCTCACAATCTTCCTGCAGGCAACAAAAAGGCGCGCCCAAGCGGATGCTGCTCGGAAAAAGGAAGAAGGAAAAGGTACTCGACTTGGGTGTTACCATGACAAACTGCAGCCAGATCGTGAAGGACTCGGGGGCTACTGACGATGGCATAGCACTCGGGTATCGTCAAGGAGGACAAAGCCGGACATCTGGACACAGGATGGGTCGGGCCGACTACTCAGAGTCTGACTTCTACACGGGAGCGCCTCATCGACTTGGAGTACAAGACAGGGATAAGTACTTACCCGGCAACCCCGGATTCAGTTGTAACTAATTAGGAAATCAATCTGTAAACCGATCTGAACTCTTGTAACCCTACCCCCGGTCGCCTATATAAGGTCGTGTAAGGGCCCTCCGATCGGTATGCTCTCACCTTGACTCATAAGCTCTCGTATTCTCATACACACATAGCTCTAGCAACCCAGAGATCTACTCTCGGGGTCTTGCGGCACTCGGGATATAAGCAATACCAACCACCAAACACAGGATATAGGGTATTACCTCTTCTTGAGGGCTTGAATCTGCCTAATCTTTGTTTCCCGTGTACACTCATCTAGATCTGCTGTGCTCACATTGCCCTATATTCAACATTGCCGAATCTAAACACCGACACTCCTTGTAGAGTTCACCTCCAGGAACGACTCTAGTAGTGGAGCTCCGATGAGCTCGTCGCCGTGCCATTCCTTGGCAAAAGGTGATCTTGGTTCCTTCCATTGCTCTTTAGATCCGCTATGCTTCCCCAATCACATCTTGATGCTCGCCATGATCTTCAGTGCAGGGAATTGCCCAGCCAAGGCTTTCTTCCTCGTCTCTGGTGAAGATCCGCCTCTGGCCTCTCCTTGGTTCTAGCTTCCCTCAGATCTTCTCTAGCTTCACAAGGACTCATTTTCCCTCTCTGACTTGTCCCGTTCTCTCTTGTACACGGGATGACCTCGCCACCATAACCATAGCTCCGCCATCCACCAAAAACACTGATGATCTTATCTCCTTCCTCCTTGGGGCCAACCAGTGGACGGAACATGCTCAAGGAACCCTGGGGAAGCTCCTAGCGCGGCGAGTGGAAACCAAGAAGCCCTCCTACCCCATTATCATCATTTTTGCAACCTCGCCATCGCCAGCCACCGCGGCATTGGTTCCTCCAACCTCCTCGACCTCAGTCGAGCACATATCATCATCGGGGTGAGCTCCTACGACTTCCCTACCATTTTTCCATCTCCTTTCAATTTTGTAACATCCTTTTCCCCTTGCTCTGTTCTAGCTACCACCAGTGATCATTGGATTAGCTTCTCTAGCGAGTTACCAACTCCGATGATCACCGAGTTGAGTCGGCTCTGATGCCAGGGGCAGAATCCCTCAAACGACGCTTGAAGTCATCCACGGGATCATGAGATCACTTCTGTGCCACCGTGGTTGCATGTTTGGGCTCACTGTCATTTAACCGCTGGTGACCTAACATGTGGAGCCTGGCTGAACGATTAGTTAAAAACATTAACTAACCTCTATATGACATGCTGGACCTGCTGGCTTAAGTTTTCTTTTAAAATCATGTTTAAAGTAATGTCTGACTGACATGTGGGACCTATTAGTATAACAGCGACTAAGTTAAAGAAAAATAAAAATAAAATAAAACTAACATATGGGTGCCCCTATTATAGACTCAAAGAAATAAATATAAATATAAGGGTAAATAGTAGTGTATGACAAGTAGGCCCAAAAGCCAAATGGGCCAATAAAATTTGACCCGGGCTGATTTTTGGTCCCACTAGTCAACCACTGTGGCTAGAGTTAAGCTGAGTAATAAAAAATTCATAATTTTCTTTCACGAGAAAAAGATAGAAAATGCTAAAAATGATGAAACTTGTAAAATTGTAGAAAATTCATATGAACACCAAATGGATTGATTTTATTTTGTAAATTCGTATTTTAATCTATACAATTTTATGGGGTAACTTTCATTCATGTTACTATTGTGGAAAGTTTGAAAATTCCTATCTTAAATGTTTTATATCTTTAGCTATATAACCCTAAATTGAATGAAACCAATTGAATTAGTTTCATAATTTAATTCCCCATATTTTAGGATGCATTTCATGCATAATATACTCTCTAGTTTTACTAGTATTGATTGATTGCTTCTTTTCATTGTTTTCCTACATTTCGGTATTCTTTTCGATAGAACCAGGCAACGAAGAATTATACAGAGTTGATCTTTAGTACGGTCAGGCGTATTACCAACAAAGCAAGCTTTGCAAATTTGCTAAGATTCCTAAATTAATTTATGCTATGATTTTGAATGAGATGCTATGCTTGATTGCATATGTTTATGTTGCTATTGTGATGGTTGTAATCACTAGCATGATTAGGTTTTGATTTTTCAATCTTGGCCAGTGAGTCATGACATTAAATGGACTAATAAATTATGAAACCTAATAAGCGAGATATGAGAGTCGGGGCATTGCTTCCACAGATAGATCAATGAGTGAGGTAATCGTAAGCATCACAGTCGTCCACTTGATGCTGGTATCGTGGGGCTATACTTGTCACCCATGGTGGAACTTGTAGTCGGCCAACTACGAACTTATGACACTTTGAAACATTTCCTGAATTTAGAAAAGTTGGTCACTTCTTGGTTGACTTGGTCAGAGATTTGAATTAAGTCTTGGTTGACTTAATGTGATGAATATAGATGAAATCTTGTTTGATTTCAAATGCTTGCTGATATGAGATTTATGTGTTAAATTAGAGAATGAATGGTTATGATGAGTACATATTGATGTTTATGTTCATACCATGCTTTAATTTATCGATGATGAAATACTTTTCTAGTATTTTAATTCTTGTGCATTGTGTATACTTAGGTTAATTAGGATGAGCTTACAAAGCATCTTAGAAGTACAAAAGTAATTATGGGAATTCAATTCCTAGACTGTTGCAGGTGATCCTAGCGTAGGTGAGTTCTACAATCCCGATAATGTTGAATCTGATTCTACTAGCCTTGTTTGTCCCCTTCAGCCATATTTGGGTTATGTGTAGCTTTTGGAGATGGTTATGGTTGCCGTCTCGGGTATTTTTAATCATGTTCCGCTGTTGTTCGCTCTTTTACTTTTGTGGTGAACGACCTTCGAGTTGTATTATTTGTAAATAAAGAGTGCTATGTGTATGAGATGTGTTTTATATATCTTGTATCTCCTTCTATAGAGTTTTGTTTTGATATTCAAGTTGTTCATGTGGCACCCCATATACCATGTGCGTATGTCTTTGCTGTGTATGGGGCAGCCATAAAGAATTAGTATTATTCTTTTGTTTTGATAAGCATGATGGTTTTCAGTTGAGTGACCCGCTAATTGTGATGCGCTAGCTGAATAGGCTAGGTGTGGATGACTATATCGGATTTTCGAGCGACCCACTAGCTTTACAGCTTGGTTAGGGTGAGGGTAAAATTACCAAGTTCCTCCGAGACCTTTGTGTCTACCAGACTTGAGAATGACACTAAGTCTTTTTGTAGATTTTAGAATTGCATTCAGGTCTTGTTGTGATGTGTGTGTGTGTGTTTCCCGAACCACCTGTAAGAAAGGACATGTGACTATCCCCTTTCACATGCTACATCACATGCTATTCTTAACGCTATATCGCAGGCACTTTTTACAGAGAGCGATATTCCACTTATCGCAGGAGATTTTGGATAAGAACTGCTTGTGATGAGGATATCATAGGCAGTTCTATTTAAAAACTGCTTGTGATCTATTTTACATGACTAATTATTCATGATTTTGCCTAGCATAAGGAAACAAAACAGACAACACATATATCTATACATTCATATCATTCATTCACAGTAATCTAATTTGAATCACATCCAATCATAGAAAATTGATACATATCACATAAATTGACTCACAAAATGAACTCAACAATTTCATCAACCTCGTATCTCATAAAGTGAACTCAGCAATCTCATCCATCTCATATCACATAAATTCAGAAAGTAAATTTGGCATCCATATAAAAGTACACTAAGAAATATATATCACAATGGACATGCATATACATGACATGAGTCTAAAAAGTTGTCATTTCTTCACTAAAAAAAACTCGTCTTCTTTCATGTCTTAGGCATGGAATTAGCCATAATTATCGAGAACCTCTCTAACAAGGAAGGCGGTGACGAGTTCTCATATTCTATTGAGTTTGGATGAATCCAATATCGTCTCCGGGATGCCTCTCCGTTGCCAATCAGAATATATATTAAAGTCTTGAATTTATAAACTGAAGAGAACTATGATAATATTTATCGCAATAGTGTCAAACCTTCATATCATTTTTTTGAATGTTATGAGCATGATTTTCATGTTGTGGAAAACATAGAAGCCACAAACGCTTGTTCCTTCTGGTTGTTAGTAGCACTAGTAATATATTGAATTTGGTCACTAGTTTGAGATCGTCAATAGTATAATTTATGATATCTTTTTATTGTGTATTGAAAGATATCTTAATGCCCTTATAGTGTCTAAGCAGCTGATTGGCACATTTTCCTCCCATCCTGCTGTAGCTCTTTCACACCCTACATGAATTCAAACAGTTAGCCTTAGGCATTGCAACACAAAAGGACTTGTTCATAACTCTTCCAACGTAATAATGAATCCAAATACATGATCCTTGTATGGTTTACAACAAGAATCCAATGCTTCTGCCTATAGTTATGCCTTGAGGTTAGTGAAATTCACGTTATTTTGGAGAATAAAGTTTAACCTTGGATGGAGAAGTAGCTAGTGCAACACTTACACCTGGTTGTATGATAAAAGTATGAACTCCTTATCGTGTTGAGCACACAACACATTTAGCACACAATCGGAGATAAGATCTTCATTCTCTTTGATATCCACATGAAGACAATGTTTGGGTCAAGGAACCCTGCTTTTATGTGTTTCCTTCTACATTGTTCAATCATTATCCTACACATACATAAGTATGAGTTACATATATATGGAATTAGTATGTATAACATGAATGTTGATTGTGATTGTAAACACTTATAGTGTATGGCATCTATGAGTGATACTTTGAGGGATCGGAGGTTGAAGAGTTACCACAAGTCCACAAAGTTCACAGAGAATTGACATTCTTTGAAGTCGTTATGGAAATGATCCGTAGTGAAATGCACCTTGATAGTCATGGTCTGTGCATTCAGCGGCTTCTTGACCTCTTTCAGGTAGTACTCGTGCAACTTGCAGCTATATTTTTTAGGTATTGAGCCTCTGGCGATTTGACCTAAGGCTCTCCAGTCAACGTATTTATCGACCAATGGTGCTAAGGGGAACTCTTTGTCAATGTTATGGTGTGGATGAGTTCACCTTCATTGGATGGACATGCCATCCCAGTTGCAGCCTCTAAAGGCTCATCATAAAAAAGCCTCACCAATAGCTTGCACCGCGTCATGTCCTTGAAGGTAAAAGGTGGTATTAGATTGAATAATTAGCTACATATGGCTTACAACAGTATTGTAAGTGGACCTCGAGATGGAAATATATTTACTAGGATCTCATCGATAGGATACGTGATGTTGCGATCAAGTTCACTATTGGGGAAAAAGGCTTGGCTACTCTTTCGGTTAGTAGCGAGGCTGCTTTGCAATTGAATGTCCCCTCGCGAGCTCATGACCACAATTTGCTCTAGGGCTCTTATATGAGCATTGACCCTCAATTCCACCATGTCAGTGATTTGTTCTATAAGAGCAGCTCTTTCTCTTGCTTCACGCTCGGTTTTGGCCAAGCTATTATTCTTATATCAATACAAGTCCTCGAGGAATCCTTTTCTCTAGGTAGTGTAAACAATTGTTCCCTTCGTGCGGCTTGGATGCTCCTTGGTCCCAATTGTCTAGTTAGTATAGCTTTCTCCCTTTGGAATTCACAAGGGGACGATACTGTGGAAAGGTTTTCCTGAAATAGGCGACCAAGTTAATAAACCTTGTAATGAAGTGATAGATATATTGTAAACCAGGTATGTTAATTGACATCTTACCAATTTGGAATAGACTTCCTTGGTTCCTTGGCTTGTGAAGGAGTTCACATCAAAAGAAGTCACATCTGGACTCCTCACGTACAACAAATTTCTTGCACGTCGTCCAACTATGCTGGGAAATGGCGGGGACAGGTCATTAAGGCGTGCCCTCTCCTCCTCCTCCATCCATCTCTACACTTTGGGTGCATACCCATAACTACCTAGTCTGTGATGGTGGGTGTCCTTAGCCGCGAGCGCCTTCCCTGCTGCATTCTTGGCCTTCAATTCTTATGTTTCCCTCGGCTCCTTAAATTGAGCCCACATCTCTCGATCCATCCATTTGTGGATATCTAACGGCTCCTCGTCCTTTGCGATGAAGTCCCAGCGGAGAATAAACTTGAACTCCTTCCAAGCTTTATTAGCTACTTTGATCACAGCTCTATCAATGTGGGCCTTTAGTTCTTGTGTCAGTGACTTGGTAACTACTGAAATCTAACAGAGAATCATTTCAAAGAAAAAGAGAGCAATTGCATTCATGCAGAATGCCACAAAATTGAGCAGACTCAGTTTCAAAATCAGAGTAGTAGCAAATATGACTAACTAGCTGATCACCAAAACCATGTCATATTTACTATTAATGGATCAGTACACATTAGCAAGCTTGGTGGTTTGTTAGGTACTAAGATTTGACAAGGAAGAACTGAAGAGGCAAAGGGAGCAATTGGAGCCAGAAATTCATAATCATCCAATCATACAAAATGGCAACAAATTTGTTCCCTATCAGTACAATGAGGAACACAAGAGAAGTGAACCAATAAATCAGGAATATATGCTACTATATTAACTATGATCTTGTTCGTCTCCCCTTTCTTGGTTCCTCAGTATTCAGGTGAAACTTTCAGAATACAAATTAGTCATTTGGCAATTTGTTTAGGCAAGCATGAAGATGTCAGGCAACAATTTGTATTTAATTGTTGGACAGTAAAAATTTCATCTATATATTTGTAAGAAAAATATTTTGAATCTCATATATCTTATAACAAGATCTAATTTTTGAGTGATGCATAATCAAATAGCAGATTTATCATCTCACTATTAAACATATGGATGCATACGCACACAATATTCTAGAACAACATATGCAAATTGACTTCATTCCAGGATCAAGGGCTTGACCCAGTGGCGAGGGGAGGGGGCCGGTGGTCTGGGAAGAAGGGGACAGGAGGAGGGGGACGAGAGTGGACCGACAAACGAAGGGGAGGAGATGAGGACATCCCACCTACAGTTACACCCTCAGCTACTCCATCTCCACATGATACCACTTCTCATGCGCAGGAATTACAAGGAGAATTCGGATCTTCCGAGTTTAATCCTGGAGAGTCCGAAAATGTTCGCACTTCTCCGAAGCTATTCTCGGAAGCTCCGACTTCAGTCCCGAAGGCTCCGGGGTCGGAACGTCAGAGACTCCGAGGATTCTCGAAACCTCCGACTTCATTCCCGGAGGATCTAGGATCGGAACGTTAGAGACTCCGAGGATGTTCCCCGAAGCTAAACACGGAATTACAAGGACCTATCACTAGGGCTCACGCTCAACAACTTAATTCTCAGGTACTTTCATTTTTTGGTACTTTACTTGATATTAAAAAAACATATGGTGCTGCCTAAAGGAGATGATCTTTTGCTTATAAGGAATGAAGGTCCAAGCCTAACTATGAGGGATGGACATTGGAGCATGACGAGAAGGAAGGGAGGAGGTGGCAGCCAGCCTACAAACAAGAATGGAGATGCGGAGTTGCGGTCAAGCTATTTCAAGACTTTGAAGCCTCCATGATGTATCTTCGTCCATACCAGTCCATAGGTGTTGCGCCGCCTTCTTTTGGGAAAGGCCCATGTAATTTCGGAATTAGGCAAATTAGGCAAGTCTTAGAGGCCGTATACGAGGAAACCCACCTGTCCTCACCTCTTTAAATACCCCTAGGATTCTTTCTTTAGCCTTGGGTTTCATTGAGTTGTTTAGCTACTGCTACAATATTGCATCTACAACTCATGTAGGACTACCAACTTGTTTAGATCTTCAATGGAATCCTAAACTTTGTTTTTCTATCTTGTGCCAATTTAATACTCGTAATTTTAGATTGCAATATATTATTGTTCTTGCTGGTTCTTCGGTTGCTTGCAGGAACTCAAACTTCGTGTTCAGGTTGATCGTGCCTATGGCCAGGTCAATATCCATTGGAGGTTGGTTTAGCGATTGCTAAGGCGTATCGTCGTGTACGGTATAGTCAGATCATCAAGGTCAAACTCCACCAAACCATTAGTTATCCTCGTCTCACCGAAAGATTGGGCAACCGTTCCTCATCAGGAGGGGGAGGGGGAGGGGGAGGGGAAGGGGAAGGAGCTGACGACCGGAGAGAAGAGGGAGGGGAAGCAGGACGATGGGGACGATGGTGAAGTAGGGCGATGATGGCAACAATCTCCACGCAGATAGCCTACCGACGTCACTTAGAGCTCGGGCACGCCGGTGGTTAGGGCTTGGGCACGATGGTGTCTCTGACTTATGGTTTTTGGGTGGGCCGATAAAAAAACCCTACAAAGTATATAAAGGGGGGGTCATCACAGGCGGTTTTTTAGAAGAACCACCTGTGATGTCACCTCATCACAGGCAGTGTGACCTCAACACAGATGGTTTTTGGTTAGAACCACATGTGATGTCTTTGTTATTGTAGACGGTTCAAGAACTACCTACGATGTGTAACTAGCCCAAGTGCATGAGGAAGTGGGCAACTTGGTCAGCCCGACAGGTAAGCAAGCTCTTCCCTTTTTTCCCTTCTTTTTACCTTTATTTCTGTTTTGAATTAGGGTTTCACTAAAAAGGATTCAAACCTTATTTTTAAAATTTATAAAATTTGAAGATTATGAGGAAATATATATGGTTCACAATTTTTCTTAAACTAAAATAACTTCGTTTAGTCTATCATTTTAATATAAATGTAAAATTATCCAAACTTATGTCATCCTTTGTTTTATCCTTGGTATTCAATAACAAACCAATCATGCTATCACATACTTTTTCTCTACATGCATGACGTCAATGAAGTGACGAACTTGTAGGTGCTACCAATAAGTTCCAGAATATCGACATCTTCTTCCACACGACCTTCTCACATGGAGCCTTCAGTTTCCTTCCCTTCCAATACATAACTTTTACATCCTTAATCATGTCATATACATTTGTACCACTAAATTTCCTAGGAGGTGTACCATCCTTGTTTTGTCCGTTGAATTATTTCTTCATTCAGCGATACGGATGATCACTCCGAAAGAGCCTATGGTGACGGATTTACACAGTTTTCCCTGAATTATTAAGCCGCACACTAGCTATATCATCCAAATGGTTCATACATGTTTTTGACCCTTTGATACTCTGCCCCACAAGGTTTGCAAGGACAGGATAATCATTTATATATGATGCAAAATAGCAAGTTGCGCAGATGGAAGTTCTCTCGCTTGTGAGCATCAAATACATATTTCTCGTGGATACACAGTTTTATGAGATCATCCATCAATGTCTCATGGAAAACATCTAAACCGTTCCCAGGTTGCTTCGGTCCTTGCACAAGTATCTTCATCATAATGTACTTCTGCATATGCACAACCAAGGAGGAAGGTTATACATATAGAGATTCACAGGCCAAGTTCTATGAAGGCTGCTCATGTTTCCAAATGGGTCTCCATCAGTGCTCAATCGAAACCTTATGTTCCTTGTTCCCTGTCGATCTTTGAATTTCCTATCGATCTTTCTCTACTTGATGGAATCAGTAGGATGTCTAAAATTTCCATTATTTTTGTGCTCCTCAATGTGCCACGGCAACAATTTTGCATCATTCGCAAATAAATGCTTTATACGGGAACTATAGGCAAATACCACATGACCTTAGCGGGTGTCCCTTTCTTTCACCTCCTCTCACTCATCGTCGTTGCCTAGATTCTTATGCCTGTATCGGGATGACTTGCACATCGGATATGCATGGAGGCTTGCATATTCTTTCCAGAATAAGATGCAGTCCTTCCAACAAGCATGTATTTGCTGTATTTTCTTTCACAACAGACAAAGAACATTATTGGCTTGGTACGTACTTCTACGCAACTCATTTCCCTTTGGAAGCATGTCCGCTATCAGACCTAATAATGCCGTGAAACTCTTGTCTGACCACCCATCGCTGGCGTTCAGTTTCAACAATTCAAGCAATGATGAAAATTTTGTATACTTATTCTTGCATCCCTCAAATAAAGGTTTCTCCGAACCCCCCATCAAGACTTTGAATTTCTCGTACTCCCACGTATTACTCTTCCCTTCTGCATGACACAACATCTCGTCCAGATGGTGATGATCATCCGACAATGTATCTTCATCTGAAACAGAATCGATATCATCCACCATGTAGTTATCTTCCTCCACAATGTCGTCATTACCACCTTCCTATATTGTCTGCTGCTCACCAGACTTGTTCAACATGTGTACAACTCTATGAAACCCCTATGAATCAGGTGATCTTGGATCTTGTCTGAGTTCTCAACCATATGTAGATTCTCACAGTCTTTGCATGGACAACAAATATATTGTTTCCCTCTATTCAATTTATGCTCTACCAAAGCTCTTATGAAATCTGAGATGCCATTAGGTACTTTTGGCTTAAGTGGTTAGCATGGTACATCCAGCTTTAGTCCTTCTACACGACACATAAAAATAAATTTAATTCGTGTTAAGTATTGAGGTTCACAAAGTGCCTACCAAGAGTTAACTGATCTATACAACTTTAATTAATATTGTCTTTACTACATCAGTTTTGACAATATATAAAGAATAATTGCCAGTATTCTATTTAATTCAAAAACATACAACCTACCAATATTTACAAATTTATTTATGACAAGTACAACTTAATATAAGACTTTATTAATCAATATAATTTTAATTAATCATATTAAAATGTGGGTCTTTACTATATCAAAATATTATCAAATTTTCATTTCACACGAACTTCCAACAATTATAATATCTATTTATGAGAGAAGATAAATCAATTCTAAAATAGTGAATTACGCATATATGCTATACAAAAACTTCTCTCACTTTCATAATATCCAAACTATCCACAATTAATTTATCATTTTGCCGTCCTAAAATAGCTAGCAACATGCTCAATGTAGTAACTACAACCAATTATATGCCTAAAAATCAACAAAAACAAATACAATTTGCCATAACCTAACTAGATCTACATTATATCTCTTTAACATATTAGATCTACCAAATTATTTATTTTTTAAAACCAATCACTAACCTTAGATCACCAATATGAAATAGATATGCAATATCGTCCCCAAATCAATGGTTAAGCAAAAAATTATCTAAGCTCCGCCGCCAAGAACTAAAAATTTAAGACAAGGCTCGGGTTTACAGGTGGTAATAAATAAGTGTCTTATCACAAGAGGTTAACCGTCTGTTAGAAGCCCCTCATCGCATACGGTTCTTATTAAAAACCGTCTACGATATGTTACCCCAATATCGTAAGAGGTTCGCATCCCTAGGAGTTAACCCGGGCGGGCCTTATTGTGAACCACCTGTGATTTTCTATACTAGATGCGGTTTTTGAAGAACCACCTATGATTTGTGGTCTTCCATAGCCCATTCTATAGTAGTGATCCAACGAAAAGCTACGTGTCATCAAATTATTCACTTCTCTGAAGTTTAACCTCTCTGGTTCAATCTAAGCCAAAGCAACTATGCTGATTTCACTAAGATCAACCCCACTAGGATTTGCTCGAACTACTCCAGGACCATAGCACACCATAAAATTCACTAGGTTCGAGATACCTACCCCAAGATAAATCGATAGTTTCATCAAGTCGTAAATAGTACTAACAATTCTAATGCGTCGCGCGAATGAAAAATTCAATCCTACTAAAAGTAGGTCAAGTACACGCTAATGCGTGTATGAGGGTGATCCTGAACACACAAGGGTTATCAATCGACGAATCAAGATAGAACTTTTAGCACCATCAAATCTACCAATCAACACAAAAAATAAATAACTTAGTTAATAAATCGTGTGCGACGGAGAAATAAAATGGTGTTAAAAGTAGGTCAAGTACATGCTATACAAGGGTGATCAGGAACACACTAAGGTTATCAATCGACGAATCGGGATATAACTTTTAGCACCATCAAATATACCGGTCAATTAATGATAAATTGTAATATTGTATTATTAACAAACAACTGATTCGAACGCAATACATGATAATATATTGATTTTAAACACATAATACATATTTCATTATCAACGGTCGTGCAAAAATACTAGCCTAATTTTCTAACTATATGTACATATCCTAATACATAAACTAAAAAACAACATCTACAGATCCTAACACTACCTGGAAAACTACATCTACACAAACAAATATCTCAACTAATAGAGAAGAAAGAAATCATATTGTCGAAGCGACGGAGTTCCGTCACTTCTTCTCCTCCTGCCCCCGAGCTTCTCCTCTTCTCCTCCTCTCCTAAGCTGCTCTCCTCTCTCGGCTCTCAGTTTGTCACCACAGCAGCAGCAAGCAAGTAGGGAAGGGAGCCACACGATGCTGTAAATATTGGGCCTGTCGATCGACCGATAGACCCCCTGACGTCCAACCAATATGGGTGTTGGCCCGTGACTATTGGTGCCTATCGGCCATCCACTTGCCGACAAGACCCTGTCTACCGACTGGTGGATGATTACAGTGTGAATCGGCTCATGCACAATCAACGCATGCAGTTCGAATGATAGGCATAAGGTTAACAATTTTTTTATAAATATATATTCTTTAAAATTATGAAAAAAATATTTTAGAAAAAAATTTGAGGACGCAGAGTCTTGCAGCAAGAAAATTAGAAATATATTACCACTACAGCAGCTTAAGGAACTGTCGAACCGACTTATTTCTGTCAATTTAAATTCTAAACGCAACATAGCTTCACCTGGGCAGCAACTGATTGTGGCATCAATGGTTCGGCATCGTCGCGATAACATAAATGCCCCAGCCGTGCTAGGATGTTATTGACAAGGGCGTGAACCAAAGACGGCACGCGGTGTGGCAGAGCTCACACCTACACTGTGGCCCTCTTCTTTTCGGCTTAGGCTTGTGCATAAGTCAACTTTAGCTTAACTGTCCATAGAAACTCCGGTGGGAGGAAGCTCTGATAAGCTCTGAACCCCTTCTTTTTAGCTTCTGAGATGTGAGCTTATTTCGTGTGATATATGATGCAATATTTATAATACCCTTGAAATTATTTGTGCACCGTTTAATTATTAATATTGCTTTTGAACTACATCATTATTTTATTGCAATTTCTAACACACTAGTAACAAGCATTCTATTTGATCATTTCATGGAATTTCAAGAAACCATTCGACGGTACACAAAAGCATACTCCGTTCAAAATTTTCCCAGATCATACACACATCAATCAAAATTTGGCCAGATCATACACACATCAAAATTGCAACAAAAAGCAAACACTGCACTAAAAATTGTCTCTTTCATAGACATCAAAATCAACAAGACCTACTCCATGTACATCTCCTGACCGTTGAATAACCAAACAGTTCTTATTAAACTGAAGGCTGCAAATACATAATGCATCAATAAACTTACGAGATGATAGTGCAAATAATCTTCAGGCATTAGTATGGCATTTGTTAAACTTAAAACTATGATTCATCTAGCTTGCCTATTGATAGTAAGAAAGATAATCTTGGGAGAACATCTAAAATCCAATAACTAATGAATGCCCTTTGACAGTAAGAAAGATAATTAACAGAAAAATCATAATTAACAGATAATTAACAGCAAAATCATTCTTATAATCACAACATCATTCTCTGTGCATGACATTACAGAAATGAAAAAAGAAAAGAAAATATGTTTGCCACAAGCACTTCTGCACTAACACTTCTTCGGTGATGAAGTTGTAGACATCTATGTGTACAACATGTGATTGTTCCAAGCTATCCCTAATCTTTATATAGAAACACAAGTCTAACAGGAGTTTGCAAAACTATTCTTTCTTTTGTTATAATGAGAGGACAACTTCGTCAACAACCATTATAAATTGAAATCAATTATATTAATCATAGTTGGACAACAAAAATTAACTAACTGTAAGACGTGTGCACATATCTACACAATCTCACTACATTAAATCGAAAAATTGCAAAAAAGGAAAAACCTTCGGCGATGAATGAGGGCCAATGGAGGATGGGGCTCGGGGCAGGGTCGGAGAGGGAGGCGGACGGGAAGGGCCAGTGGAGGAGGCGCTTCGGTGGCACGTCGGGAGGAAGGCAGCCAGGACATGGTTGGTGGCGACTCCGAGCGTCAGATCTGTGCCGATGGAGGAGGGGGCTCGGGCCGTCAAATCCGGGCCGGTGGTCGTTGCTCGGGGCGATGGAGGGCAGCGGTGGCCGGATGTGGAGCGGCGGATGGATCTGCACTAAGCCGGACGACGAGGGAGGGAGGCGGACGGGGCAAGGAGCCGGACGAGGCAAGGAGGCGGTGGCGGTCGGTGTTGGGGTCGGCGAACGAGGGCGAGCTCGGGCAGCGGAAGAGGTGGGGGTGCAGGAGCATCCCGAGCGCCTCGGATGTGGGAGAGGAGAGAGCGGGGCAAGGGGGGCCGAGGGGCATGTAGTGGCACAATCCCGTAATTTGCTGCCCAATTTAGAGGACATTTTTAAACCCCGAAGACCATAAGCTCAAGAATTTGGTTGCCCGTAGCTTCCTGCTTACCAATGAGATTTTCAGAGAGCTTAACTCTATCGCTAGCCCTTTTTTTTGGCCTGTAGTTTTTTTAAACCATAAGCCAACTCAGAAGCTCAAAAGAAAGGGCTTTGTCAGCCACATAGCGCGTGTGTCTGTCTTTTTCTTAAATAACGTCACGCTGCTTATATTACATTATGTTGAAACAACGCTGGGTATCAAACTGAACCCACCCACCGTTACAACCCGATAAGATTCGTCACGGTTCCACCAATGCGCATAAGAAAGCCCACGTGTCCCATAACGTTACGTTTGTGTCACTTGTGTGAGGCGCCTTGCTTTCCTCCCAGTGCTTTCCTCCCGAAACCATACGCATACGCCACCATCCCAGCACGTAGGGTATGCATGATTCGTCGAGCCGAGCGGCACACATGGAACAGCCTGGCGTAACCCGGAAGCAGGCCCGCAATTGGTAGGCTGTAAGCTTTCCTTCCCCGCATTCGCATCGCCTTTGCATTGCGAATTGCGCGGTTGTACTAACCCAACCGAACAACGCGCCTTCTGTGTGTGGCGTTCTGAGTGCAAGCGCACGTCACTTTTGCGGCCGTTTCGGTGTGGCGTCGACGCACAAAATTAGGCAAGGAGCGCGCTTAGCTTAGCTTAGCTTTCAGCTCTAGTGCTTTAATTAGTCTTTTGCGTTGCTTGCCTGTCATGCTATCGCTGTGATGGTTGATCATGGAACCCGGCCGGCGCCTGGGCACGACGGTCCGTTGCTTGTACGCTGCATCAATCAATCTAGTATCCATATTGCAAAAAGTATATATATGGAGAAAATACTATGCTACACCTGCGATGTGTCAAAATCATGCCAAAGCTGGTTGATACTCTTAGGCGTGTGGACAAGGCAAGTACATGGTAGAGTTTTGATATGAACCGGAGTTCCTGATCTTTTAATAAAAAGATAGTTACGATTTTAAGGACTTGATCATCATGATTCAGATACCAACCATACAGATAGAACTATATACGACTGATCCATGGTAATCGCTAAACTAACTCCATGGTGTTATCGACTTTGCTGGAAACATCGTCGACCTATCTATGAAGTATTTTTCCTATAAGTAAATCGAAAAACAAGTAAGAAAATAGTAGCGCAAGCAATTTAAAATTGTGAATATGCTAGATAGAACGAAAATCTCAACGAGATGATAAAGTTGGGGTTCCACAAGCGGTCTTTACATTAGGTCTATCCAACACTAGACAAGATCACAGAATTTGCACTTGGATAAACTCTTAACTAAATAAAATTGCAGCTTCTACTCTGCGGCTAAGGGGGTATTTATAGGAGGAAAAACATGATGGAGGGGTTAGCCGAACTCTAGATGAAATTCAGATATTTTCTCTCTCCTCCGATTAGGCTGACCTTTAGACCGACCCTTAGACTGGCCCAAAAATTGGGCTCCCGACGCTGCTGGATGGTGGACTCAAAGGCCCACGCTGGCTGGACCAAAAAGAAAATGAACGTAGACTCTGAAATATGACTAAGTCTTTATTCTTCTTGTTCCTATTAGCTGCATTTAATCTTCAGTTAAGTTTTTTTTTGTCAGCATCATCATGCCATCATGGGGATTTCATCTTGTAGTATAGGGCAACAAGGTCATGATCATCTTCATCTGCTCTCATTGATCTGATCATCTTCTCCCTCTATTGTGGGACATGCTTGCTAATCTTGGTCAACATGATGCCTCTCTTGAGTTGGAAGTTTTGATCCTTCTCTTATTCATCTTGGCTTGGCCTTGGTCAGCAAATGGTGTTGTGGAAGTAGTAGTAGTAGTGAATGTATTCATAGCGAAGATGTCTACATCACCCCTTCTTTGAAAACAAAGCCGTCTTCAACTTTTGATCACCTGAAAGCAAACTAGCAAAGAAAACACTGTGTACACAACATATTTATGGATATCATTGAATACATGCCCTCTTTGTAGTTGATCAACAATGGTTAGCACGTAGCAAAATTTTGTTTCATTACCCAACAAAAAGAAAAGAGCACATAATTGAACAATTCAAAAATTCTCATTGCAACCATATTTTGAAATATAAGTGAAGCATTGATGGGTAGATTCAGACTTGCAACTCTCTTCCTTAAACCATCCCAACATAGGTAAATCAAATTTAATGGCTCTTTGCATAATTCCATCTGTTATGATGGAGGCCATATAAGAAAAACAAGTATTTGCACATATTTATATCTTAAATTAGTAACTACATAATTTGAAGTATCGAAAACAGATAGCAATTCATTAGCAATATTGCATAGCATTCCAAGTCATGAATTTAAGAATGAATAACATTTGTGTTCTCACTTTGTGCATCCAAATCAAGAGATATGTCAATGGTACTACATAGTGCACAAGAATCATCGACTAAATCATTTGTCTTATCATACACTGTATCAAGTGAAGTGCCTAAAATAGGAGGTACATCATTAATATCATCATATGGCACACCCGAATCACAAATTTCAGCAGTAACATCAAACAAAGCATGCACATTATCCAATTTTATTATCATCAGATGCTTGTTGAATTTTAGTTTTGCTACTGTAACATCCCAATTTTCCGAAACCCAAAAATTGGGGCCAACAAAAACTTTTTGCTAATAATGCTGATCAGAATATACCAGATTAAAACTCTTGTTCAAATCATGCCTCTGCAAAACCCTAAAGTGAGGCAACCAAAATCTTTCACCCCTGTTCCTACTTCCTTACTCTCTGCTTCATCGAAGCTCGGTCCGACAAGATATTTAAACTCTGCTGTACACCTTGTCTCTCAACGTGGCTAACCACCCTTGCATTCCCGCCACGATCAACATCTGCCGCAGAGTGCCCATACGGTATTTCTACGAAATTGGAACATATACCCGTCATAAATCTCTTCCGAATGATGTGATCTTCCATCATCTACTCCGTCATGTTCTATCACGAGTATGTGCACATATATACTACTTTTATGTATGCGCACATACGCAAAACCCTCACCCCTACTTAACGGGCTACGAATCGAAACCCTAGCTCATCGTTCGGCCCTGCCACGACCACGTGCATATATACATGGATATATCAGTGGCAGAAATCAAACTCCAACTCACCGTAACTTCGCATGACCATTCCACCACATGCAAACCTTATATATGCTAAAATACTCAAGTGTATGCGGACACATACACTCCAAACCCTAGTTCATTTCTTCTCTCGGTAAACCCTAACCACCATGGTTATCTCTCTCCTTACCCGATGTCATTCGAATATTTTCTCACCATTACCATGTTACCATGACGGGAGATAAATATTCATCCTATTAAATTTCTGCCACATAACAATTTACCCCTTTCGCCATCTATCCATTCACCCTCTTACTATAGTCAAAACCCTAATTACCGTTCACCATACTTATCCACAATGCCATGAGTCCTATAAAAACTCCAGAAATGTTCTGAGACCCTTCCTATCATATTTCTACAAATATATCTTGAGGTCTCATGCAAGTAGTTCAAACCATTTCGCGTCTGAGCTGAATCGACCATTGAGCCTCACCACCAACTCTAAGCGTATATGAGCGTATGCCTGTGGCACGTCTCGAAGTCTGACCCACCATGACCCCCTGTGATTGTTTTAACCTCATTGCAATCCTAGATATCCTTGCGGTCACCCCACCACCTTTCTCTCTCCTACGTGATGAGGTAAACCTAAATCTAACCCATAACCCTGTACACCCTAGCTCTTAACCCCATCTCAATTCGGGGACCATACTTGCTATAGGTCTCAAAGCTTCCTTGCTATCCCTCGTTCCACCACTCGGCTGACCTACCAAGTAATTCAATAAAGACACCCCAAACATCTCTGCCATTTCCCGGGTATTCTCCACTGTTATGTTTGACTTCTAGTTCTCTTTTCCCTATTGCATCAACCAAGCTCATCACGCCACCTCAACTCTGCACCAGAGCAGCACCAGCTGTTTAATTCTCTCTAGCTTCCCTTCTCTTCTTCTATTCTTTGCTCCCTAGTCCTCTCCACCACAACACCGAGCTGCCCCATCTCCATCTCCCCTATACAACCAAGCTCCATGCCACCTTTATTCCCATAGCAAGTAAAAGAGCACCCAAACCCCAACGCCAACACCTCTCTGGACTTTTACAGCAGCAACACGCCACCAACTTCCCTTTTTACCTGCTCCTCATTTACTTCTTGCTAGCTCCTGCTTTCCTTTTGCACTACCACACTCCAAGCCACCCTAGGCAGCAGCTCTCTTTTCTCCTGCCATGCATGTGCTGCTCGTATGCTTTTTCTTTACACCAGCACCTGCTAAGTCAGCTACTCCTTCTTCTCTTTCTCATTTCCTACTCTTCCCTGAGCAAGTCTACACGCCAAGCTTCCTTGCACCCCGCTCCAACAGCCCCTACTCCAGTACCGAGCTGCATCAGAGCAAGTTATCCATCAACAGTCCAAGCCCCTTCTCCCTCCTTCTTCTCCTTCCTACTCTCTCCTCAACTCCCATGCCGAGCTCTCTCTTTCTCATTCACCTACCTCAATGCGACCTCTCTCTCCTTTACTACCCGTGCTGCTCCACCACTCCCTTAAGCACCAGTCCCGAGCTCCCTCACTCGGCTGTCGTCCAATCCCTCCACCATTTCTTTCCCCAGCACTCAAACCAAGCACCTCCTACCGCTCCTTCTTCTAACTTCATCTTCCTCAGCTCCTCTTTAACTCTTCTCAAGCTCCCAACACCAAGTTGCACCTGAGCTATGCTTGCTTCGCTGGAGCACATCATCGCCTCAACTGCCGCCCTCCTTCCTCCCTCTTCTCTTGATCTCTCCAGTGCTGAGCTCGCTGCTTGCTACTCTACCTCAAGCAACCAAGCGCCAGAGTCTTTTCTCTTCTTCCTCAAGCTGAGCAAACTCTCTCTCCCCTCTGCTAACCTTCAGTACAAGCGCCGCGATCCTGCACCTCTCCCGTACCAGGCCGCCTCCCCGGGAGCTCGTACTTCCCCCTGGCATCGTAGCAAGGCGTGCCGCACCACGCCGATGAGTGCCGTGGCTCCTGCATCGCATGCACCATGCACCTGTGCGGCATGGTTACGGTGCGCCGGTGCTAGCTCCTTCCCGCACCATGGCCAACCCCGCCGCAGCCATGGGTGCAGCTCCACGCCACCGATGAAACCCCTCGCACCTGCCGCAACACTCTAGCTCTCCTTGCCGCCGCGCTCAACTCACTGCCGCGGTAGCTCGCTGCAGTACTGCGCCTCTTTTTCCCCGCTGCGGCAGCCCTTCCTCCACCGCGACAGCATGCGGCAAGCCACCGGCAGCTCGTGGCAACAGTTTCTGCCACCTCCTCTCGCCGCGGCAAGCTATCCCCCCACCGCGGCAACCATCCTCCCACCGCGGAAGACACCTCCCACCGCGGCAAGCCCTTGACAGCCGCGGCAAGGAGCCACCACCGTCCTCCGCTTCTGAAGTTGCATATCATGGGTTACATTTTCCAGCCGGGGTGGGTATTCCTTGCTGAAAGTGCATCTAGAGCCCCCTAATGGATTTTGATGATTAATGACAAACAATTAAGGGACTAATGGTTTACTAAGTGTATACAGGTGAAAAGTCCCCAAGTGATTGGTTTAACCAATGAATGTCGACCCCTAAAAAGTAGTTGATGAAAGAAGGCTTGGATCTAGAAGACTAGTGGAGTTTTTCTAGTGTTTATGATCATAAGATCATTTGAGTCTATAGGACAAGTCATTCTATAAAGAGGGGTTAGATTTCTAAGCTAGAAGAAGAATCTTCTTGTGTGCTCAATCTAAGATCTCAGAAGAATCCTTTGAAAATCTCTTCTGAGACACAGATTTTGATTCTCGGTAATACCGGATTAAAGAACCGGATGTACCGGGATTGGCCTCTGTTGCAAGGCTGATGACTTAATCGTCTCAGGCCTTGAAGAGTTTCAATTGCGGCATGACCGGTCTTGAACCCGGTGCTGCCGATAATGGCCTCTGTGTCGGAGAGTTAGGGAACCCTGCCACTTAGGGTTTGCCCTAGATTTCATATTTCAGAAACTGGTGTTTCCGCTCTTCAAATCCGGTGCTTCCGGGATTTGCTTCTGATATCTAAAGTTATGTCCCAGTTCCTTATGTTGTCTTTGGCTCTGCCGATTTCGATTTCGGTTGTGCCGAGTTTCCTCTCTGGACTTAGGTCTTGTGTGTTGCTTAGACTAAGTCCCATTCTTCGTGTGTCTTAGGTGCTACCAGTTTCGTGTCCGATGGTACCGAGAACCTGTTCTGGACTTAGTCTATTTGAGAAGCAGTATAACCGTGTGAATTTATGGTATGACCAAGTTTCTTCTCTGTGGAAGAAGAATTGGTCTACTCTTGTAATCGTGGTTCAACCGATCTTCAAGTCAGCACTACCGGGAATCGTTTCTGGAAGTAACTTTGTGGAGTTCAGTATTCAATCCCGGTGTGACCGAGTTCCTCTCCGAAACTACCGACTTTGTGTTGAATCCTTTCGCTGTGCATCTGAAGCTCCTTAGAATATGACCGTTGTTTGAATTCCGGTGCTTCCGGTTTTGTCTTCCGGTCATACCGAAGAAGAATCTTTGAGTCCAACGACTCTTTTCTGAGCTGAGCCTATGTATAGCCCCCGACCCCCCTGCTGGCTCGGGGGGACATATAGCGCATCTCAAGCAAAAATTCTCTCACCAACTCAGTGTTCCACTTTCCTCTTTGACTCCTTGAGATCTACTTTGAGAGAGGGAAGCCTTTGAGAGAGATTTGAGATTGGATTGAGCATCCAAGCCGAGCTTCTTTGAGCCTAGCAGATCTGATTTGTTACTCTTGGAGATTTGGCATCTCCTAGCCGGCTAGGTGTCTTTGAAGAGCTCCAGTTTGTGGATTCGCCTTCGAGCAGTTTGTGAAGGTCCGGGGATCACCTCAAGATCCACCATGAGTGATTGAGCAAGTCCTAAGTGGACAAGGCTCAAGGAGAAGAAGGTGAAGTCTAAGTGACTTCGGAGCTAAGTGCTCAAGCCTCTCGAAACGAAGACGTAGAGTTGTTGCCAACAACTTGAACTTCGGGTTATGTCTTGCGTCTTCTTTATAGCTTCTTGCCTTAGTTCATTCTCTTTGTTTAAGCTATTGTGTTTGGTTCTTATTGCTTCACCCTTAATCTGCTTCACCTTTGCATGCTTAAGAACAAATTTGAATAAAATTTGATAATCTCCTATTCACCCCCCCTCTAGTCGATAGACCTCGATCTTTCGCTTGCTCTGCTCGGACCAAAATATGTATCCCTTAGTGGAAGACGTAATTCCTCGAGAACCTACCTAATACCACCTCTTTGGATCAAAGACGTACTGCCCGAGTATGTCTTCGATGTCACCCCGTGTACCTAGCAGCCACTTTGCTCTCCCTTATTACCCTCCGACAAAATCCTCGACAACCCGTATCCTCCCCGGTTTGGCTCCGTGTCAGGCGATTCTTTCCTAAGACCAAGCATAATGCTTGGATACCAGTAATATTTCTTGCAACGAGAACCTTTTATTGTGATTATCCAAACGGATATAAAACCCTAGGTTCTTCCATGTCTTAACATAATAAGTGTATTGTAGTATATTGTTCTAAGAGCTTTTTATTAATAAGGTCATTAAAGAGAGTATTGTGGAACCTTCCTTACTCTCTGAACCCATCTGAAATACCAAAACCGAAATCATCTCCCTAATTCAAATGTTCACTTAAATATGCCTACATTTGAACCGCACTTGAACAAGATAAATTCTTCAAAAAGAAAAGAGTATCATGAAAACCAGAATGCATTGCATGCTGATCTCTTTTGAATTCCTATTTGGCTTTTGACTCGTTGGTTTCTTATCCGACGTGCTTTCCGACGTGTAGATACGACGTTACGATATTCGCGTGAGGGGTCCCGGACCATTGGCGTATCAGGCTCGATACCGACACTCGGCCAACAGTGCCAGGCAAGCTCTCCACCCTTGATCATGTTGAATCCCAAGTTTACGAAATATATTTTGTTTTACAAAACATGCATGCTATGTTTTATACCTGTTATTTTATGTAGCCTAGTTATGTCTGACACTTAGAAAACCCTAGCTCGACCCTGTATTCCCTGTCACCCTAAGGATTACGTATTCCGGGGAAGTTGCCGGAAGCCTAGGGTAGAGTATGTATGTATGTATGCTTAGCCCTGCGGTAGAAAAAAAATTAGGTTTTCAAAATAAAAAGGGAAATACTCCCATATTTCATGTGGCAAATGTTTGGAAATGGACCGTCGTGTCCGGAGGAGTATGAAGGTAGTATATCCATGGGTTGGGATATTTTATCGTAAAATGGTTTTGTGAAACCAAAACAAAAAGGGAGAAGATTTTGATCCGGGTCGAAAATGGAGGGCGAAAGCAGGAAGCTTGTTAAAGAGCGAGGTAAGGCCCGGCGTGGTTCTCGCTGCCCGTTTACGGGAGTGGTGTGGAGTCCCTCTCAGATCACCTAAGGACCGATCTTAAGTGCCGTTTGGCCAAGTCTTACCGTACATCCACATGTCCTTTATGGGAAGGACTTGACCTAGTACCCGGTCTGAGATTAGCATGAACGCGTAGGCAGTGTGGAGCATGCAGATGAGGTTGTAACCTCTGTAGAGAAAAGTTCCCGCGGAAAAGCGATGGCTTGTTCGCCACAAAGTTGGAACACCAACCTCCTTGCAAGCGATGATACTGACTCGAGTTAGGTTTGGGACATGTCCATCTGGAGGGTTCGTGGCTAGGTTTACTCCAGTGAAAAGTCTCGTTGTAATAGCCCTATCAGTATACGATGCATAGTATACCCAGGGTGACCTACATCGTATGGGTAAAGCCGTACCACCTCTGCAGAGGGTTAAAACTATTCGAATAGCAGGGTTAAAACTATTCGAATAGCCGTGTCCACAGTCATGGACAAATTTGGTTAGGCCACACTAAAGTAGATTGGGTTTCAAAACCTAAAAATGTGGTTATGGGTTTAAGGACGCGATCCGCCATGTTCGCAGGGTGACATGCAAATTTCCCATGGTGTCGGGAAGAGTGAAGAAGGGATTTCCCCATGGACTTGGGGAACCCTAGTATCCCCATTGTAACGGGTGAGCTGAGACTCCCCACCGAAGCAGGTGATCACCACGCTTTTCGGTGAGTAGGAAAAGCACAGATATGATTCCCGTTGTTGCAGGGAAGACTGGTGGAACAAATGTTTGTCTCGCAATACTGAGACAATTTATGGAAACTGCTTTAATATCTATTTATGTATTTCATGCAAACTTACTCTCTTGCACAAACTTTCTCATCTTTTAATATATCATCAGGGGTCATAGACTCAAATTAATTATTTTTCCATTATGATTGAGAGTATAAGTGTTTGTCCCACCATGATGAACAACACTAGTATCATATTGCCAAGGTCTACCCAATAATAAAAACAAGCTTGCATAGGTATGACATTGCAATCAATATAATCATGATATGAACCAATAATAAAAGTGCACTCTCACAAGACGTGTTACCTTCAGCTTACCACAATCGTTGAACCATTGGATGTGATAAGGACGGGGATAACGTGCGGTGGTCAAGCAAAGCTTCTCAACCATCTTTAAACTCGCTAAGTTATTACAAGTCCTGACATCAATGATTACATGAACTAAACACTATAAACTTGGTTGAAACAAATTGTGTCATTGATTCAATTTAGCATGCTCCATACAAGTACTCGCATGGTAATAAGACTCGGGTACTTGTCTGACAAATCAACACTAATTTGCACTTCCTCCTAGTCAGTATTTTGTATCACCTACAAGGTTAGTAGTAACCAAAGCATATGCATCCTCATTAATATCATTAGCTGAAGTGTACTCACCATTATCCCTCACTGGAAGAGCTCTTTGCTTGAAAAACCACACATGAAATGTTTGTATCCTTTGTGTTAATGACATTGCTTATCTCAAGCTCTTCCCGTTGAGGCAACCGAATATGAACTTAATTTGTGCAAGTGAATCATCATTATTGGGTACCTCATGACATGGTGGCTCACGTCCCATACCTTGGTGGCTAAAACAGCGTTGCCAATGTTCATGGCCTTTGTTGTAGTTGAACCCATCATCTCCTGCGATTATTGACAAAGTTATCCGTGTAGTAGTTGCCATTGTGCTCTTCTTTAAGTAGCAGCAATTGAGCTCCTGAGGCAGCAATGGGTACCCGTTGAGCTCTCATAGCAGTGAGGACAGCGAGGGGACCTTGTGGAACAGCAGGAGGTGGAGCAGGTTGCCCTAACCCATTCATACGGGCCAATATAGCATCAAGCTTTGCATTCATCTCTTCTTGTGTTGTCTTGAGCTCAGCGTGACTCGTTTCTAAACCTTCAAGTCTTGCAATGGTGCTGTAGTGAGCAGCCTCCAATTGTTCCGTATGGTCGAACACCAGCTTTATGAATTCAGCATGCAACTTTTGCGATCAAGGGGTGAGATCTCCCTTCTTATGCTCTCCATCTCAAGAACCTACCATTATTAGTAGAAAACAAGAAACGAATCACAAGTATATGTTCATATCAACTACTAGGATGTGGTCGCAAGTCCCTCACAATTATGCTTAGTACCAAATTCTTACTCGTTATAACCAATGCAAACAGGCGGTCATCTATGAACTAGTGTTGGCTTCAAACAACCGATAAAGATTGAATGCAGCGATGACTAGGAATCAGCACTGTCGAGACCTGTATAGTTGGTAGAAAAGTGGAGCTAGGTAGGCATAATTATAATAGCAGGGATTAAAAGTGGAGCTAGGTAGGCTTAATTATGATAGCAAGGATTAACAAATTATCAGACTAGCAATGCATGTTGAAAAGATGCTAAATAATACTAGCCCTAATTGCTGGACTTTGACTAGTACAAGATAAAATAATCTTAAGCCTAATACCGAAACAAGGAAATAAAGAAAACAAACAAGACAATTGCACAATTCTAAGATTTTTTTTCTTTTTTTTTGTTCAGTGGCATTCTATGTGCCTTCTTACTCTTTTCTAATTTTTTTTTACTTTTTAGCTCAGAAAAATGCCCAAAGGATCCAAATATTTCAAAGGAACAAGAAAAATTAATAGTCTAGCAGAAGGTCAAACTCTATCTGGGGTGTGTCTGAGGTGTTGCGAGCTGCCTAGCAGCAAGTTAGACAATGTCTGGGGTATATCTAAGGTGTTGCAACGCTTGATATCTCCTAAACCACTAATCGGATTGCACTGAAATTTTTTACGTAGGCTTAGCGACACATCCTTTATTTCATGGAATTTTTCTAGATTTTTCTAAGCAACTTCAATTTTGAGTCCAAATTTGGCTCAAATTTTAAATTCTGAGTTGAATCCGACTTGAAATGGACTTCTTTTCCTTTTCTTAATCTTTTTTTAATTCCTCCTGGGTTCAGATTAACTCCCTACTTCTCCAAGTTGAACCCTGAATGGGCTTAGTTTCCTTCTCCATGGCAGTGGTGCTGAGGCCAGCGGTGGTAGCAGCGAGTGGAGAGACCCAAAAGTTGGCGGTGATGGTGATAGAAGTAGATGCAGGCAAGACAGCTAGGAAACTGTGGAGATGGTGAAAGGACCTAGGATTTTGTATAGAGGGGTTGAATAGATAATTTAAAAACTTTTACGATTTAGGCCGATTCTAATGCGGAATTTAACTAAGGGGTTTTTCACAAGTTTAAAATCTAAAACAATTAGGCTCATTACGTGCACCAACACCCTAAGTCTATATCAACAAAAGCAAAACTAGGGTGACAAGCAAGCAAAAAAATTTCTACACAAGATAATTGCTCAATAAAAATTACAAGAAAGTAAAGAAGATAAGGGACACAAACAATGTTTGTTCTCGAAGTCTGAATATCTATCGATATTCTACATCTCTGTTGAGGAAGCTTATCCCAATGAACAAGCCGGCTCTGAATCAAGCGTTTTCCTCAAGATCCTTGCTTCAAGAAAGAACAACTCACTTTGGTTTCTCGTTCCTCTGCTCCGGAGATGGTGAGCTCCACAACTACTCACAACTCATCGGGTCTCTTCACAACCTCTGTTGAAGAGATCACTGAGCTCACAACTACCAATCCATCTAGGAGGTGGTGGCCTCCAAGGGTAATAAGCTCCTGAACTTCCACTCGAACACGACGATACGAAGAGCTCAAACCAATGCAACCAATGCTTAATCGCCAAGTGTAACACAATACGCCACTTCCTCTCACACCTCACCAAGAGCAACTCATGCCCTAGAGACTATTAAGTGGAGGAGAGTAAGAGAAGAGACTTAACAAATGATCCCAAGCGCAACAGCTTGTCTCCATCCATGGCCAAGGGGGCTACTTATAGCCCACCCTCAAAACTAGCCGCTATGCAACTTTTTGCATTGCCTAGAGGCTCCGAACCAGCTCATCCAAGAGGGTTCGTGTAACTCCCGAGTTTTTACCCCGTTTTAAAACCCTGCATTTAGGTCCTTATTAAAACTCTAATTATTTTTATCTACATTTTGCTTTCATGATCTCCCGCATAATGTCATGTCATATTGTTGAAAAGCAAAGTCATGCGTATATGTGCATATATGCAGATGATATAACCCTAAAATAGTCCCCCGGAGCTTCGAATCTAAATCCTTCCCAAAATTGAGAACATATACGCGGTATATACACGAGGACCCAAAACCCTAATCCCTTCCTCCCCTGACGATTTGACCAAACCCTAATTCCCCTTTTTCCTTCCAACTAAAGGCAAACCCTAAACTCCTCTTCCTTGATGACGTTACCAAAACCCCTTCCTTCCCCTTCGACGGTTTTTATCGAGACCCTAATTTCCTTTGCCCCTGTGACAACCTTGCGAAACACTAATTCCTTTTTCGTCCGATAAAAGACCAAACCCTAGCGGCATATATACCTACCAGTATCACATGTTCGAAGTGGATATACCAGGCACCCCCAGGGACCCACATGTCAATTATGGGGCCCACCATTTGAAACCTGGTCACCTCTCACCTTTGCCACTAGCTATATCACCCACCAACCTATTCCAAAACCTAAGAAGAGCGAGATGTGCATTACCTTCTGTTGCTAGAGTGTCTCGTACAATGAGTTTCGGCTTGAACTAAAACCCTAGTATCCCCAACATGACCTAGGTTAATCCTCGAGCACTTCCATGAATTAAGGGGCTACCATAACCAATAGGGACCTCGCGTCCATTCTTATTTGGAATATAACACCACATTAGGTTTTCTCTCACAGGCCATCTCCCTTATTTCATGTTAAAAGACTTTAACCAGAAATGGAATCGAGACCATAACCATATTCAAAACTTTTCCTAACCTTTGTTTCTCTTTGGACTCACTTAAAGGAAGTGTCGAGACCATGCTAACCATAATAGGAAGAAGGGCCATGATATATACACATGTGTTCATATACCTCGTTCGGGAAATCGTCAACATAACCTAAAACCCTAGCGATCCAAGAATGTTCTCGCGGATGAAATCATGGCATTAGCATATCATGTGCATCATTGGTTCTTATTTGGAGTTCTCAACTCCTTGTTTATTCCCATTCTCTTTAACGTGTAGTTACTGACACACTGGATTCTCTCGAGAGGGAACCCGGATTTCCGCAGAACCAATTCCCGGAGGAATACTAGTACCCCAACTCGCCAGGCAAGCATCCCCACCTTGATCATGTTGAACCCTATATTTTCAAACTTACTTATCTTGATTGCGAACCCTACATGCTATGTTCATAATACCACTATTTTGTTAGACGTAGCTATGACCTAGTATTGCATGTGGTCAATAAATCTTTCATTGTCGCCTTAGGACTAATCCCACTAACGGTATGTTCTTACTATCGGGAACGTAGGAAATAGTAGCTAAAGCTAGTGCCAGCTTAACAAAATAAAACTTTGGCTATATGTTACAAAATACTTATTCTTGTGAAGAATGGAGTCTCACGGAGGTGTCCATCATCATCGGGAAAATTGTTTGTGAAAAGGTTTCCCGACAAAATCCTAAATCAAACCAGAGTTGCTTTGGATCCGCGTGAGAGATATAAGGTGGTGTCGAGGAGGATGGTTGTCGAAATGAGGATGCCTTATGTGGTATCTTTGAAATGAGGATGTAAGTCCTGTGTGACTTGGGATTTATCGGAGTCTTGCCCGGATCAATTAAGGATCGAATCTAAGTGCCGCTCGGCCAAATTCGTATCGTACGTCCACATATCCTTTATGGGAAGGACTTGATCAAATACTCTACTTGGTACTAGCGTACGAACCTGTAGGCAATAGGTGGAAAAGTGCAAAGAGTGGGTAGACTCCAGAGAACCTTCTCGTGGTTTAGCGTAGGAAGTTGTTCGACATAAAGACGGGTCTGCACTGTGGCGTGGTTCAACAAGCAATGCGAGAATGGATCATCTGGGGGGTTCGCCGCTAGGGCTATATGGAGGAAAAGTCTCGTTGTGTAATCCCTGCCGATACACCTCATGAAGTGTACTCAGCGGATCCTAGCAACGAGGGAGGATCACATCGTGTGGGTAAAGCCGTACAACCTCTGCATAGTGTTAAAAATCTATTCGAATAGCCGCATCCTCGGTCATGGACACAACTTGGTTTAAGCCACACCCTAGTTAGACTTGCTTTGATTTCAAAATATGGGTCATGGGTTCAAGGACGCGGGCATGATGTGCCCGCAGAGTGCGGTATGAGCTACGGGTCGGTAGCGAGAGCCGCAGAAGTATGCTTGAGGTCGTGTCACACGGTGGTGGTGCGAGGTCTTGGTGTTAAAGTTCAGTGTGGAGTTGTGGGAGGCGGTAGCTAGTTTCTACCGTCTCATTAAGTTTATCATCGGACGAGGTTTGTCAAAATGATTTTCAATCTATTACCGTACTTGTGACAAGAACTTACTTTTCGTCTAATATGCAACCTAGGCTAGTATGTCTCCTTTGAAAATAAGCCTTGCATAAATATAGTCGTTATACACCTCCTACGGGATTGCTTGCGAGTACATTCAATGTTCTCACCTGACTTGTTGATTTGGCCAGACGAGGATGAGTACTTCTCCGAGGGCGATAGCGACTACGAAGGTTAGGGCTTACCCCAGTTGGTTGCCTGTCGGGTATGGCATGCTGATGGGCACCAATCACGTGTATCTTATTTTCCGCTAGAAACTCTTTGAATTCGGCCAATAGGCCATGTGTGTATCCTAAAGACCTTGCGGTCTATGTATCAGGCTCTATATCATTGTATGACTATGGTATTCAAGGCAACTTGTGTGTACTGCCTACTGATCATGGGACCAGTACAGTAAATACAAGGACTTATTCAGTCCTTAAAACTGGGTACTCCACACTTCGGGATTCAAAGAACTAGCCATTAGTCCACTTTTTGCATTATTGGGAGGTTCCAGATGGAGATCACTCAAAGGGTCAGGACGGAAGAAAAATCTTCTGTCCAGAAAAGAAAACTTCGCTCAGATGCTATGGATGGCTCCTACTTAGAGGATCCAGAAGCTCAACACTTAGCAAAAGCAAAACCACCTAGCTCCCTTGGAGGCTCTAGAAAAAACTCACTCAGAGTGTGAGCAGACGAGATTAGCGCAGAGGAACAAAAACTAGGGTTTCTTCTCGGAGGGTTCGGATGGAAACTACTTGGAGGCATCGAACCAAGAAAAAGCTCTCTGGATAGAGATATTTTGAATGCTTTGAGGGTCTAGAAGAACTTCACTCAGAGGCTCTGATCAAAGGAAAGATGGTTGAATCACACAAGATTCAAACCAAAATAAATACGAAATAATTGAATCACACAAGATTCAAACAAAAATCAACAAAGAGGAGGATGCAACTTATGTAAAGTTTTGAGCACTCGACACGTGACTCATTCAATCTACTCCCCTTATAGCCCCTCTTGATAGTACGATTTCTATCCTATAATCTGGTCTCCTACCAAACATCTTTAGATCGGTTAAACTAGGAAATCCTAACCTAGGCATACCCTTTCCTTGAGCATTCTAGTTGAGTCTCGATGAACATGATCATCCAAACTCCAAGTCAGAATCATCTTGATCACCCTTACTTGGTGAAGTCTTTCATTTGGCTCCCCATAATCCCTTATAGGAAACCTTCTCTTGAAGATCACCTTCTCATGTCCAACAACACTTGGACTGCAAGCTTCAATTATATCTCCCACATATGGAACTTGACTTGAACTTGTCTTGCTCATCTTATTATCATCACCTCTTGATGCTTGTCCACTTAGCTCGTCGTGATGACCCTTGCATCTGGATGAATATCATGACTTGATGCTAATCTTTGCTCAAGCTTTATGAGATCATACTCTTGATATCTTCCCATCAAGTGGTACTAACCCATCACACATTTTTTTCACACATAGAAATGTGTTATTCCAGAAATTGTAGTTCACAATTGCTTACCAATTCCACTTGATCACATGATTACAAGTGGCATGTCTTTTAAGCTCGATGCTGACTATCCCGAATTCATCCTTGAACTTCATCTTTGGTCAATACTTTTTCTTCTTTTGAGCTTTACTTTGGTTCACTTCTTTAACATACTCTTTAGTTGTCCATCTCCACAAGATGGAACCTTCACTTGAAGTTCAAATGTCCTAATATGATACTTGACTTGACCATATCCTTATCAACTTGATGTCATCATCTCATCATGCTTTATGAACGTTGAATCTTCACTTAAGGTTCATCTTTATTTCAAATCCATTGTCCTCACATAACACTTGACTTGATCATGTTATTCTCAACTAGATGAACACATCAACTCATCACACATGGGCTTCACGGGCTCATAGGCTCATCCTCTTGATGCAACCTAATGGAATGGTACCTAACCCACACACTTTCCAAATTTAAGGAAACGATTAATCCACAAACCCGATTGTCTTTAATCACCAAAACCACTAGACACACATCTAGGGGCGTAGATGTACTTTCAAACGGCACTGAGCAGTCACGTGTGCCACAAAGTCATGCGAGCCGTCAAACCGGCCAATGAGTGCGGTCAGACTGGCTGGAGGTCACCACCTATTCTGTAGTAGAAACAAAGAGCATGACAAGAGAGAAGACAATCTACTGCTATTTTTTCTTTTCTCACAGGAATAGAAACAAAATCGGTTTGATCAAGTAGAAAATTCTAACTATGAACCAATCTAGAACCAGCAACTCAACACAATTAGTACAACAAAAATTCAACAATGCAAAGTACTAGATTGAAAATTGCAGACTCAGATTGGTTTGGACAAAGATAAACTAACGCTAAGTTCTTTTGGTTTTTTTGGATGATAGGAAAAGGCATTTTAAATCTCCTAAAATTTATAAATCTCTGACCAAGCAACCTAGTGCTCTGATATAACCTGATGTGAACCAGGGTTTCTGATCTTTCGATGAGAGGGATAACTACAATTTTGAGGACTTGACCCTCATGATTCGACTACCAACCATATTAGGAGCACCGTACACATACATGTCAGTCAATGAACTAGCTCCAAGGTGTTGTCAACCTTGCTAGAAGCATGATCGACCTATCCACGAAGGACTTTTCCTGTGAGAGGAGTGGCCCAAAAGTTTGCAGTGATGGCGAAGAAGGCGGATGCAGGTGACGATGGCTAGGAAACGACGGAGACGACATTGAGTAGCCACGACGCGTGCAAAGTGGCACAACTAGTCAGACCGGCTGATGAGGGAGGTTAGACCAATTGGAGGTGGCGCCTGTTCTACAGCAAAAACAAAGAGCACGATAAAGAGAAGACAATCTATTGCTATTTTTTATTTTCTCAAATGAACAGAAACGAAATCGGTTTGATCTAATAGGAAATTCTAACTACAAACCAATCTAGGACCAGCAACTCAGCACGACTAATGCAGTAAAAGTTCAACATTGCAAATACTAGATTGAAAATTGCAGGCCCGATTGGTTTGAACAAAGATGAACTACTGTTACTTTTTCTTGTGTTGTTTTTGGACGATAGGAAAAGGCAATCTAAATCTACTAAAAACTGTAAATCTCTCACCGAGCAACCTAGCACTCTGATACCTCCTAATGTGAATCGGGGTTCCCGATCTTTCAATGAGAGGGATAAATATGATTTTGAGGACTTGACCCTTATGATTCGGTGACCAACCGTATAGGGAGAACTGTACACGATTGATTTCCACATCAATCACTGAACCAACTCCATGGTGTTGTCTACCTTGCCAAAAGCACGATCATCCTATCCACTAATGATTTTTCTTGCAAATCAACTAAAAGAACAAGCAAGACAATTGTAGGTGTAAGCAATCTAAAATTGTAAATATGCTAGATAGAACAATAATCTCAACGAGATGATAAAGTTGGGGTTCCGCAAGCAGTCTTTACAATAGTCTATCCGACACTAGAGAAGATTACGAAGTTTGCACTTGACTAAACTCTTAATTAAACAAAACTCGAGCTTCTATGCTGCGGCTAAGTGGGTATTTACGAGAGGAAGAACGTGGGGGAGGGTTTAGCTGAACGCTAGATGAATTCGAACACTTTCTCTCTCTTTCAATCAGATCGACCTTTAGACCGAACCTTAGACTGACCCAAAAATTGATCTCCTGATACTCCTGGATGGTGAACTCAAAGGCCCACAAAGTTTGGACCAAAAAGAAAATGAACGTGGACTCAAAATATGACTGAGTCTTTATTCTTTCCGTTCTTGACCGAAGGTGCATTTGATCTTCAATTAGGTTTATTTGGCCAGCATCACCATGCCATCATGGGGGTTTCATCTTGTAGTAGAGGGCAACACGGTCTTGATTATCTTCAAGTGCTCTACTTAACCTAATCACATTCTCCCTCCATTGCTGGACATGCTTGCCGATCTTGATCACCACGATGCCTCTCTTGCATTTGGAATTCTTGATCCAAAAACCCGTAGGCACACTCCAACTTCTGCCCATCCCTGAGTGGAAGTGGGACGAAATTGGCATGGATTTCGTCACTGGTCTTCCAAAGACTCAGAAGAAGAATGATGCTATTTGGGTGGTCACCGATCGTCTGTCCAAAGTAGCACATTTCCTCCCTGTCCGAGAAAATATCTCAGCTAGCCAATTGGCTGAGTTGTACATATCTCGGATTGTATCTCTCCACGGAATCCCTAA
This sequence comes from Stipa capillata, assembly GCA_019208055.1. NCBI lineage: Eukaryota > Viridiplantae > Streptophyta > Magnoliopsida > Poales > Poaceae > Stipa > Stipa capillata. Next base: position 281,264 of record JAGXJF010004353.1, read on the forward strand.
GCGGATAATCTCTGACCGTGGTAGTCTGTTCACCTCCAGATTTTGGGAAAGTCTTCAAGCTGCTATGGGAACTCATCTCTCTTTCAGCACGGCTTATCACCCCCAAACCGGTGGACAAACCGAAAGGGTTAACCAAATCCTTGAAGATATGCTTAGGGCTTGTGTTATATCTTTCGGCACGAAGTGGGAGAAGTGCCTTCCTTTTGCTGAGTTCTCTTATAACAACAGCTTCCAATCAAGCCTAGGCATGGCCCCTTTCGAACTCCTTTATGGACGTAAATGTCGAACTCCACTCAATTGGTCTGAAACCAGAGAAAGACAAATTCTTGGACCGGACTTGATCAAAGAAGCAGAGGACCAAGTTCGAATTATTCGAGAGCGGTTGAAAACTGCTCAATCTCGTTAGAAGAGCTACTCCAACCTTCATCGTCGTGAGATTCACTTTGAGCCAAACGATAGAGTCTACCTTCGGGTCACTCCTCTCAAGGGTGTTCACTGATTTGGCATCAAAGGAAAGTTAGCACCTCGTTACATTGGTCCCTTTCACATTCTTTCCAAATGAGGTGAAGTCGCATACTAGTTGGAACTACCCTCGTCGCTTTCCAATGTCCATAATGTCTTCCATGTTTCTCAACTTCGGAAGTGTTTCAAGGATCCGATTCCGGAGTCGGCAATCGATACTCTCGATCTTCAAGAAGATCTCTCGTATCAAGAGTACCCTATCCGTATTCTCGACGAAATGGAGAAGACGACAAGGAGATGCCATATGAAGTTTCTTAAAGTTCAATGGTCCAACCATTCCGAGGAAGAAGCTACTTGGGAACGCGAAGATCTCCTTCGATCAGCGTACCCCTCCCTCTTTTCCAGCTGATCCGAATCTCAGGGTCGAGATTCTCGTAAGGGGGGTAGGTTTGTAACATCCCTAAAAATTATCCCTGGTATTTGTGCGTCATTAGCATGGCATGATTAAAATTTTGAAATTGGAGTTTAGTTGAATTTGAATTCTGTTTGAAGTGGAGCAAATTTACAAAAGAAAAACAAATCAAAAATAAAAATCCTTGTCTAAATTCTCCCCCCTGCCGGATGGGCCTCCTTTTCTCGGCCCATTTTCTTTTCTTCCCGCACCGGCCCACCTGGCCCACTTGCATCCCTATCCTCTGCCCGGCGCCTCCCTCATCCCCATTGCCCGACGCCACCTCCTGCTTGGGGCTGCCACCGAGCTACCCGCGTGGCGAGCTCTCGAGCCACCGCCGCCACCTCCTGCTTCCTCCGGCCGCCTCTCCTCCTCCCCTATAAAGCCGGCTGGCCACCTCCTCTCTTCCCTTTTCTCTCCCTGGTTTCTTCTCTCTCTCGCCACCGTGCCACCTCACCGTCTCCCCGCCGCCGCATTGCCCTTCGCCTCCGCTGCCTCGCCCCCGTTCCCTTCCCCCGCCACCGAGCTCGGCCTCGGTTCTCCGCCGCCCCGTCGCCTTCGCCCTACCCGGCGTCAACCGAGCCGAGCTCCTCGTCGTCGCCGTTTGCTTCAACCGCGCCACCGTCTCAGCCTTGCCTCCTCCGCCGCCTCGCCGAGCTACTCGCCGTGCCCCGCCGCCTCCGCTCCGCCCCATCTCGAGCCACCACCCAGCCGGAGCTCCCCGCCCCTCGGTCCGCCGCTTGCCTTTCCATCGCCGGAGCCACCCGCTGCCGAGCCCAGGCTTCGCCGCCACCCTCCGCCGCTCCAACTCCTCGCCGGCCGCACCCCTCTGGTAAGCCGCTGCTCGTTGCAGCCTCACCACGCTGCCCCGACGGCACCGCCCGGGCCAGCGGCCGAACCCAACCGAGCCGAACGGCCGGTCTCCGACCAGGCCGGTTGGGCGGTTAAGGCCGTTTTAGCCGGTAGTTAGGGCACCATTAGGGCATAATTAATGGTTAGAGTTTAATGCTGTGATTAATGTCCGTTATTACGGTTCAGACTAATTAATGAGAGTAATTAATACTAATCATTGATAATTAATGCTAACCGACCATTTAATGACTGTAATTAATAACTAACAGTGTAATTAATAAACTTATTAATGATGTCCGAATGACATGTGGGCCCCACCCGACAGAATTTAAAATAAAAGATAAATAAAAATGAAAATTATGACAAGTGGGCCCCACCTGTCATTGACTCAGTCAACCTTGGTCAAACTTTGACCATGGGGCCCACCTGTTAGCCTCTGTTATTATTTGAATTTCTTTAAATATTAGTTTTACTGAGAAAAATATAAAAACGGTTAAAAATTGATTAAATCTTATAAAATTAATAGGAAATCCAGTTTTAATCAGAAAAATGCAAATAATATATCAAAATGTTCAGAAAAATGAGAGCTATTCAAAAATGTCATTTCCATACATGTTTGCATGCTAGGAAAAACATAATTGGCTAAAAACTCAAATTAGGGTTTCCGATTAGCCGGAGGGTTTTCGGATCACGATATTTTGAGCGTCCGGACTCCGATTAAATTGATTCCACTTGCATTAGTCTTTATTTTACACCCTCTACGTCATGGCATGCATTTCATCTCATGCCGATGTTCAACATTTTGATATTTACGATTATGCCCTTTCTTTTCTGGTGTTTTCTTTTTTCTCCGATAGAGCCGGAAGGTCCACAAGACGACAACCTCGATCATGAGCAGGGCGTAGTTGCAGAGCAACAAGGCAAGCAGCCCCTTTAAACATATTGCAGATATGTACTATTTGCAAAGTATTAGTTGTTTTCAAATTCAATACCACATGCGTTCAAAGGTTACTTTTCGCTAAGTATTAGCCCTATTCCTTTGCATGAAACTTATTTTGTCGCTCAATTAACACCACCACCCTCCCAACCTATTTAGAGTAGATTAGTTGTTGCTTCTAAGCTACTTATATGCTTATTGATGCTTAGACATGCTTAGACATGTAAAAATCGTAATTTCTTGGATGGTAGACAAAACACAACACTCTGGTGGGTTAGGTGGTAGGTGGGTGTTCACCGGGAACTGTCTAATGAACTTGACTAATAATTATCGGGTTAAACAAGAGGCCATGGCTGGGAGCATGGTGGGTTGGCTCGTTTTCCCACAAGCACCAGTTCCCGATGTATATTGACCCAAGATTTGTGTACTTCTACACGGGTGGGATAATGGACCACCCATGACTAAATAATTTGCCTAGACTTAGAGTATGAGCTACATCAGTTTGCCGTTTCCATTTGTCGTGTGCGTGAAAAAGGGAATGTGGTGTGGTATCTCAATATAAGGGTGGGGTAGACACATGGTCTGGGAGACCGGGGATGTACCTCGATTCACAACTTATGGGACCGTGTCGCAGTTGCGGCCAGACTGGCGTACATGGAATGGCCCATAAGGGTGGCTCATACCTAGGTCGAAAGCATTGTAACGGTCGTGTTCGTTCTCCCTCTGCTAGCACACCTCGTGAAAGTATGTCCTTGGTCTAGCGCTAAGAGACGATCGATACATGTAGGTAAAGATGTACCCCCTGCAGGGTTTGAACTATTCGAATAGCCGTGTCCACGGTTATGGACATCTTGCTGATTATGTGCATCGAATTAGACAACTACAACGATAAATCTAAAACTTGCCAACTCTAAGGTTGAGGTGTAGCGATTGTTTCCTCTCAAGGTGGTTGAGGAAGAATCGAGGGTTTAAGTGTTCGGTAGTCTGCAGTAGAGTTGATCGTGAAGTGTTCGACTTTTCCCCTTTGAAAAGTACTCTACTAGTCGATTTCCATCTACTTACAAAGTATTGACAAAAGTAAACTGGTTTTCTGCAAAACAGTCCACAATTACCCTTTTCTTGATACCTGTTGCATCTATTACTAGTTTCCCCTTGTAAGTCTTGCTGAGTACAATTTTGTACTCACCCTGCTATCGTTAACATTTTTCTTGCAGAGGAAACTACCCCTCCCGAGGGTGGTTTCTATATCGAGATCGATGCCAACGATGACTAGTCGCTGGAACTCCCAGGCAGTGGTCCTGCCCCCGGGGTTTGGCAGCTTGGTTTGTTCTACTGCCACTTTTGGCTCGATCTTTTTGGCTTCGTAGCCACATATACTCTTCCGCTGTGTACTTGGATTTGGATCTTCGGATCCCTTATGTGAATATATGTTGTTAAGTTTCAAGAACTTATAATATTGCAGTTCAGTCGTAGAGTTACTGCTGTGAAGTCTGGTTGTTCTCGCCTGCCTCATGTGCCATGCGTGTATGTTATTGAAGCACATGATGTGGGTAGGGTTTCAGAGTCTATATCATAGAGTTATTAGGTTTAATCACATCTGTGAAGCGACTCTTCTACTGAGAGGTTGGAAACTATATCATCCTACTCCAGCCGAGCATTAATTTGCCGGGATGAGTTTGGGATTGACGTTCCAGCTCAGTAAGAAAAGATTGAGGAGACCATATCACCCTACTTGATCTGCGCATTAGTTTGTCGGAGAAAGTTCGGGGTTGACGTCTCGGGCTATTCGAAGCCACATCACTCCACTCCTCTTGGACTTGATACCCAAGGGTTGAGGTCGGGGTTGACATTTTGACTTAGCGGATGATTTCACTTAAGACTCTCTGTTATGGATTTTGGGTCCCGACAGATATATTGAGGTCAACTCTAGAGTTTCGACTCTTTGTAGAGCCTAACTCTTCGCAAAATTTTAACATTTTCTCTCTCATATTCGTTCATACTTTATATCAGTAATAATCATACACGGATGAATAGTTGAACTCACGTCGTATCGGTGATTTCTACCTGGCAATTGATGGCAGCTCAGAAATCTCTTCCCTGCCCTGTTCTCTCACCGTCTCTGGCCATGTCGGTGCATAACTGGTCGTTAAGCATCAACGACGCAAACTAATACGTTGACAAGCCCCTGCAACGCATGAACACAATCTAGAAAATGTGGAATGAGCGCAACCAGCAAAGAGATGCATGAGAATATATATCCTTAAGGACCACTTCACGGCCCAGAGCAGCTTCCAAACTTTTAATGCAAAGTTTGCATTGGGTTATATATGTACATTCTCCGCACCCTAAATCTTAATTCCTAGACATTATATACGTTAAGCAGAAAAAATAGTGTAGTGGTACTCTTGATCCTTGAAGTTGGCTAGCGCTTAAGGGTGTGTTTGGTTCAAGGGATGAACCAGGATGGGGCATGGATATCCAGTTTTTTAGGGTCCATCCAGTGTTTGGTTCAAGGGATTGTAAGGACGGGGATATCCAAAAAAGGGAATATTCTTCATAGATGCTGGATGGGTTAAACCGGGAAAAAATACCGGATGAGGACGTCCACCCCGCCTCATCTCTCTCCCTGCCGCCTCCTCGCCTCCACGGCCGTTGCCCGCCCCGCCTCCACCGGCCGTCACCTCGCCTCGGCCGCCCGCCGGCTCCTCGCCTCCATCGGCCACCTCCACGGCCGTCGCCCGCCCCGCCTCCTCGCCTCGGCCGCCCGCCAGCTCCTCGCCTCCACCGACCGCCTCCACGACCATCGCCCACCCCGCCTCCTTGCCTCGGCCCGTCCGCGCCTCCTCACCTCGACTGCCCGTCGGCTCCTCGCCTCCACCGGCCCGAGCTCGGCCCCGCCGCTCCCCGCCCCGTCGCTCCCCGCCCGAGCTCGGCCGCCTCCCGCGCGAGCTCGGCCCCGCCGCTCCCCGCCCCGCCGCTCTCCGGCGCGAGCTCCGGTGCCCGGCCCAAGCTCCGGCTGCTGCGCAACGTCCGAGCTCGCCTGCCCTCCCCGGCCGCCGGTGAGAGAGAGAGGATGAAGAGAGGGGGAGGATGGAGAGAGAGGTCTGACGTATGGGGTCCGCATGTCAGTGCCTCGTCCAGTTGAATCCATCCAACTTTAGCCAAACAAAAAATTGGTCCATCCAATCCACTTCAATCCACTGAACCAAACAAAAATTGATTCACCCCATCCTAAAAAAACTGGATGGCCATAGCCTATCCAACCTCGCCCTTCAACCAAACGGACCCTAATTACTTTACTGGCTGCTCTGTATTTGGTGAAAAGCTCAAGTAATTTTTCTTACGAAAATTTTATATACCCAAAACCACCTATATGAGGATGTTGCTCTTTTCTTTTTTTTGAAGATAGAGAATGTTTGCTTTGAATTCTTTTTGTGTCCGTTAAGCATGTGGTTGGTTTGAAATTTGTCCAATATTAGAACTCCATGAATAATTACGTTCGATGGCGATGATTCCAATTGTCAACATTGTTATATATCTTAGGCTCTAGTTATGACTTATCTAAAAATAGTATGGGTTGTCTTGTATGAAAAAGCTATTATGGTGGGAAAGCTGTTGTCAAGCTGTAAAGTTGTTTGACAAACTAGTTGTTAGAGTTGTAGCTTTAAGTAAATTGTCTGAAATGCTCTAGAGAGTTGAGAGCTTGTTTATGTATTGATTTAAGGTTAACTACCTCATGTTTTGCTGATTTTACTGTAAATGACCAATTCTCGATGAGAATTAATGTTCGTGACATAGATCTAATTTAAACTAAGTAATGATCACTTACAATAGTCGTGCATTTAAAAAAGGCGTTAGTTGCCAACCATTGCAAAATTGGTAGGTGGTAATTTGGCCTTTGTAAGGAGCAAGGTATCTATGTCGGTTTGGATAACCATAATTAACGAGGTAATATCTCCCTACAAATATTATATAAATTAGCGCAAGCTAACGAAATTGAAATTATTCATGCTTCCTTATAGAAAAACTTTTGGTGTTACCTCGAGGACGTATAGGAAACCTGTGCTCGAATTCTTACTTTACGAAGCTGTGATTTTAAATCCTTGTATCATGTGTCGAATCTGGCTAACTAGCCACGACAAAAGTAAACTTGCTAAAGTCATATACTATCGACAATGGTATCTTGCCTTCGAGATGCGTTTTGCTAGTATCACTAAAATTTGTTGCACGCATGTAACTAGGGAAACAAGTCGTACATACGCACAATACATTACTGTCGCTATACTTTGCAAAAAGTTCATTTTTGCAACTATTTTGCACACCAGAATTTAAATAACCTGGACACATGCTTCTCTTCATCGTATAAGAATAATTATCTATAGTCTATCTGCAGAAAATTCACAGGATTCCCGGCAAATAAGAAGGAAAATCTCTCACGAGTAAAAGAGGCTTTAGGCCCTGTTTGTTTGGGCTTTTTCTGGCTTCTGCGCTTTGGCTTCGAAGCCAGAAAAGCACCTAAATAGGTGCTTTTGGCTTTTGGCTTCGAAAAGCCTGAAACAACTTGGTAAATAGGTGCTTTTCTGGCTTCGAAGCCAAAGTCCAGAAGCCAGAAAAAGCCCAAACAAATAGGAGTATGTGTTTATACAATGAAAGTAAAAATAAGGGTGCGATAGATGTGACGTGACGGCAACATCCAAAGTAAGCCCTGTTCAAGAACCAAGTGGCTAATCATGTTTGATCAATTATTGCAAGAAAGATGGCATTCTTTTCAGTTCCATATATATCATTGGACACCACATGGTGGCGTAGAGTGAAGCTGGGTGATAGTTGGACGCCACATGGATAGCATCAAGAAGGTACTGATCTGTACGGTTATTGCAGAAAATTATCCGGCATAAAGCTGTTAATCGAGTCAAAGCATGGTTTCGAGTCGCCTCTGTACATGTTACGTGACGAAATTTTTCTGAAACTTCGGACTTGTCGCGAATTAACTATCGCACTGATGACAATCAACAGCAGTGCATGCATACACGAGATCAATCATCTGGTGGAGTTGAGTTTCAAAAAAAGAAAAATCATCTGGTGGAGTTTGGCATAATTAAAAACGACTAGCAAAACTGCGCAAACGCGTGCAAACTCCGAAGTGAATATCAAGGAAATAAAACTCCGAAACGATTACTGGGCCATGTGAAATGATCGTACCAGTACGGCCTCCGGCAATGCTACCGAAAGAAGGAAAAATAACAGTTGCCATCTCGTATCGTGCGTCTCCTCATTTGCTGTACTTTTTGCTGCGCGCACGGGCGAGGCGAATCTACCTTTTTGACTCTACCCTATCAAATCTATGGCGCGTCACTAACTCACTATCCATGCTGCGCCATCTGCTGTGTATACCCGAGGAGCAAACGGCCAGGCACGTATGAAACTCAACATCCAGCAGCACAACCAACAGTCACTGACACCATGGGGCCACCATTTTGGGTCCCCACATGTCATGGACTGGGTGCTACACTCCAAGACCAACCGCCATGAAGGAGGGGTCTCCTCCGCGACCTACCAGCGGCGCGTAAGCAGTCGCTTTCGGCCGACCAGCCGAGCTCGACTAAATTCACGCAGGGAGACAGCTTGCCCACCGTCGCACGGCAGGACAGAGCTCACTGACAAGTGGGACAGGGCCGGCTTCGTTGCTGGCCCAACCTGAGGGTCTGTTTTCGACGCGCCTAAAAAAGATCCAGCTTTACGTCGTTCCCGGTAGTACTCCTCCATCGGGTTATATCTAATCCTCTCGTATTAGCAGCAAACTACGTAAAAGCCCCTTGTCTTTGGTTATGTTAGTTTGTTCTCTCTAGTTTGTCCAAGTACAAGCACCGCCATGGGCTGGTGTACTTTGTCAGCAGCAGATGATCCGCAAAAGAAATTTTAAAATTTCTGGAGGATCTTTTCTGTGAATTTAGAAGAAAAACACTTAAATTGACTTACACCTTGGTTGTTCTCCACACCTATGGAGCAAAGCACAAACAAGGGTGGAGCTACCTCCCCACCCCCCCACCCCCCACACCAGCCCAATTACATTTTCTAAATAGCTATGTATACCTGCGATTATCTAGATCTACGTAATTATCTACATAATCACCTCTATGATTCTAAAAGTCTACCAATTTGGTTTACTTTTACTTAGTTTTAAGATTCTTGCATTTATTCTCACCAAAAATCTAGCTTGCATTTTTCTTTGACCCCTTATTAAGTTTGGTTGAAGATCCACCACTGAGCACAAGTAAAGCCTTTATGGTTCTTTCGATAATACTCTGAGAAAGTGGTCACATATGGATCGATGGTTAACTGAGAGATGGTGGCAATGCTTATTGGTGCGAACCGAGTAGGAACATACCTCATGTAGAGAGGATGTAATTATGGGAATGCAGATGGGAAGGCTTGAGAGTGGTGGCGAGCTAGGGTTTCGCATTGTGGTCCGATTCCTACATTCAAATCTCTTGTGCGTGAGGGAAGCAATAGCATGTGAAATTTCTCTAGAGTAACGCCATTTAAATGGTAGGGGGCTCCTCTTTCTTAATATGGCCCACTCGGAGTATATACACCACACCTAAATGAAAATCTTCATATATTTTCACCACTTAGCTATTTTCACCTAATATGTTGTGTATTTATTTTACATAAAGACCGTTAGCAGTATATCATGTTTCTGCTTTGCTATATAAGATAAAAGCCATACAAACATCATACCAAAAGGTTTTTAATATGTCCCTGCAAACTAAAACACCAACATGATTATCATTTTCCATTTAGCAAATTCTAAGCATTTTCCATTTAGCAAATTCCAAGAATAGGACACATATCTTTGTCTATATCTAGTTAGTTTTCAAGATCGTCACACTTATGAAACTATTGTAAGCATTTTATATACCTCTCCATTTGTCCCTGAGGTATAACAACCTTTGTCCTATATTTGTATGATGCAATAAGATTTAGCTTTCTAAAATAGAGAAAACAGGCAAACCTAAAATACATATTCGTATGCAAGAAAATGAATATGATTACTATTACGACATGGTACTTGGCTAACGCACGAGCCAGAGGGTAGAAAGAAGATGTGCTGGTGTAATACCGGGGATCACCATCACCAACACCCGCAAACAAAGCCCTAGAAAGGCCAGATAATCTTGGGGCTCATCCAGTTGCCGGTAAGCCTGATTTTGACGATGCATAACTGGCAACTAAAATGGAATAGATTGCAGATAGTTTTATTTGTACTATAGCTAGGAAACGGAGATGACACTGGAATGAGGCGAAAGCGTTGCTTAAGGTACTAGGTCTCAAATACGATTTCAAAGGAAAGCAAACAAGTGCCTCTCACTCTGGCCACCTTGGCATCGTTGTGGTCCAGGGCGAGCCAGCACGAAGGTGACCCCGCTGGAGAGAGTTCAGCTCCGGAGGACAACACGAGACATGCCTTCCTAGCAACATCTCGTAAGAAAACAAGACTACTATTAGGGCTAATATACATAATAGGCGGTGATGGACCTCCCCTCTTTCTTGGTCGACGAGACTATCGAAGATGAGAGTAGGAGAGGTTCTAGTGGGAGAAAGAAGAGAGAGCTAAAGGGGATGAAAGGGAGAGTGACGGGAGGGGCTGTACGGTAGGCATGAATAACCTATTGGGAGTACAAATACGGCAACCGGAGGGGCAAATACGTCATTCCATAGGTCTTCTCCTTTCTTTCCCCCATTTTTCCACCGAACATCTCCATTAGAATACCCACACAAAAAATTGTGTTCCTCTCTCTCACCGAGTCCGCTCCAATACCGTTGCCTCTCGCCTCATAAATTTCTCGGGCTACCCGGAACCAAACCCTAGCGCTGCTCAATCGCCCCGAGCGCCCCGGAAATCCGCCCAGCTCGAGCCGGATTCGCCCGGGCGCGGACCAATTCGGGCGGCCGATAAATCCGGGGTTGTGTTCCTCGAGCATGGTCGCTTGATCGCGTCAGGCCTGATGGGGATGTCGGGGGCCGCCGGAGGCGGGCGCGGCGAGTACATGAGGATCCCGGAGGATGTGGACGCGGTGAAGGAGGCCGTGAAGGGGGAGGGGGAGGAGTGCCCGAGGCTGCTGCGGTGCCGCGCGATCCGGTGGTGGGCGAAGGTCGCCGTGCTCGGGATCTTCCTCACCGGCGCCGCCGCGGCCGCCGTCGTGTTCCTGGGGCCCATCGTCATCAAGAAGGTGCGCCCTTTTCGTTGTCCTCATCTCTCAAGGTCTCCTTGCCACGCGGATTATGCGAAATCTGTCATGGATGCCAGATCTTGGGTCCCATCTTGTGTTTTGCTCATGCTGACGCGATTTGTGATAGAAAATTTGCATATTCTCCCTCAGCTGTGTTTCCTGTCAATTCTCGTCGATTTTTGTTGATATTTCTTGTTTATGCTGCTTAATTCTTTCTATAGTTAATTTGGATAGAAAATTTTCCATGCTTTATTTCTATTATCATGTTCCTGTTCTTGGTTAGATCAAAAGGAACAAGTTAGATGTTTAATATACTTTTGCCATTATATAGACGAGGAAGCAGTTGTTGCGGTTGGTGTTTTGTCTGGTCGATTCATTGTATATATATGGGATATTAATACATTTCATCCAGAAATCAGTTTCTGGTGATGGTTGGAGCAATTGGGGTTGTCGCTGTTGAATGAGCAGATTAAGTATTGTACCCATGTGCAATATAGGAAAAGTGCTTTGCCTATCTACAAAATTTTGAGCTAAGACCAGCCAATGCCTCGTTAATATGCTGGCCCATGTAGTGACCCAATATGTGGGGTCTGCACGATTGATGCTCCGATGGTGTAGGTGCTTCCACTAATAGGTGGAGGCGCAGGTATAATCTCACAAGGCAATTGGATCCTGATATTTTTTGGTAATCCAGATGCGGAACTGTTTGGGCCGTGGACCCACTTGTTGGTATTACTCGGAAGCAAACTCTGTTGGCAAAGCAGTTTTCTGTGAATATAAAATATTTTTTCTGATTCATAAGCATGGTCTTGTTCTGGCTAGTCCAGGAGGAATATATTAGATGTTTATTTTAATTTTGCCATTATATTTGTGCTGGATGATGAGGTTGTTGTGGTTTTCGTTTTAGCTGGCTGGTTTATTATTTTATATTATAATGTGTTCAAGAATCTTAATTCATAGCGGAATGTAACATTAGTAGATCTCATGAAATCAGGTCTGGAGAGGATGGAACTTTAGTGTTGAATGAATGGATTAAACTAAGCTTGTCAGTTGATGCCAGCCAATGCCTGTCGTTGGCACATAGTCTATAAATAGGGTTTCCATGCCTGGTTCATCGTTGGGTCGTGTAGTTGCTTTCACTTAAAGGTGAATTTGTAGGAATAATCTGACGATGCTATTATTCTTGGTATCTTCTCAAGAATTTTAGTTGTTCCCAACAGCAAATATGTTTGCAACTCTATCCATAGCCCCCATTAAAACGAACTGACCCTGTCCAAAAGTTTACAGTAGCATATGTGCGGCAGCACATGGAAGGAACCCATAGAGCACAGCTTGTGCTGGCATTTGGGCCCTGCTTGTTTGTGTTACTTGAAATAAATTATGCGGGTCAGTATCCCCGAGGTTGCTGATCAATAAGCATGATGCTCTGATTGTTCAAAATCTCAGGCTGAATCAACCTGAACATTACCAATTTTCATGCAGTTGCATAGACTGATTAGTTCCTCATGATTATATTATCTGTACCAATTTGAGTGCAATAATCTTGTAGCCCTCTTGAATAAACTGGTTGCATGTGTTTCTGCAGCAGCTTTTGATGCCTATATGTCCTGCAAATATGCTCTTGGCTTTTTGCTGACTTTGTTCTGCATGTTGCTGTCATCAACAGGTGGTTGTGCCAATTATTGACTGGGAATCAACAACTTTCTGCAGACCAGTTATTGCTCTAATATGTTTCTGTGCAATCGCTGTATTCCCAAGTGTATTGCTACCTTCTTCTCCCTTTATGTGGATTGCGGGGATGACCTTCGGATATGGTTATGGCTTTTTGATAATTACAGCAGCGATGAGCATAGGCATGTCTTTGCCCTTTTTTATAGGGTCTGCATTTCATTCTAGAATACACGTGAGTCTCTTACTGCCATCTCTTCCGCTCATGTTTTATCCAAATAGTAAATCAAACCGGTTAGCAAGTATCTTGGTTTTTAAAGATAATGATGGATCGCTGTCCTGCAGAGATGGCTGGAAAAATGGCCGAAGAAAGCAGCTTTTGTTAGACTTGCTGGTGAAGGAGATTGGTTCCATCAATTTAGGGCAGTTGCTTTACTTAGGATTTCTCCATTCCCGTATATAGTTTTTAACTATGCTTCTGTGGCTACAAATGTCAAATATTGTCCATATATAGCTGGCTCAATGGCGGGAACCATACATGAAACCTTCCTTGCAATATACAGGTTTGTACCTCATCCATGTCTCCTTTTTGCCTTCTGCATGGAGCATGCCTGGTAGCCAGTCTGATGTATTGGTGTGGTTATTAAATATGCAACACTTTGCATACAACTTAAGTAAACTGCATGCATATCAAGATATCTATAATATTGTTTTTGTGTAAAAAAGGATAATATGCGTTGATAATATTGCATTTTCGTTGAAAAAGAAGGCAATGTTGCTCTTTACATAATTGGAATGATGATGCACATTGGTTCCTTTCTCTTCTGAATATAAGCATAAACTATCTAGTTCATGTATGAGCTTCTGTCAATACGAAATCTGCTTTGGCAGTTCAACCTTGGTTAAGAAGACTGTAGAAATTTTGTCTGCACCTTCATCTAGTATACTAAACTTCTTGGCAAGTCAGCTGGTTCCAGGGAGCATAGCCCATTGAGCCTACAGATCCTGCTTTCCCACCTGGAATCTGGGTTTTTTAGTCTTGACAGGGAGACTAAATTTGTATTTGAAGCAATATATTTCAAAAAAATGTACTTGCATTGATCATATTTATTTAGACATATGCCGGTGTTCATTATTTTGTATGATAGGGAGAAATTAATTTTGTCAGTTTTGTATGAAACAGTGGGAAGCTTGTTCGAAGCTTGGCTGTGGCAACTAGCCAAGGGTCTTTCTTGTCAGTGGATCAGATCATCTACAATGGAATTGGCTTTTCAGTTGCTGCAGTTTCCACTGCTGCAATAACTATTTATGCGAAGAAAGCGCTTCAAAAACTGCAAGCCGAGGACGAGCTGTGTTGAGCTCAAGAGATCCGTGCTCTGGATCAAATCTTGATGCTAGTATCTTCCCTCCAGGTGTACTATATGCAGATGCTACTAATATGGTTTGAAGTGTCTGACTACCTGACTACATTCATCTGTGAGAGGGGGCACTGCAACAATTGTAAAGAAAGTAGAGAACCAGAAACACTTTTACCTTTTTTCCTCTTTTGGTTTTGTTTTCTGTAGAGAGAGAACTGCCAAAACTACCTACTTCCCACCAATGTGTTGAACCATGGTCTATGCAATGTATAGTCGTAAGCTGCTCCTTTTCTCAACCGGAAACGTTCTGTTTGTTTTGTTTATTGAAGAACAAAACGTGCATTGTTGCATTGTCAATATCCATAGCATCTCCTGCTCTCGTAGCTGTACGATTCGGGGTGTCATTATGTCAACAAGGCCACTGATTGTACATTCATTTGAGTTCTTTTTAGTCCATTAACCTTTCTTTATGGAAGTGGGTACCGAGTGACAGTGCCGTAGCTTTCGGAAAATCTAATTTTGGCACGTCCAAGATTTAGTCTTCACGAGCGACGTGTTTCAAGTCTTTGGATGAAATACGCAAGCAGCGGATCGAGCTGCACAGGCCTGCAGAGTTTTTTTTTATAAATATTATTTTTAAAATAAAAAATTTGAGATTTATAGATCTGGTTTCAGAAATTGTAAAAATACCACCCTGTCGGCCACTGGTGAGCCGACAAGGGGTTTATCGTCCCACCGTTAGCCGATAGGTGGCTTGTCGTCCAACTGTTGACCAACAGGTGTACTTATCGTACTTATCGTCTGACCGTCGAATGACAAGTACCATGTCGTCCAACGGCTGACCGACAGGTGTACCTATCATCTGACCGTCAAATGACAAGTACCCTGTCGTCCAACTGTTGGACGACAGCCCTACTCCGAAATTTTTTATAAATATTTTTTTTAATTCGCGCGATTTCGGTGCGCTATTGGTTGTCCGTGGGACGACAGGGGCTTGTCGGTCGACGGTGGGATGATAAGTCCCCTGTCGTCTCACCGGCGGCCGACAGGGTGGTACTTTTGCAATTTCTAAAATCGGACCTACAGATCTCGAATTCTTTGTTTTAAAAGTAATATTTATAAAAAAAAGTTCCATTCCACTTTTCAGACAGCTACTTACATAAATAATGATATCATCCGCGTTAACTTTTATAAATTCGAAATGTTTGAATTCTCAAATTGTACATTCGATTCAGTCGTACTTAGATATGTTTATTTTTTATACCTTAAAAGTTATCACGTGATAATATACGAGTTATTATGTAATAATATGTCAGCTATCACGTTATCAACAATGAGTTATTATGTTGTAGTTCAGATAAAATAATATTTTGATAACTATATATAGCCAAGGTAACATTACAACAATAATATGCTAGCTCGCGCTAACACCCAGCTCTTTTTCACTCGGTATCTATCGACAGAGTTTACTTGCACCTCTAAACTCTAAAACTGAACACGGCTAACACCCAAGTATCAAAACCATATAAATTCCTCAATGTGGATCTTCATCAGCTTAAAAATAAAATATCTTTTTTAATCTCACCAGGCCCACCCCGCCAGTAACTCCTTACCTTATTCCTTTAACATCTCCAGCTTTGGTCACCATGGCACAAACTCGACGAAGAGGCAAAGTAGGGATGGAGGAGGAGGCAGCGTAGCGCATGAACAACGGTTTAGTGGGGAGGTGTGGTTGTAGATCCAACAGGAAGACGACAGTGAGGCGAGGAGTTGGTGGTTGTGAGTTGGACAGCAGGAGGCGACATTTGGTTTTGGCTGGTCTTGATCGGGATGGTGCTGGATCTCAATGGGGTGACATTGACGAACTGCGACACGATTAGCTCGTTCGTCCTCAACGCAGTTTCTTATGAAACCGTATGGGTAAATTTTCTCCAAGGTGTTGGCAATCAGGTCGAGTCCTCTCCTCGACTCTTATTTCTAGGAACCAATCGACGTTCGTTAAGAAAAGGTGCATTCAGGGGAACTTCCTATACACTCAAAACAATGTCAGGGAGCTGCACCGCTCGAGAACTCTGAACTTTTTTCTCAAGTTTGACATTGCTAAAGCTTTTTACTCGGTCAGCTGGAATTTCCTCGAGCTTCTGCAGTTACTAGGGTTTGGCCCTAGATGGAGCGAATGGATCACGCTCATTTTGTCCACCGTGTTCTCTAGGGTTATTGTGAACAGGAACTGTAGCCCCAACTTCAACTATATGCAAGGTCTTCGGCAGAGAGACCCCTCTCGCCGATGCTCTTCATCATGTGATTGATCCGCTCCAACGCCTCCTTGCCCATGCCACTGACTTGGGCCTTCTCTAGCCGCTTCGCTATCGACGGGCCAAGCTTAAGATTTCTCTTTGCCGTGATGATGTGGCAATCTTTATCAGCCCTTGTGAGCAGGATCTTCTGATAACCCAGGCCATCCTTTGGGTATTCAGCCCGGTGCTTTCAGCACCAACATCCAAAAGAGCGAGGTTTTCGATATTGCCTACCAGGCCATCGACCTTGAGCACTTGCTCAGGCTCTTTCCAGGGAGGAGGATGCAGTTTCCTTGCAAATATCTAAGCCTCACTCTCCACCTGTGGAAGTTGCGCCTCTCGGATGCACAATACATGTTGGACAAGATTGCTTCTAAGGTTGCAGGTTGAAAGGGTAGGGTGCTGGCCACAGTTGGTCGCCTCATGCTGATCAACGTGGTCCATACCCCATGTTTGGTTTACTTCCTGACTTTATTCATCCTGCTCAAGTGGCTCATGAAGAAGGCAAATAAAATCATCCGAGCCTTCCTTTGGAAGGGCTCGGAGGATTGCAACACTGTCAATTGGCAATAGGTGTGTAGGCCAATGTCCTTGGGAGGGCTAGGCAACAAGGACACCAGCAAATTTAGCGCTGCCCTTTGTCTCAAGTGGCTGTGGTTCGAATGGAAGAATCAAGAGAAGCCCTCGGTCGGCACCACTCTCCCATGCAATGTATCTGGTATGGTTTTATTCGTGTTATCATCTAAGATCACGTTAGGACATGTACAATACAAGGTGATTATATGTGAGTGTTTAAAGAGAGAGAATACAACCACGTTATTAAGCACCTATGTGAATTTTATCTAGTCCAATACAAGCTCCTCTTTGTAGGTGCTTAGATGATTTTATATTAATTAGTACTAGTTAAATGCATAAGCATCTCTTAAGCATAGATGCCTAATTAAGCACTCATGCTATAAAATAAGCATCAATGCTATTCTACAAGGCAATTTTTTTTTATTTTGCTAAGCATATCTCTAAGCACTTGTATTGTACATGCTCTTAGGGGATGGCAGGATTGCGAAATTTTGGAACTCCAGATGGCTCCTTGGCCGGGCGCCTACCGAGATCGGACCATCTCTTTTCAGATTTGTGCGGTTTAAAAACCACTCGGTGGCCCGAGAGCTTAATCAGTGGTCCTGGATACGGCCGTTGCGCTCGATCAATCCTACGGAGGTGATGAATTTGTTGGTTTGTGGATGCTTTTGCACAACATCGCTCTGTCCAATCAGCCAGATTCCATCTCCTGGTGTTGGATTGCCGGCGGCGATTGATCGGCAAAGTCCGCATACCTCGCTCAGTTCAGCGAGTCCTTCTCTCAGATTAATAGCGACACAATTTGGAGGGCGCACGCCGAGCAGAAGTGCAGATTTCCTCTTGGCTGCTGGTCCAACGTTGGACCTCACAACAGACGATTGATCTCGAGGGGATGGCCTTGCAGCGCGACTTGCTCCCTCTGTGGTTAAAATGCCTAGTCCACAATTCACTTGATCATCCCGTGCAGCTTTGCTCGGCAGGTTTTGAGGGGGATTGTGAGCAAATGCATTTTTCCAAGTTTAATCCCTGGGCCGGTGGTTGCTTCCATTCAGGGTTGGTGGGTTGATGCCCGGAAGGTTGTCCAAGTGATAGACCAAAGGGAATTCGATGACATCATAACTTACGGTAGTTTGGGAACATCTCGAAAAAATGCAACACGAGAATTTTCAAGGCGGTCTATGGATCGGTTCATCTAGTCGTTGATAGGACTATTGACGATGTTCCCCTAAGGCACCTCGCATTTCCTAGGGTTGTTGCCGATGACGATGACTAAATGGTTTTAGCCAGGTGGCTTTTGGGCTTAGGCGTTTTTTCTGCGTGGCATTGTACAGACTCTGTTTTGGCTTTGGCTTTTTCTCCTTCTAATTGAATGGGTAGTGCTCCTGCCATGCATTCAGAAAAAGATCACGCAGATTACTCTTGGTGATACCCAACAAATAGCTGCACTTACATTTTGGGGTACAGGAAACTATGAATCACCAAAAGTTTTTTACAACATTAATGTAGGGAGTAATATGTTGCCCATAAGGCCATTGTTTCATTGCTGCTAAGTGATCGGTTAAAAACAATAATACGTTTGTAGAAGACACTTTGACGTAGACAATGGTATGCATTTTGTATTATTCTCCCAAAGGACAGAAGAAACTCTGAAGCATCTATCTTTTTCACTTGCGCATTTAGCAGTAGATGCTGGAGAGCAGTCCCATGTTCAGTGAGATACTCCCTTTTGATCATACGGATTCTGGAAGAAGCCAAGAGACTCTTTACGGGGCAGCCCTTCATGGAATTTTGCACGCTGCGCATGGAGTATTTGGAAACACCGAAACAGAAGAGATGCCACACCTTCTTTTGATAGCTGGAAGAGTTTACTGAAAAATGAAGTTGCCCTTCTTATATGTAGGGTCATGAAACAACAACAAAAATTCATTGGCTTCAGACTGTAATCCCTAACCACCCTCTCTTATGCTTGTAGACATCATTCTCTTATATTATCTTTATCTTTACTATTATACAAATGAGAGTTGATGGTCGTGGTATCACACATCCCCTTCTTAAAATGCGAAGCTCTCCCTTCTTGATAATAGCCCACATATTATGCTCAACAAACAAACACCAAAGAAAATCAAGGAAAAACAATCTCCAACAAACTACAATGAAGCATATCTTATCCAAGAAGAGATTATGGGCCAATTCAGAAGGGCAATGAAGACATGGTACGTTGTTCAAGGAAGAGATTATGGGTACAAGAAGAATAATTCAGATATATTAAAGGTGATGTGCAATAATGATGGTGTTGATTGTCCATTCCAAATGCTTGCATCATAGGTTAGCATAGAGCAAACTTTCATGTTGAGGCGGTTGACTCCTTATACCTGTCCTGCAACTACGGGTTCAAGCAGAATTGATAACTCTTGGTTAAACTAGCAGTATGTGGATAACTTTAGAAGTGACATAGAATGGAAACTAAAGCCTTTCATGGATTAGTGCCTTAAAGACCTTGTGACATATTTAACTAAGTCAATGGCTTATAGAGCCAAGAGGAAGACAGGTGAGAAGGTGTTAGGCAATCGCCAAAGTCAGTACAAGAGGGTAAGGGATTATTTGCACACAGTGATTGACAAGAATCCAGTATCAGTTTGTGCTGTGACAATTGATGCTAGATTTGATCAAGGTTTGCCTCCATTGTGCAATGGGTTGTTCATATGCCTAGATGCTCAGAAGAGAGGTTTCATGGATGGATGCATGCCTTTTGTTAGTAAGTATCTTGCATTTTTCACCTACACTACACTTGTCAATCCAAGTATAGCACTAATATTATGTTGTATGCAGGCATAGATGGATGTTTTGTCAAACTCTCCAATGGGGCACAAATTCTGGCTGCTTCCGGTAGAGATGGGAACAATAATATGTTTCCCATTGCTTTTGGAGTTGTAGGGGCAGAGGACACAATCAGCTGGACCTGGTTTCTGAAGGCAACAATAGGGAGTGGTGAAGAACATGGTGGCTGGACCATAATGTCTGATAGAAAGAAGGTAAGATTCCTGCTATATTCTTTGCTTTCCAATATTTATGCTGTGAAAACAATGTGCATATGACCTAGAACACTCTGATTGTAGGGGTTGCTGAATGTTGTAGCTGCAGTGTTCCTAAATTGTGAGCATAGCTACTGTAAAAGATATATTCTGCTCAACATGGCATGCAAAGAATTTAGGGGTGACAAGTACAAACAGTGTAGATTCTGCTTGTTGCTACAACTGAGTGGGATTATAACTTGGCTATTGGAGGCCTTGAAGAAGTTCAATGAGAAGGAATAGAAGTAGCTAACAGATATTGACAAGAAGCACTAGTCAAGACATGCATCACTACCAAGTTAAAGACAAACCTTGTTGTGAACAATCTGTCAGAGTTTTTCAATAAATAGGCATAGAGGCAAGAGATAAACCCATTGTCACCATGTGTGAGTACATCAGGAGGCAACTCATGACTAGGATGGCAAGATGGCAGCAAAGAGAGAAGGGTGTACCAAAGCAAAGTGGACTATAACTCCAGTTGTTGTAGGGAAACTTGAGATTGAAAAGAACTCAAGATTTTGTCAAGCTTACAGTCTGTTCTATCTCTACGAAGTTCACTCTTCTGATAGGACTTACGAGGTTGATGTGCATGCAAAGACATGTGAGTGCAACAATATGCGGATCACAGGAATTCTATGCAAGCATGCATGCAGTGCAATCTACCAAAAGAAAGGAGCTTGGAGAGCACTATGTGGATTGGTACTTCGGGAAGGATGCATATGTGAGGAACTATGCTGCAATTGTTTTCCCTGTGCTAGGAGAACATGGATGGACAAGGGCAGACACAAGGACAGACACACCTGATATTGACCCACTTGTGTTCAGGAAACAAGCAGGCCTAAGAAAAAAGAAGAAGAGATGTAGATGAAGAGCCAAATGTGACAGAGAGGCCTAGAATGACAACAGTGACACGCTCAAACCGTGGGTGTCACAAGCACACATACAATAGAACCTTAAATCCCCAATTTATGTTTGATATCATACAGATAACCCGCTAATCTGAAAAATGCCATATATATATACAATATGCAATGAATAATGCTTAATTTATCTTCTTTCTTTATCATGCTATGTACGCTAGTAACAATGCCAGTTCTAAACAATCCCAAGAACCAGCCAACAGCCAAGGCACTGCTGATGTCCATGCAGGTGATATGCATGCAACTGGTGCTGGTGATATCCATGGGAGTTTTTTTTCTTAAATATTATTTTTTATCTAGAAATTTCAGAAATATTATCACACCCAAAAAAATTGCAAAACTGGCCTCAAACGCCACCGCTCGTGGCGATTAGGGAGCAATCGCCACTGAGCATGGCGATAGGGCCCAATCGCCATCCCAACCGATGGTATTGAAGGCTATCGCCACGCCGCGTGGCGATAACGCGCAATCGTCACCCCCCGTGGCGATAGACAGTTAATCCGGGCCGGATCCCCTGCCAACTCGGTAACTGCCAAGACACGTGGCGTAATTGCCACGAGCGGTGGCGATAGCGCCCCGCTATATAAAGCGTGCCGCGGCCGAGGCGGGTTGAGGAGAGGAGTGAGAAGGGTTTCGGGGGAGAGAAGTGAGGAAGTGAGGAGGGTTTCGGGTAGGGAGGAAGAGAAAGAGAGACGAGGAGGTAGAGAGATGTTTCTATGGTGACCTGTAGGTATTTTTCTTAAATCTTTTTCTGTTTATTATAACTAGTTTTAGTTTTAGAAGTAGATCTAATGGTAGGTTTAGTAGTAGATATAGAATAAGTTGTAAATTTAGAATAGATTTAGTAGTTATATTTAGATCTAGTAATGTGTAGAAGTAGAGTAGTATTTAAAATAGAGTAGCTATATATGGCAAAACTCGTAGGTGTTCAAATAGAGTAGCTATATAATTATTTCTGAACAAATGATACATTAGATAGATGAGATTAAAATATTATTTTGTGTAAATCGATATAGATTTAGAGTTAGAATATTTAATCTTTTATTTTGTTCAATAATTTTTTATCATATTTATGTACAGATAGCAATATATATAATTTTAGATGCACTATACTTAAAAACGAAGCACAATATTAGTTTATGCATGGGAGGATGTTAGACTACATAGTCTAAAAGATGATGTTTTGGATGACAGGAATGTCAAAACTAGTCGAATTTGTAGTTTACTATGGTATTGGCACCATTCGTACAGATGAATCTGGTTCTGTCAATCTTAGTAACTTCCAACAAACGACATTAAATATGCAAGATGCAGACAAATACCCTATCAATGCCATTAAAGAATGGTTCACACGGGTCTTTGGTCTTGATCCGGAGATCGCAAGTGTAACCTTGTAGGCATATTTTAGCAAGTCTTGCAAGCATGTCCGGTGGGATTTGTTTCCGCTAAATCTGACAAAAGATTGGCGGGCTTGGTTGAGAGCAAGTAAGGCATGCAAGGGTTCTCATTATCTGTTGGTCCAGGCAATAACTAAGGAGGTGTCTTCTGAAGAAGGCGGAGGCAAAGAAAATAGAGTTGGACAGAACAGCCCAGTGGTAGAGGAAGTTGTTGGCAAAGAAGGCGGTGGACCTTCTGCTGGACCTTCCGTGACAAGAGCTATTGAATATCTCAGCAGTTCGGTGGACGAGGGGGGGATACTTTAGGAACTAGTGCAGATCATGGAGCATGATGATGTCGTTGCTAGAGAGGAACATATGAATGTCGAAGATGGCGGCAGCGAAGAGGACGAAGCTGAGAATGAAGGAGGGGACGATCTGATTCCTAGTATGTGGAATACAGACATGTCCACCATAATGAACGTTGAGGGCGCAAGTGATGATAGAAATCTATACAAACCGAACGAGATTTTCCACGGTGCATTCTATGGCATGAAGAAAGAGGTAAAAGAGGCGGTGAAGCTTTGGGCGATGTTGACACAGATGACATTTGGAGTGCAGAAAAGTTACAGGGATCAGTACTCAGTGAAGTATAAGTCTGCTGGGTGTGAGGGCTACGTGCATGCGTTCCTAAGGAAGTATGAAGTGCAGTGGGTCATACGAAGGGTGGTGCCGTACACATGTATAATAAACGGTGTTCCTGACACCCATCGAAATATCAATGCTGAACTTGTGGCTGGGTTGATGTATCACGAGATAGTGAAGAATGTCTGCATTCTAGCACAGTTCATATAGACATCTATAGAAAGCAAATACCAGTATAGCATAAGTTATGCCATGGCATGGAGGGCCAAACAGCTAGCACTGGAGCGGCGGTTTGGGACATTCATCGATTCATATCATAATTTTGTTGGGGAACGCGCTACGCAAAACAAAATTTTTCCGCGCACGAACGAAACCAAGAAACACTATCGAGGTGTAGATAACGATATCATACCTTCGACGATCACGTCAATGCAGCGGAGAAGTTGACCGATGTCGATGAAGTCCGCAGACTCCCGCAGCTAGGTTATACCTCCCAGCCGCGAGAGCGATCTCCTCGTGAATAGTTCGCCCGATCAAACGCCGAAGTATACGACGTCTCCGAGGTATCCACGCGTACCGGATCAGCGACACCGCGGTAATGTGTGGACCAGCACACAAGAACAGCGGGGATCTACGAGAAGGAGAATCAGCAGCGCGCCGGCAGCTGTACTAGATCCAATCTAGAAGAGAGAGAAAAAGAAGGCTGTGGCCAATCTAGAGATGGCCGGCCTAGGGTTTAGTCCAAGGGACTAGGGCTGCCTCTGGGGCTGCTTGGGATACCCTTTGAGGTGCCCTGCCCCTCTATTTATAGGGGTTGGGGCAGCTCTCCCTAGGCAGGTGGAGTCCTACTTCAGCAGGGACACCCTGTTGGAGTTGGAGTCCAACTCCACTAGAACCTTCTAGAATTTCTAGAACCTTCCAGAACCTTCTAGAATTTCTAGAACCTTCCAGAACCTTCCAGAACCTTCTAGAACCTTCCAATACTTTCCGGAACACTTCCGGACATCACCGGAACCATCCGGGACCTCCCGGAACACTTTCGAGATCATCCGAAACACTTTCGGAACCCTTCTCTCTCGTTCTCCATAAATCATAGCATTCCTAAATGTCGCTAAAACGTTAAGCGTGTGACCCTATAGGTTCGAGTATATGTGGACATGTCCGGAATACATTCCGGTCAATAATCGTCAGCGGGATCTGGATACCCATAACGACTCCCACATATCATCGAAGATCTTTATCGAGCAAACCTTGTATTGTCGCATACAATTCCTTTTGCCTCACGATACATTACACAACCCGAGGCGAGACTTTGACGGTATCCCTGTGATCAACTCCTTGATCACCATACCTAGTTATCCTCGTTACCGGTTTGTACTCTTTTCTCGTTTCCGTATTCCGGTATCCCCGTGACTAACCTTTTAGTCACAATACCTGGCCAGGCGATGCTGGACACCGTAATACCGAGTGGGCCCAGAGTGTATCTCTCCATCGCCGGATGGGCAAATCCCAGTCTTGACATATCTAGAACCACGATATACTTTCTGGTGTACCCGGAAGTCACCTTTATAATTACCCAGTTACGGCGTAACGATTGATGACCCCAAAGCAACCATCCGGTATCCGGGTCTATGATATTCTCATGGTCTAAGGACGCAAGTAAACGTTAACACATCATGAGAAGATACTGACAACATATTGACGAAGTGATCTCGCAGTATCTCATAAGGGGTCTATCCAACACCATTGTTACCCTAACAATGTGTTCCCATTATTGCCGGCATCCTTGTTACATTAACAATGCCCATGATCAGGAAAACAAGATCATCAACAATACATGAGCTAGTCCAGAGGCCTGACTAGGGATCTGAATGGTGTTTATTATTCCACACATGCAATTAGGTTTTCCTCTGAATCTCATATTCAAGAACCAATGCAATTTTAGCATAGAACATAAACTTAATCATGAACATGAAAATAGAATAATAACAACTTTATTATTGCCTCTAGGGCATATTTCCAACAAATTTGCCATACCTGCTAGACACACTTGGCCAGAGAAACGATGGGACATATGTTAGCCGTCTCAAATTGCCCTCTACGGACATGCCTGGAAAAATGATGTTGAATAGTGTTTTTTGGTGTTTGGGCTCATGCGCAGAAGCTTTCAGACATTGTCAGCCGGTTATTTGTATTGATGGGACTTTCATGACATGCCAGATGAAGGGGACACTGTTACTACAATTGGGACAGACGAAAATGATCAGTTAGTGCCACTGGCAATGGCCTTCGCTGATTGCGAGAGCTACGATAACTGGTTGTGGTTCCTTGTGTGTCTGAAGAAAGGTGTTGTGAAGAATCGACCAAATGTATGTGTTGTTCATGACCGGTATGCCGGGCTGCTGCTAGCAATTCGCAATCTTCAGCAAGGAAGGGCGAAGTCTCGGGAGGGGGAAGATTTGTCAGAAGATTCCAGTTGGTACGACATACGGAGTAGATGGTGCACGCGCCACCTAGCCACCAATTTCTATCGCCAATTCAAGAACAAGTAGTTGATGAACCTCTTCAAAACGTTATGCAAACAGAACCAATCTAGGAAGTTTGATGCGTACTAGAGCAAACTCGACGAGTTCACGACGATGGAGGTTAGACAACGTAACCCTGGAGAGGTAACACACAGAATTTGTGACCTTCTGGGAGTTGATGATCCAAACACTAGGAGAAAGTCTTCAAACAGAGTGAAGTACTTCTCGGATTGGATAAGTAAGGCCACTTGAGCAGTGGTCGCTCCTCCATGACACAGACGGCGCTAGATATGAGATCATGACTAGCAAGTCTTGCTGAGGTTTACAATTTTTTTCTCAGGGGGGTACGCGGTTTACCCCTGGTGGCCATCGTGGAGGGTTCGCTGCACGACATAATGAGATACTTTCAGGAGAGGCGTGCAAAGGCTGTACTGCATATGAAAAAATTCGGTAGAACACCTTACTGTGCTAAGACTATGTTGTTTATTGAGGAAAAGGCCAAGAAGGGGCAAATGCACAAGGCCAAATGCACAGGAAATGTGCAACGTAGGTTCGAGATATGTTTGAAGCAGAAGAGTGGATTTAGGATTTGCACACAGGAGATTACTCAAGAGGTTACTTTCCATGTGGAACCGAATATCTCTGCTACGTGTATGTGCAACAAGCCCATGCTTCTTCACAAGCCTTGCTCTCACGTCCTTGCTGCGGCTGCTAAGACAAAGATGGACACGAGGCCATTTGTGTCGTACTACTTCACAAAAGAGGTTGTCCGTGATACCTGGACAGGCGAGCTGTATGGTTTCCGTGTGGTGGATAATTTTACGCAGGTACCTTTAGGCGAACGGTTCTGGGTCCCCGATTTCAGCCTACTCCGAGCTTCCGTGGGACGATACCGGACTCGCCGTATTACTAACACGATGGACGAGGCGAAGGCTGGTGGGCCAACCAAACAATGCAGCTATTGCAAAAAATTTGGCCACTAGGTGAAGACATGTTCGAAGATGAAAGAAGACCAAAAAAGAAGGGAGGAGGCGTCTAGTGCTGCCTCTAGGTCAGGCCATCAGTAGTCTATGTCGCACTCTTTGTATTATGTAATTTGCTAGTGCATCTGTATGTCGTGTCGTATTTACTTCACGTACTTTATGTATTTCATCTATTTGTGTTATATGTACTTCGTTTACTTCGTAAACTCTTGACTTCATGTATTTCATGTATTCGTGTTATCTTTACCTTGTGCATTCCATATATCTCCATGTTTTTTTATATCACATGAATAGGTATGGCTGGCTTCGAGCTTATAGATGATCGAGAGGACCGAGAGCACCGGTCCAGGTAGCTGGCTTTAGGAGACCGTGATCTCGGAGTGTTTCGTACTCGTACAATCTGAGCACGCGTGAAGGATCCACGAGTCATGGATCGAGAGGTACATTAGTTGATTGTATCTATATTATCGTGTTTCAGTACTAATTAGAATTCTTTTCTGTTCTGACAGGCTGGTTTGGTCCGGTTTACTACCACTCGCACGGATGGTCGAGGCGGTGGGCGACAAGGACATCGGAGACCCGGCTGCTGGAGTGGGTCGTTCCAGGAGGTTTCCTTTCGATGCCTCGTTGCTCACTGCACTTGTAGACAGGTGGAGGCCGGAGACCCACACCTTCCACTTTGCTTGGGGGGAGATGACGGTCACGCTCCAGGACACGGCCTGCCTACTTGGCCTACCTGTGGCGGGAGCCGCGGTAGGTCCACTCTAGGCTCCTGCCGGTTGGCGTGAGTCACTTGCGGAGAGGTTTGCCCCAGCTCTACTGCTAGGTCCACCTCAGGTTGCGGTGGCAAGGGCGGCCCAGAAGCACGGTCCCAGGTTGATGTGGCTTCGTCAGTTTGAGGTACGTATGTCATTAAATGATGTTCGACATATTCGTTGCAGAGTCAACCTATTTCTGTTGTCTGACATATTCGTTCAGCTGGATAGCATGGAGCAGAGATTTCAGGGAGATCTCGACGTGTACCAGCTGAACCGGGGATTTGAGGCGTACGTGCTTTGGTTGCTTGGGTACGTAATGTTCACGAGTGCGTACGGAGACAGCGTGGACGCTCACTACATCGAGCTCGCACGGCAGATCGCAGATGCTGAGTCAGAGGATCAGCTACCTCCAACGAGCTGGGGGTCTGCAGTGCTTGTATACACGTACCGAGCGCTCTGCTCCACATGCAAGAGGAAGGGTGCCAATGCCAATCTCACAGGGTGTCCGCTTCTTCGTGGTCGTTCGAGTACTTCCCGGTCGGACGACCATGGGTCGATGACTCAGCTTACGGCCCAGAGTTCTACTGTGGAGCAGGGCCGCAGTTGCCGCAGGATGGACCAACTTTGGGTCCATGTGGACTAGAAGAACAGTGAGTTACTTTCTCTCTTCCTCAGCTTGTATTTGCCTAGAATATTTGTACCTCAGTTTGTAAGTTTATTGACTATAACACTTTCTTACGTAGTTCTTGCAGCCTCAGTGGGCAAAGGCTCAGGTACAAGGCTATTACCTCTCTTTCACGGAGCAGTTCCAGCACCTCCCTGCGCAGAGTGTCATATGGGAGCCATACTCTGATGATGCATTGACGTGACGTGCACCACACCGGGGGATGTCTTCACTGTGCCGTCGGGACGAGAGCTATTGGAGGACCACTTCGAAGATTGTCTTCGACATCTTCGTGGAGGACCACTCACCACACCGTGTGATGAGGCAGTTTGGCTTGTAGGAGGAGTACCCGCCTCCACATGTACCACTAGTCGAGCCAAACGCACACACGTAAGTCAAGTTTCAGAAACTTCTATAGACTTAGAATGTCTGTTGCTTTTACGAGATACAAATTCATTACATAAACAGGTGGAGTCACAAAGGAGGGAGTACTAGGAAGACACAATGGGCATCACGGATAGCCCCTTTCGTTGCCCAGTGGGACACTGCTCTAAACAACGTTCAGCGCGAGGAGCGGCCGTTTCGATATGCCGAGTTCGACGCCTACTTACAATGGTATTTGCCACGTACGCGCATCCACCTTATTCGTGGAAGCGAGGCTCCTGACGATGCGGCGGCACAGATGACAGACATGTACCCGATCCTCGGAGCTGAAACTCTGGATTTGGCGGTTAGTGAAATTCGTGCTTCGCTTCTCCGTGTTTATTTGTTTATTACTTATGTGCGCACTTATGATTCTCACTCTTCAGGGACAGTGGGCGACAGCGGCGAACATGGAGGTCACCGCTGTTCTTCAGCGTCAACCAGCTGGCACCGAGGACCGCTCAGGCTTGTCCAGGGTCGCGGAGTACACTAGGAGGATCATGGACATATTCAGGTGCACGCGCAGGGATGACGTCGTTGCCGGGACTAACGCAAGCCAAGGAGCGAGACCACTGTGTCCTTCACAGATGAGGCACTGTCAACCTCGTACCTCTCAGTCACCGGGGCCCACAGAGGCGGTGATTCTGTGTGGCAGCAGAGTGCATCCCCACTCTTCATGAGTGGACAAGGTAAAACAATTTTCATCTCGTACAAGCCATTTTTCCTTACATTATTGTGCTGACTAATTCCAGTTATATACAGATCATGTGCCGCCTCAAGTACCAGCTAGTCTGCTTGACTACCTCCTCGACAGCCTCGACACTCATGGCTTCAGCTTTCACTACGAGACGGACGAGTTGATTCCACCTGGGCAGTCCAGCACGAGCAGCAGACTCAGCCACCATTGCCCATGAAGGATACACAGGACCACGAGGAGGGAGACCCGACACTACGGGTGGGCAGGGCTCCTAGAGCGGGAGCGGGACAATCTAGGCCGAGGTATTCACCGTCGCTGCTCAGGAAGAGGGGAAGACGAGGCTAGGCGTCGATGATTTTCATTTTATCATTTCTTTCACTATATTATATTGTTTCGTACTGTATGAATTAGTACACTTGTATTCACTGCTACATATTACTACACAGTGATTAACGAACCATATTAGACTAATAAATTAACATCTAAATCCGATTACATAAACATAGGTTATAGAGCCACGTTACACTGCCACGTTAATAGTTGGCTACACATAGGTGGAACAAGCAATTATTCGCTACCACTTCTAATACAACTACATGAAATCATCTTTGCTATCATTTGCGAAGAGCCCTGGAGCGGGGGCTTTGAAGCAAAACAGCTTCGAAAAGTCCTCATCACTTGACGAGCACTCGATACATGCTTTTTTCGATGAACTGCATGCGCCTTTATCCTTTGATGATCAAACATCTTTTTTAGATGTGCACCCACATTTTGCCAAAGGAGGGAGTCCAGCAAATTTGCATTCTTCTTCTTCAAATGTTGTCTTCATTAAGTGTCTTCTATTAGCAAATGGGTCTCTCCAGAATCGGTCCACATGCACGAAGTTTCGGATCTCGCAGTTCAGCAACTCTACATCCTCCGGATGTGCCTACACATCGAGAATGTGATGTATCAAATGAAAACGGTGCATTAAATGCTTACGAACTAAGAACAAAGAAATTGTACTAACCTTTATGTGCTTATTGTACTGAGATTGCGTGATACTTATCATTCCTTCGCAGAAATCGCCTTTTGTGTACTTCGCCCTAGGTAGTTTTCAAGCTCGTTCACCCTCTCCCACATCTTGTGGAACTCTCTCAAACGCTTGCACACCTGCTTGTACGTAATTCTAGGGAAACCCCTTCTCGCTACACCTCTACAAGAGCATGCATATGAACCTCCTCAAAGATCTGCGAACGCATAATTTTACAACTCCACTTCCTCATTCATGTACCAGTAAGATGTTCGTAGTCCATTCTCGGGTTCCAAACAGTATCACTGGCATCTACTAATTTGCATGAAAAATTATTATTGCACAAAACAAAAATTGTAGATCTTAATGCTTCAACGCATATGAAGAGGAAAAATATTACAAGACTTACCTCTATCGTCGCTATCCGTCCGCGAACTACTTCTTCTTCTCCTCCTCCCAAATAAAAACAATATACTCCGAGATACCAATAATTTTTCGAAAGAACTCAGGGAAGATTAGCTACCTGGTGGGAGCATCTGCTCACCCATTTAAATAGCATAAGGGGGTGCAGAGGGGGAAATCGCCACTGGCCGTGGCGATTAGGACCAATTGCCACGATACATGGCGATTAGGGGGAAATCGCCACCACTGATGGCGATAGGGCTCAATCGCCACGGGTCGTGGCGATTACTGATAAATCGCCATGGCGTCTGGCGATTCCATAATGAATCGTCGGTGGCCGTGACGATTGCCCCCTATTGCCATCGGTGGTGGCGATTGCTCCCTAATCGCCATGTGTCGTGGTGATTGAGGTCAGTTTTACGATTTTTTTTGATTGTGATAATATTTTTGAAATTTTTGGATAAAAAGCTAATATTTTTTTAAAAAGTTTATCCATGGAGCTAAGATACGATCTGCTGGTGTAGGGGAAGGTCGTCTAAGCGAAGGCAAACCAATTCCACCAGTGGAAGAATTGCCTTCTTCTTGGGCATGTGAAGAGAAGACATGAACATGTGAAAGTTATTTTTCAGTTTTTGATAAGACAAAGACAAAACGACAGTCAACTTATAGTGTCTTGGAATTAGGTTTTGGATAGTGGGCTCAGGAGTTTTGTTTTTACAGAACTAGTGTCAGGTGTCAGGCATAGTATTTTGAACAGTGATTGATAGCCTCAGGTTACAAATTTGGTTAGCTTTTGCTAGTTTTCTGGAAAATGAAAAATGTATTATAAGCTATTATGGTACCATTGAAAATGCTATGATTATCTAATTATTTCATGTACTAATGCAATCTGTCATTGTGTCATAATATTTTGATCCTCTTGTTCCTTGATTCCACAAAATATTGAGAGGAAATCCATAATAGCTTGTCAGTTCATTCATTCATGAGATCTTTTCATTCATACATGCAACCGGTGCATCAAAATACATCAACTTTGTCAGGTTTAAGGCCTCGCTTACGTTAGGAGACAATATCATCAAAATACGTCAGGTTCAACACTTGGAGGCCACACTTACATCAGGCAGTAATAAGAGCTACCCAAAATACATCAGGTTCTACTAAATATGCTGCTTACTACCTACAGCTTAACAACCACCGCCATAAAGAAACTAATCATCACCATCATTAACATAGCACAACCTCTAATCACCTTGTCCCTTGCACGAACTGGTGCCCTATCAGATTGCAGCTGCTCAGCATTCTCACGCACCCTTATCTTATCATTCATCATCCTCTCTTATTCAAATAACAGCAGGTGATCCATCAGATTCTTCCATTGCTTCTCGAATTCCTTAAGTGTACAGGTCAACTCCTTGTTCTTCTTGCACAAAATGCGGATTGCTCTTCCTGCATTTCCTTCCCACTCTGCATTGACCCAATAGATGAAGCTGCATGTGTCGGGATCCTATACAAACAAACAGCAAGCAAAAATCAGAAAAAAAAGCTGACAAAAATTGGAGCTTTTGTACTCTCGGCACCCAAATTACCTCATATGGGGAGCCTAAAAACCTCCCAGTGTCCATTCCTTCGCATGCACCGTATGAACAGAGTCTTGCCGTGTCTGCAGGTAAGATTAGTCCCGTGCTCGATGCCATCATACGCGCCGTCAAACTCATACATATTTAGACAGCCCATGTACCTACGCATCCTGAGCAGGGTCATACAACTCCTCAACATAGGCGAACCCTAAATCCCAAATCACAAAATTGAACCACAAACCAACAAAATCCAACAAATATGGTCCAAATATGTCCAACTTTGACCCTACATTGATCCAATTTCACCCCAAAATCTTGAAAACACCCAAAAGCAACAAATCATTCAGTCGCAATGTTGAAGTCGTTGTCCGACCCATCCCTCAACGAGTGAAACATCGGCATTGCGCTCACTCCTCCGCCTTCGTGCTTGCTCTTCCCGCACTGTCCGCTGCGTACTTGCTCCTCCCGTGCTCGACCTGTGCCTCTGCTTCGCGCCTAAATGGCCCTGACCCCGCTCCCTCTTCTCGCGCAGCCTCCTTACACCCGCCTCCGGCGTGGAGACCATGCCAACATGTCGGGCCATCATAGCGTCTGACCGGTGGGTCTGGAGCCAGGTTGAGTTCTGGGTTCGGGCTAGAGGTGGATGGCTGGTGTAAGATGCAAAAGTATGGTGCAGAGTGTTTAATGTTGCAAAGGGTGGTGTAAAGTGACAATCTCAACACTATACCTGCTGTAAAGTGCAATTTTCTCCCAGAAAATCTTCTCTCGTAATTAACTAATCTCCTCCCTGATCGTGATTTAGAAACAACCTCCCTAATTGATCGCTCCTCCCACTCTCTTCCGCTACCTCGATTCAATGGCGGATCTCGCTCGAGTTGATGATATAGGCCAACGCTAACGGTTTAACGTGATGGGCAATATTATTTCTTTTTAGGGTAGTCGACTGAAATTTAACAACTTCTCAATTGACGAGTGAGTTGTCAGGATCTCTATCATACGTTCAAAAAATAGAAAAACCAAAAAAATATACTGGAGAAAAAACAAAAAGTGAATCTTGAGGCTAATCCGATAGCTAAACTCGGTCGACTGAGACCTAAGAAAATCTCAGTCGATCGAGCAATAGCAACTTCATTCTTTTTATCCATAGCAAAGTACGGATATTTAGCTAGTTATATACATAATATTGGTCGCACTTGCTCTTTTTCAAATGAGGCTCGAGATGAACTTCGGACTAGACTTAAGCTGTCCTGTTTCCCTGTTTTTGGGCCGAGGTTCCTCTGTTGAGGTTAAGGTAGGCATCTCACAACAAGTTCAAAGTTCTAACATAGCTCGATCCTATCATGGAACTCGCCGCTCAATAGCGAAATATATATCAATTAGTAGATGGCCCGGTATGTGTGAGGTCACCCATCTGCGGTTTAATGTGAATCCCCTGTTTCAATGCTGGTACATAATTCACCGCAGGTAAGTAGCAACTGATTTTAAAATCAAATCAGTCATCATTACCTCAACAAATCAAGTACAAGGTACAGAAATAAATTTCCCATGCTTCCATTAAATCTGTACCATGTCCCAAACAGAGCAGATCTACAGTTTTCACTTTGGCAATCACAGAGGTGAAAAAGAATGCCATCACAGAACCTAACTACCTCTCCAGCCTCCACCAGCTAATTGAGATACCAGAAAACAATATGCTCAATCAATACAGTACCCTGAACAGCAAAAATAAACCACATAATTCAAAGGAATTATTCAGAACCGTTTGAATCTTCCATATAATTCAAAAGGATTAAACCATGCAAATTGAAATCAAAATGGTTCCACACTAATTTGGTTGCACCGAGACTTTATCCAGCCATGTACCTTTTACATACCATAAAAGCATGCACATCAAACACTGGGGAGTATCAAAACCTGGAATCCCTAGCAATATTCATATGCACATTTCAAGAATATAATCAGTGCACATCATGAAACCTCAGAAACATTCAAACCATTTAAGAGCGCACTTCAGATTATAGTAATTTATTTTAACTAAAAACCCAGTGAACCTCAAGACATATATGTAGGTAACTGAATCTCCACAGGGCATAAAATTATGGATCTTCCATTTGTTATGCAATTGACAAATCACACAATTGTGAAGGCCATTAAAAATACACATCAAATAGCTCAATATCTAGTCTTGCAGATTCTTCCATCGGTTTCTCGAGCCACAATGCGACTTATCAGAGGGAGGATTTATCCAATAATGCCGCATCGCCTGCCTGAAGGCCGAAGGCACGACAAAGCTAAATCAAACTATACACCTAAACTGAAAATTTCAGTGACAGCTAAACAGAGGTTTTTGTGGCTTCTTTCCACCGACATTTTGCTTGCTTAATGGGGTTATAGCTAGACAAGACTATAGTCTTTTGAGGATTACAATAAGAAGCGAACTCTAATGCCAGGACAGTTATGCTCTTCTTGCAGCTCCTAAACGCTGCATCAATCATGTCGACTCCACAGCAGCTGGTGCTGCCACTGCAAGCTTCTTGCTACTTGAGCTCTTACCATCAGTTTTCTTGCCACCTTCGGGAGCCTTGCCAGATGCTGATTTTGACCCTGATGCAGAATCAGGCTCATCATCCTCGACAACAAGCTGTACGGGACGCTTGCGACCACGGTGCATATGGCGTTCACAATATTTCTCGTTTGGAATAGTATTTCTCCAGCACCGCCACTTCTTTCCATCTGTTCGCCGGCATCTCCCTGGTTCCGGCTCTGGGCTCTTCCCAAAGTCCAAACAGAGTGTTGCCAACCCCATCACTGCTCAGTCCAGCAATACAAATCAGTTAGAATGCCTCAAATAACTCTGGACAACACACATGGAAGAATTTCCAACATTTCAGTTTTTTCAATGATCCCTTACTGTTAATAGGTGCATCAAATTGCATTCATTGGAACTTTCTCTTTTCTATAAAAGCATGAACTTGAGATAACATTAAGGACCTTATTGCACTGCTCCACAATGCAAACAACTAACATAAATATTTTGTGAAATGCTTGGTGAAATCTACCAAACACGCAACAAATTTTGATATGAGGAACATATAGATGATGGCACGGGTTAGAAGGTATACAAGTGGGGTACTTCTGGGCGCCTTCGGATGATGCACCAGTAACACTCTTCCAGATG
Organism: Stipa capillata; assembly: GCA_019208055.1. Lineage (NCBI taxonomy): Eukaryota > Viridiplantae > Streptophyta > Magnoliopsida > Poales > Poaceae > Stipa > Stipa capillata. The sequence goes on from JAGXJF010004353.1 coordinate 316,330, forward strand.
GGGAAGACAAGATGGGTTGGCACGGGCACACGGGCAGCCATATACTGGTAAACCCGAGACTGCTGCTCTAATTCCTGCAGCTGCATCGCAGTGAATGACGCCCCCGCACCTTCAGGGACAGATGCCACAAGCATTCTCATTTCTTCCTGAAGTGCTGCGGTCGCTGCAGCTGCCAACGAAACAAATACGATCTTTTCAATGGCGCTCATGTAAGAGCTATGTTCATGGAAGTAAATATAGCTCCTGAAATTCGTAGATGCATGCATGAGTACGTAAGTTTACTGAACAGTAGCACAGCTTGACCTTGCAGATAATGACAAAACAAAGAAAGCTAAGCAATAATAAACCCCAAATTTCATGTTTAGTGCATGGTCAGCATTAAGGAAAACTAGCATAACAACAAACGGTAAAGGGGAGGGAAAAGACTTCTGACATCTTGCTGGATTAGAAGTCAACAGACCTTGCAAAGGAGTAAGACCAAAACACACAAAAAACTTGCTTAAATAATAACTAAGGAAATAAACATATCTGAACAACAAGTCTTCTCAATCTTTATGTCTTGACTGTCTTCTTAACAACAGAATAAATCTGTTCATACAGCCAAAAAGGAACATACACTAAATCCCCTTATAACTAGCAACAAAAAGAACTCGTAAATCTGCAGCAAACGAACGCATATAATGTGGAGACATGGCACAAACAATTTCTGTCTTGCGATATTTGCCCAATTAATTGCTAAGAACAAGTTAGCAAACAACCAAAACCTGCTATTTTGTTTCCTTCTGCAACTATTCCTATGCAAAGACGTCATACAACTTCTACTGTATTAATGCATCTTACAGCTGAACACTACCAAGAGCAACAGCAAAATAACAGCACAGAAACGTTTCTTCATGATTAACCATGGGCAGAATAAGTTCTTGCATGCGGGCTAAGAGTCTGCAGGAGAAGCAAGTATACCTTCCTCCGGATCCTCAACCAGGACAGGGTCCTCTACCAGGACCAGATCTTTACACCCGCTGTCTTCCTTCCCCTCGTCGCCGTCCTTCCCCTCTCGATCTGCCTTCTCCGCCTCCTCTCCCTCCAGTTCTTGACCGGATTCCTGCCCTCCCGCCTCCTGCATCGCGTCCTCCGCCGCCTCCAGGGCGTTCTCGCCGCCGCCGCCGCCGACCGCGGGATTAGTGTCCTTCTTGGCCTCCCCCTCCGCCGCCATGGTTGGGAAAGGGCGGCGCGAGAGGAGAGAACAAAAGGTATCTTTGGGATTGGATCGGAGGTGGGGAGGGAGGAAAAGGCCGGCGATACGGAGCTCTCGCTTTGACGGGGGTGGGGAAGGAGAGGGGCGTGCCGTTTGGGGAAAAAAGATGGGGGCAGTGGTGTTATCAGGTGTGGCTGTTTGGGGACCTCAAATTGTTATGTGCACTCTCACCCTTGGGTATAAGTATTGGCCATTGGGTTTTGGTATTCATGGGTTGTGCCTTGAGTCCTTGATATGGCAAAGGCAGGGGTTTTGAAGAAACAAAGTTTCTACTTCTGGAGGGAGCAGGTGAATATGTGTAGGTTCAGATGTTTATTAGTAGAAGGATTGTATATTATTTGTTTTTACAGGTTAGTATATCATATTTTTATATTTTTAAGTCAAGACAGGGTATAATTGATTTAGGAATATTTTTTTTGACTTTGATAGTTGAGGGTACGTTATTCTAGTTTCAGAGTTAAGGACACATAGTTAGAATTTGGTTAGGATCTCTGTACCAACTTATTAGTTTATCTAGAAAAGTAATATAATGTTAGGTCATATTTGGTTTGTGTTATTATATGTTTATTAATTTTCATACATACTATAATATTTTGTTTAAATGCTAGTAACACCATTCCAAAATAAGTTACCAAAAGCATCATAAACATAAAATTATCATGGGTAAGCACATATCTCTTAAACATTTTATGGAGAAAAGAAGTTTAGTTTGGAGTTTGGACTTCCTTTTGTATAGACACATTATACATCAAGTGAAATCTCTAAACTGATATAATATAAAACTACATCGAATGATCTAAATTTTTTCAATAGCAAAGTTTTTTGGGTCAAACTATGTAATAAAAAATTTATTTCGCCTCATTACTAATATTATTTTTACTAAGTTCATTGTCTTTCCAATTTAGTTGTATCCCCTATCCAATTTTTTTTTGAGGGTTTAGCAAAGACCAAGGCTTTTGCCACGCATTACCCTATACGAGCGCTGCATTACACATCAACATGTGGCACATGTAGTGACATCCATATTTAGAATTAATGTCTAATTGATTTTGTTGCTTTGCCGCAACAGCAAACTTTTTAAAAATGCTTTAGGCCAGTTGTCCGATGATTTAGACGGCGCATCACTATTCTTTCTCATGTTCCATATTGGAATGTCATCGCTCAAGTTAATGGGAGTTCCTCACTTGACTGTAATTTATGAGAAGATGATCGAACAATTCAATGTAACACAAATATTTTCTTTTTTTGCTCAATACCATTACAAATATCATCCAATGTGGGGATGACATGTGTGCCCACATTGGATGAAATTCTCCAGCTAGGTGAAATCTGGGATTGTATGGAACTACATATCAGAAGCCACTTATACAAACTTTTTTGCACTATTTGATAAATTCATGTAGACAAATATTATTCTCAAGAGTCAAGACACATACAGAAAATACACTATTTGAACGACCAACCGGAGAAAATCAAAAGTTCTGTTAGGTACATCAGAGATAGGTTAATTGTATCGTTCAATTTTGGAGCGATTTTAGGTTTGAATGAAAATTTTAAATTTCTATCTGTTGCAAACCATCATTTAGTCTCTCTGTATACAAAGCTTTTAGCTGATATATCTGTTTCTAAACCAACTTTTATATAGGGTTTAGGGTTTAGTTATGAAAAATACTTTCAAATATAATTTTTGTTAAAATATTAACATGTCATAAATAAATATGTAACACATATCGGTACTCTAAAGCGTCGTCTATTTTGAAATGAGACAGTAAATTCTGGTTTAGTGTATTGACTAAATCTTTATCCTTCATGCTGAATTGAAATTTTGATACCAATAAATTCTCAACTTTTTGTTCTCACAGATATGGGCTTCGCCTCGCTCTCCGTTCAGGATGAAGAGTAAATCTCATCACATATCTACACACTTGTGCGAGTCTCTACTCATGCTAGAAAAATATTGGTGGTACATTGACCATGCTAAAAGTTGGACCATCATATGACACGTCAAGACATTATCGCCTTATCCATACCATTGTATCTTTGATTAAAAAAAATGAACCATCGTATATGGAGCAATAGCTACTAAAAATGATACGAGTAAACTTCTCACAAAATACTTTCATAATACTTCATAACTTTTTTATATATGGAGTGCTATGGTACAATACTTTTTTGTTACAAAAATGTTTCCTAACTTTTCTCTCCTTCCAGGTTTCACTATTTCTCACTTTTAGAATCCTCTTCCAAGTTTTGCTATTTCTCACTTTTAGAATACAAGGGGCATCTTTGGAACAGAGTCACGAAAAAGACACAAATGCAGTTGCACGCATAATAGAATCCAATTTGTTGAGCTTATGTCAAATATGTGTAAGAATAGGTTACACATTGGACTTAAGAAAGTTGTATTATTGTATTAGGGTACTACAAGGTGTGTGGACAGAATAGAGATAGAGTTTGAGTCGGACTCTTATATCCTAAGCCTCCTATATAAGGAGGGGGCACCATCCGTTGTAAACTGAGCCACAGACAACTTTCGGCGGTTGGGTGTGGTCAGACCTTGCTGCCCGCCTGTCAAACCATCATTTCGAGAGGTCACGCCTTAGGCAAGAGAGGTCAGACCGTGGCAATGAAAGGTCAAACCGCGGGTACCATAACCAAGATTAGCATATTATCAATATTATGTGAGGTGGAGCGCCTGGGGAAGGGCTCCGGGGTGTAGGTTTCGACTGAACCTCGTCAACAAATATCAGTATCTACTTCTTCTTGCATGCAACCTTGGTAGATCCAATGCTGAGCAACCTCGGTATTGCAACTAGTGGAACCAAGTGGCCAGGGTATTAGTCATATAAGTTAGTGGTGGCATGATGCCATGAAAGCTAATTTCTCAACAAGTGGTATTAGAGCGCGAGGTTCGAATTGGATCTACAAATAGCGCAGAAGATCTTGATGGAGACTGAGGATGCTCAATGGAGTGTGTATAAAGCCTTTTCAAGGGGCTTGGAGCACTTGCAGTGAGAAGGACATTGTGCACATAAGGCTTAGAGGAGACTGGAGCGCGTCGTGAAAGATCATGCATCTACAAAGTGTCAAGCAATGCACGACGATATGTAGGTCAAACAATGCATGATGATGTGTAGGGCGGACGTTGCACAAGATGGAGCATGGCGATCGGGCGATCTGGGCGGGCAGCCGAACATCTTGGTCGGTTTCTGACAATACGGGCAGGCAGCCCAGGATGGTCTGATCAAGGTGGAAACGGCCCTATCTGACAGGGAGGTCGGGCAGATGGTAGTCTCGGACTGGTACAAGGGCGGTCCAACTGGTCTCATAGGTAGTGGCACGCTCGGTCAGACCGTGGTTGGAGACGTGGACACATGGCACGTGTCACATATATGTAGCATTGCTCCAATGAGAGGGGTGGTTAGACCAGCGTGGACAAGCCAGTCACCTGTGCAGGAGGCTCGGATTTGACCGAACGTCAGTCAGACCATCCTATGGGATGTCAGACTAACGGCACTGGACACAGTGCAACATGCAACGGTGGGATGGGTTCGGTGGTCAGATCGACGGTAGAGTCAGTTAGACTGGGCGGATTTGATCGCTAGTTGGAGACTAATCAGATGTGATCTAGGTGACTCGAATGTGATCGGGAGGCTGTTGTGCACAAGCAGTAGGGGTTGGTCAGACCAGTGGTTGCGACCGGTTAGACATATTGGTCCAGAGGTAGCATGGTCAGCAATACAGGTGACATGAAGCTCACAGGGTCAGCGGACATATGACGTGGTGACACACGATGCGAGTCTGTTTTGCTTGCATTGGAGGAGGCTTGCGGTGTCCAATAAGCGAGGATGTGGATTGGTTCATGCTTGTGTGCACATCGAAATGAGGAGGCTAAATCGAGGGGCACGAGAGTGGCGAGGATTACCGCCAGGAGTGTTATTTGAGATGGAGTTGGAGTCCGTAGAGGGATTCTACTTTGAATTGTGACAAACCATAATCCCAATTAGTTTTCAGGGTCAGTTTCGGTTCGAGCAGTCGAATTGGAGGTGAGGATTTTGAGGGTGTCTAGTAACATGGGCTGAGGGAGAGGCTACGGTGTAAAAGCTTGGAGAATCGGAGCCGAGTTCAGCAAAGGCAAGAAGCACGTGATCCGAAGGATATGAGCGCTCGATGGTTAGAGTTGAGGCTAGGGACTCAGCGTCAATTGGGATAATTGATGGAGGAAAAGTAGTGTGGACTAAGGAGGTGTGGAATAGCTACCCAAGGATACTTCGGCCAGGATAGTGGAGGCTTGATGTGGGCGAGAGATGACGAGGTGTGTGGCTGCGAGCACACGACAATGCACAAGCCGTTTAGCTGGCAACAGGGGTAGTCTGACCAGCCTGGCAGGGCGGTTTGATTGGGATCGATGGGATGACATCGATGTTTTCTAAATTCGAGGTGGTGACAACATGATGGTTCCAATGACTTTCGGTTTTGGTAGTCGAATGTCACATAGGTCTTGAGGGATGTCAAGCCAGATAAGAGCGAACATAATATTTGAAGGACTAAAGATCGAGGCGGTCAAGACCATACGATTGTGTCTGTCGGGATTGATGAGAACCATGTGATTGACAGAAGTCCGCCAAAGGGAATCTACGAAAGGTTGATGGGGCAACTGCGAATTTGACTTAAGGAGATGACATAAGATATGGCTGGGAAGCTTCTTCAATATCAGACAGACGGTCGACATGAGCGATGATGTTGGATTTAGGTAACTGTTTTATGTGGCAGCTGATAGTGAGTGGTTTACTTTCATACAGGTCTAGCAAGAGGCAAAGGGGGACGACATGGTCCATAGTGTTTTTTGGGATATGGTGACAAATCTCGCCCTCACATATTGGGTGTGCTACGGGCCAGCATCAATTATTCACCCGGCACACATCAGGTGTGCTTCCCAGCATAGGGTGTTCAGCTCACACACATCAGGCATGCTCCCCAGCATCAGCTTGCACCTAGAGGCCTTATGAAGATCTATGTATCTGGATAAATCTGAGCTCTAGCACCACTTGTCTAGTCCCGCTGAAAGTGCATCTACTCCCATGGAGCTTGGGAGGATGGCTATCTTGCCCCAGAGTTTGGTTTTGATGGTTATTGGCAATCCTCACCTGTGTCTAATACTTGCAATGAGTGTGAACAGGAATTAGATGGACAGGTGAAAGCTGAAGTGAGACAACTGTTGATGATGAGCCCTAAAAAGAGCAAGGAACTGGGAAGGTCAGAAGGACCAGCTGAGCTAGGCTCCTGAGGCACAGTTGCGAAGAAGCCGAGGCTGTGCTCGAGGGCAAGTGAGGTGATGGTTGCTTGATGGAGTTCAAGGGCCGTGAATGCAAGCTTGATAAGTCCTGGAGGAGCTAGGAAGCTGGTGGATCAGGACCAAGGGTTCGCTGTGCGTCTACAAGGGCAGTCATCTTCGGTGAAGAAGCTTGGAACCAGTGCCAAGGGTCTAAGCGAGCTGGTCAGGGACTGTGGCGAGGCCATTGCTCTCTGGTCAGTTGTAGGCTTGTAGTGAGCCGGCCAGAGTTGTGCTCAGGTGCTGCCTGAGGCAACCGAGTCCACCTGAGTTTGGCATCTGAGACTCAGGTGGGTAGCTCAGCCGCGGCTAGTAGGTTACCAGAGGTGCATGTTAGCTGAGTCTCAGACAGGTTAGGTCTGGTGGCTCTTTATCTGACGTGGCATGAGGGTAACGGCTAGCTGCCAGGGACCCTATAAATAGGGAACCTGGGGAGGTTTTCAACCTCGAACCTTTACCTAACCTTTGCCTCTAACCCGAAAGCAACCCGTTGAGAAAGAAAGAGCTCTAGGTCTCCAAGTGAGTGTTGCCTGCGTGCATCCATCGAGAGAGAGAGTTTCTTAGTCCTTCAGGTGTAGCATTCGAGGTACTGGTTCCTCCAAGAGTGGGAGTGCTCTTGGAGTTGGTGAGCAAGCCAAGTCTTGTGTGGCTGCCACCAAGAGTCTGTGAAGGCGATTCGGGTCTGTCTTGCAGCAGCAAGATCAAAAGGATTCCACACAAGAAAGGTACTCGAGGAAAGAGCACGATTTGGTGTCGGCTGTGAGAACAGCTTCCTCAACGGAGACGTACTGCTTCGCAAGAAGTAGGAACTTCGGTAAAACAAATCATTGTGTGCTTTACTATCTGTCTTGTGATCTGCTCTTATTTATTCTGTTATCTATGCATGCTTAGATCACTAGAGCACCTTTATCTGTTGCACACTAACTGAGTTTCCTCACCTGAGACTCAGTTAGCTCTTGCTAAAACTAGTACCTTTCCTGTTCACGTCATCTGATGCACTCACCTGACTCTCACACCTGAGACTCAGTTAGCTCTGAATATAACTTGTTCTACATCAGCTAAGTTTGCTATCTGAGTGTCTGGTGTTTATCTGATATATCTTGCTGAGTCTCAGTTACCTGCATCAGTTGCATATATTTTCTCTAGGGTTGACCTATCTCTAGAAGAAAAACCCATTAGGCATTATAATATCTAGAGCCGACCTATTCACCCCCCCTCTAGTCGACTCCTGAGATCCCTTTCAAGTGGTATCAGAGCCTCGTTGCTCATAATTGGCCTAACAGCCAGAGTCTAAAGGATGTCGAACTATGAGGGTAGAGTTCCTATGTTTGATGGTACTAATTATGCCTTTTGGAAGCGGAAGATGCAAATGCATCTTACTGCACTTGACCCAGATGTATGGAAGATTGTCACAACAGGTCTCGATGTGGTTGATGAGAGCAATCCCACTGATCAAGAGAAGATCAGCATCAAGAACAATGCTAGAGCTGTCAATGCTATTTATATGGGACTGCAAGAGCATGATTTCAACCGTGTCAGTACCTTTGAGGAAGCCAGAGATATATGGTTCACACTTCAGGCTATCTATGAAGGCAGTGACACGTTGAAGAGGTCCAAGAAAGATGTGCTGGAGCATGAACTTGACAACTTCTATTACCAACCTGGAGAGGACATCAATTCCATATTCACAAGACTTACCATGATCACTAACCAGCTGAAGGCCCTTGGGTCCAACAGAGTAGAAGATTGTGATGTGATCAAGAAGTTCCTCTTTGTGCTTCCCAAGCCTTATCACACTCTGCGTCTGATGATGAAAGAAAAGGATGGCTTTGACAGATTAAAGCCCACTGATGTCCTTGGTAGGATGCTCACTCATGAGATGGAGCTAAACCACTCCAAGAAGCATGCTATCACTTCTGGGAACAACAAGGACATAGCCCTCAAGGTAGTAGCCACTCACAGGGACTCAAGTGATGAAGAAGAAGATCCAGATGAAGAGATGTCCACTGATGAGGAGAATGAGCTTGCCATGCTTACTCGGAACTTCAGAAAGTTCTATCGAAGGAAGAAGTTCTCAGGCTCATCTGACAGGTTCAAAGGGAAGAAGCAACTCAGTGACAAGAAGTGTTTTGAGTGTGGTGACTCAGGACACTTCATTGCTGATTGTCCCAAAAAGAGCAAGAGACAAGAGGATGGCAAGTACAAGAAGAAGGAGATCATTGTCAAAAAGAAGTACAAAGAAGGGAAGCCTCCCACCTTCAGAAAGAAGAAGACCTCTGCTGCCAGAGCTTATGTGGGACAAGCTTGGGTCTCAGATGACTCAGAGTCAGAGGAGGAGTCAGAGGAAGAAACTGAGCTAGCTGGGTTAGCCATCTGTGTCTCAGGTGGATCACTCAGCAGCCCAACTGAGCCAGGAGAAGACTCAGTCAGGTCTCTCAGCTGCGCACCCGAGACAGACTCACTCTTCGACAAGGATGCAGATCCTACATATGCTGAGACTCCAACTCTATGCCTTATGGCTAAAGGCAGCAAGGTAATGACTGAGGATGACTTCCCTGATTATGCTCAACTAATGGACATTCTTGACAGGACAGAGAAGCTCCTTAGGAAAGAGAGAAAAGAAAACATCTCTCTCAGGGACAAACTAACTGACATGCAGGTGTCCCTTGATAATGCACAAGATGCTAAAGCAGATCTTGATGAGGAGGTTTACTTATTGCAGGAAGCTCAAAACAAACTTAAGCTATCACATGAGCTCCCAATCTCTGAGCATGATAAACTCAAAGAAACTCACTCATCTTGCACTGCTGTTACACCTGATGCAAGTCCTCCTACTGTTATAGAAACTTGTTTAAACTGTGCATCTCGCATCAATGCTATTACTTCTAGTACAGTGTTTGTTGTAGATTCACCCAGTGAATTAAGCACTTCAACTGCTACTAATCTTGTTGATGCAGCAAAGTACAATGAGCTCAAGGAGGAGCATGAAGAGCTAAAAAGGCTCATGAGAATAGGCCTGTGCAGTGCTAACATAGGCATGCAGAATTTTGCTAGGCTCCAGTCCACCCTAGTACTAAAGAATAATGGTACAAGGGGACTTGGTTTCACTCCTGCACTTATAAAGAACAAGTCTTCATATATTCCCTCTGCTACTAACAAGAAATACTTGCAGAATCACTTTGTTCCTCAGAAAGGGAAATATGATACTAACTCTCTTGCAGGAAACCATCGAAAGACAGGTGGTTATGTGAAAATTCCCTCTAATCCAAGCTATGTGCTTAAGACAGGGAAAAAGGGTAAACCTGAGGCAATTTATGTTGGTCCTTGGAGTAGGTACAAGAAGGTACCAAGCATTTGAGTACCAAAGTCAGTAGTCATCTGTGTCTCAGGTGACTCACTCGGTTGGGTACCAAAGTCAGAGAGAGCCACCTGTGACTCAGGTAGCTCACTCAGGTGCAATGCAAATTTGTTAACCCTTCCATCTGAGTTTGCAGGAGATAAGAATCTGAGAAAGATTCAGAGGTTCTCTAAGCTTTCTAAAGCCGTAACTGCTAAGAACCCTAATGTTAATCTTATTCCTGCTATTGATGCTTACAGTAAGAGACCTGCTAACTTGGGAACCAAATCTATCTGGGTTCCTAAGTCTCGCAACTAATCATGCAGGGCTCTGCCTCCAGTGGAACAAAATGGGTCATGGATAGTGGCTGCACACAGCACATGACTGGAGGCAAAGAGCAGTTCTCTGAGATAAGAAAAGATAACCTTCCTTGCAAGTATGTCAACTATGCTGATGATTCAAGAGGCAAGGTATTGGGTTGTGGTAAAATTGCTATATCTCAGGAACATTCTCTTACTGAAGTAATGCTTGTTGAGTCTATTTCATATGATCTCTTATCTGTTTCTCAATTATGTGATGCTGGAATGAAAGTCACATTTTATCCTAAAGAGGTCTATGTCCAGAAACTAACAGATGACTCACAAGTTTTCAAAGGCTATCGAGTAGATAAGCTATATCTTGTAGATTTTCAGGATCAAGAAGCAGCTGTGCCATGTTGCCTTATAGTCAAAGCTCAGTTAGGCTGGCTGTGGCACAGGAGGCTAGGTCATGTGGGGATGAGGCTGCTGAACAAACTCAGTAAAGAAGAACATGTCCTAGGCCTGAAGCAGATCCAATTCAACAAAGACAAGCCATGCTGTGCTTGTCAGGCTGGAAAGCAAGTTGGAAGCCCTCATCCACCCAAGAACATCATGACCACTACTTCTCCATTCGATCTCATACACATTGATTTGTTCGGTCCAACTACATATGAGAGCATTGGAGGTAACAAGTATGGTTTTGTTGTTGTAGATGACTTGTCACGTTTCACTTGGGTATTTTTCTTGAAGGACAAGTCACAGGTGTACAAAAGGTTCAAGGATCTCATTGTCAGAGTTCAAAATGAATGGAACATCAACTTGAAGGCAGTGAGAAGTGACAATGGGACAGAATTCAAGAACTCAAGAGTTGAAGCCTTCATAGACAAGCATGGGATTAAGCATGAGTTCTCTGGTCCCTATGCACCTCAGCAGAATGGAGTGGTGGAGAGGAAGAACAGGACCCTGATAGAGATGGCAAGAACACTGCTGAGTGAGTACAAAACACCAGCAAGGTTTTGGGCTGAAGCTGTGAATACTGCCTGCCACAACATCAATAGACTATATCTTCACCCACTCCTAAAGAAGACACCTTATGAGCTGCTGACCAACAAGAAGCCAAACGTCTCCTACTTCAGAGTATTTGGTTGTAAGTGTTACATTCTGAAGAAAGGCAAGCGTCTCTCTAAATTTGAATCCAAATCTGATGAAGGAATATTTGTTGGATATAGCTCAGAATCTCACACCTACAGAGTCTTTAACACCAACACCAAGGTTGTTGAAGAAGCTGTAGATGTGACATTCGATGAATCTAATGGCTCACAAGATGGGCAAGTTGCTAATGATATTTCAGGGAAGGTAGATATACTTCACAAGTCAACAGGTGAAGTCAGGCCCCAAGTTGAGGAGCAAGCTTCATCTGGAGTTACAAACCTACCTGACCCAGCTGATGAGCAGGATGAAGTCAATGGCATTGAGTTCGAGTACAACCCAGCTAATGATCTATTGGACTCAGAAGCCTCCATGCACCCAGCTGAGTCTCAGGAAGAGCCAACTGAGTCACAGATACACCCAGTTGATCCACATCCAGCTGTGACTCAGGTGGCTGACCCAGAACCCCCTGTGATCAGCAGGCTGTAGAAGGATCACCCTGTAGACCAAATCATTGGTGCCATTAATAGGGGAGTGACTACTCGTTCTCGTATTGCTAACTTTTGTGCTCACTACTCTTTTGTTTCCACCATTGAGCCTAAAAATGTAGGTGAAGCTCTGTCTGACTCAGACTGGATCAATGCTATGCATGAAGAGCTGAACCAATTTGAGAGAAATGAAGTCTGGTCACTTGTTGAAAGACCCAAGGATCACAATGTCATTGGAACGAAGTGGGTCTTTCGCAACAAGCAAGATTCTACAGGCCAAGTGGTGAGGAACAAGGCAAGGTTGGTTGCTCAAGGCTACACTCAAATAGAAGGCTTGGATTTTGGTGAGACCTTTGCACCTGTAGCTCGACTTGAAGCTATCAGGATACTTTTAGCTTATGCAAATCATCACAACATCAAGCTTTATCAAATGGATGTCAAGAGTGCCTTCCTCCAAGGTAAGCTTGCTGAACTTGTGTATGTAGAACAACCCCCTGGTTTTGAAGATCCAAAAAGACCCCATCATGTATATGTTCTCCACAAAGCTTTATATAGTCTCAAACAAGCCCCTCGTGCTTGGTATGATACCCTAAAGGAGTTTCTTATACATAATGGTTTCAAAATTGGGCTTGTTGATACTACACTCTTTACTAAAGTTAAAGGCAAGGACTTATTTGTATGCCAAATATATGTCGATGACATAATATTTGGAAGTACTAACCGTGTGCTAAGTGATGAGTTCAGCAAGATGATGATAAAAAGGTTTGAGATGTCCATGGTAGGAGAGCTGAAGTTCTTCCTAGGACTGCAAATCAGACAACTCAAGTTGGAACTTTCATCTCTCAAGAGAAGTTTGCCAAGGACATCCTCAAAAAGTTTGACATGGACAAATCTAAGTCAATATCTACTCACATGCAAACAAATGCTCATCTTGATCTGAACCAACAAGGTAAGTCCACTGATCAGAAGGAGTATAGGTCTATGATAGGTTCTTTGTTGTATTTGTGTGCATCTAGACCTGATATAATGTTGAGTGTTTGCATGTGTGCACGTTTTCAAGCTGATCCTAAGGACATTCATCGCACTGCTGTTCGTAGAATACTGAGATATTTGATTCATACCTCTGGGTTTGGTCTATGGTATCCTAAGGGTGCACCATTTGAGCTTGTAGGCTATTCAGATAGTGATTATGCCGGGTGTAAGGTTGACAGAAAAAGCACCTCAGGTACCTGCCAGTTTTTAGGGCGTTCCCTTGTGTCCTGGAGTTCCAAGAAACAAAATTCAGTAGCCCTATCCACAGCAGAAGCCGAATACATAGCAGCTGGTGGGTGTTGTGCTCAATTGTTATGGATGAGGCAGACCTTGAAGGATTTCAACGTATCCATGTCTCAAGTACCCCTCTTCTGTGACAATGAAAGTGCAATCAAGTTAGCCAACAACCCTGTCCAACACCAAAGATCCAAACACATCGAAGTGAGACACCACTTTCTAAGAGACCATGTAGAAAAGAAAGATATCCAACTGTGCCATGTTAGAACCGAAGCTCAGCTAGCTGATATTTTCACCAAGCCTTTAGATGAAAATAGGTTCTGTACCCTCAGGCATGAGCTAAATATCATGGATATCTCGAATGTGCAGTGAGGAAATGATGATACACGTGTACACATGATTGCATTTCTGGTTTTTCATTCTCTGCATTCTACATGAGTCAGCCACCTGAGTCTCGGTTGTACCTCAGGTGGGTTAAGGTCTTATAGATACCATGCTGATTTTGCATCTTATTGAACTCATGGATTCACCATTGGGTTAGATAAGTTGGATCCTACCATCTATTTCAATTCAACACAGCTTTAGCTTTGTATTGATTGATTGTCTGGCAAGCTGTGTTTGAAAAGAAATTCTCTCTATTGCTTTCATCTCTTATCCTTAAGTTCTCTCTGGTAATCCTATTGAAAACCTTGTCAGCTGGGTCTTCCACATGAGTCTCAGCTGAACACATTCAAAATTCCGGAGAAAATCCCTAAGTCTGGAGCTCAGCTCAATTTTTCTTTCCTACCTGAGTCTCAGGTGGCATTCTAGCTGACCCTCAGGTGCCACGGGGCCACTCGGGATATAAAAACCCACCTCTGTAACGGTTCGCGCTAAACCCTCTTCAGAGTCTCAGTGCCCTTGCACCCGTCGCCGCCATCTGATTCTCAACGATCGTGCGCTTCTCCGACGATCTTCGCTCTCTCCGAAGCTTCCCAAAGCTCTCCTGATTGTTTTGGCGCCTTCATCTCCAATCTAAATTCCAAATGTAAGTCTCCTCGAGCTGTTCTTCACAGAACTAGGGTGGTTTTCGCCTTAATGCGAATCCCAAGCTCTTTAGTATCTTTTAGTTGTGGAATTAGACAGAGATGATGTACCTTTAACCTCTAGAACGATTTCTTGCAACTCATTGTCCAGAATTCTCAAATTTCAGCAAGATTCGATAAACCTAGGTTGCTCTGCTACTCCACCTGAGTTACACAATTTATCTCACCTGAGTGTCAGGTAGCTAAGTCAGGTAGCATGAGATGACTTGTGAAACTCTCCTAAAACCATCCAAAAATGGCCAATCATTCCAGTTTTCTCTGCAATAGAATTATCTCTCATCTATTCTTTATTCTACCTCTCAATGTGCCTGAGGATATAACTGATGATCTGCCCATTGGTCTGAGAACCCAGCTCCTAAGACAGAAGCAGCAGTTAGAGTGGGAGGCAGAGCAGGCTAAAAGTCTTGGAAAGAAATTGGATGCAGAAGAAGCTGCTCAAAGATCAGTGAAAGCTCCAATGTCCCCCTCTGAGCTAGCCAAAAGAGAAGTTAGGCTCAAAGAGCTACAAGAAGAGAGACGACAGATGGACATAGCTACAGCTCAGTCAGCTAAAAGAATGAAAGATTTAGAAGCTCAGAAGGCTAGCAAGGAAGAACAATTGAAGCAAGAGAGGAAAGCAAAAGCAGCTGAAAAGAAAGCCCAAGCTGAAGAAGCAAAGAAGAAAAGAGCTGAAGAAAGAGCCAAGAAGGCTGCTGAGAAAGAGGCAGCTATCAAAGTCAAGAAGGCTCCAGTAGTTGATACACTCAAAAGGACAAGGGCTGCAGGCAAGCCAACAGATTTATCTCTGAGCAAAGTCCCAAAGAAGCCAAGATCAGAGGCTGTGGTAGTCAAGAAGAAAACAAAGAAACAACTGCAAGAAGAGGAAGAAGCTGAATGGAGAGTAGAAGCTCTTAAAAGAAAGGAACACAGCAAACTTATAGAAAAATGGCAAGACCTAACTAATAAGTTGCCAAATGCCACAGATGAGGAAAGGCCTCAAATGAAGGAAAGAATAGATGCCCTTGCAAAGCAAATCTTTGAATCACCAGATGTTCCAAAGAATGTGAAGCTCCTAAGAGAAACTCAGCTGAAGAACAAGGCAATCCATGAAGAACTCAAAAAGCTGCTGAAGCAAGAAGGAAAAGCCTCTGGACAAGAGAAAGCAGACCTGATCAAACAAATTGATCGTCTATTCCCTCAACTCTCAGAAGATTATAAGCCATTCTGGACAAGGTTCTCAGATATCATTCTACAAAGGAGAATAGAGAATCACATGTTGGAGTTAAACTCTTGTGCTGATGAAGCTCGTAAGAAGCATCTACAAAATGAGATTGCTGAAACAAACTCAAGGATATTTTTTGCATCCAGTTCTCAAGCACTTGATGCAGTGCCCCTTCAACAATCCAGTGGTTCAGTGCCTCAACTGAGTAAGCCAGCCGAGTCTCAGGCGGCTGCATCAGCTGGACTAGAATTAGTCCCCATTGAAGTGGAAACTCAACAGAAAGCTGCCATAGAATCAATTGAAGACATTTTGGCTGAGCTTGACTCAAGAGAAAAAGAACTTGAGCAGACTATGGAGGAATCTATGGATAAGCTAAGATCATCTTTTGAAGAGAAGTCAACTAAAGCACATGAAAATCCAACTGAGCCACAAGCAGATCCATCAGTTGGAGTATCAGTGAGCATGGGTTCTGTATTTCAGTCTCTATCAGACTTAGAACCAGCTCAAGAAGAAACAAGACTTGAAGAGCAAGAAAAAGCAGTATCTTCTCCAGCACCTGAGTCAGTTCATAGGATGCCAACTAGGTCTCAGGCATAGTCAACTGAGGCTCAGTCAGAAGACTCAGATGACTCCTATTCAAGTCCAAGTGATCCTCATCCTCCATCTCCTCGCAAGAAGAAGCAAAAGCTATCTGAATCAGATGAAGAATATCAAGAAGAAGAAGAGAGTAGTGGAAGGAAAGAGTCAGCAGAAGAATCAGACTCATCCCCCTCTGCATCTGACTCAGAAGATATCCCAGCTGAGACTCAGTTAGAAGAGTCAGTTGAGTCATTGGAAGACAAATATTCAGCTATATTCTCAAAAGTTGCACGATCTGACACATCAATGATGAAATTCATATCTGCAACTGCTTTCAAGAAGCTACCAAAGGCAGATGCCAGTCTAGCCTCCATGAACTTGGATTCAAAAAGCACATCAAACTACACTGCCATGAGAACCACAAATCCATATTTTGACAGTGAAGGGAATCTGAAAAGAAGACATTGCAATGATCCAAGGTTTTGGAATGATCAGCAGCAATCAAGCTATCATCTCTTGCTGCAGAAGAAAGGTTTTGTTGACAGCATGCCAATTGATTGGGAAAATCTTGCCAAGAACGGCTTAGGAAATTTGAAGCAGATTTTAACTGCTGTTCAACTTGATGAGATATGCAGCATAAACCAAGACTATGATTCTGAAGCTATCAAGGAATTCTATGCAACAGTCTTTGTAGAACAGAACAATCAAGATTATATGCTCTGGATGACAAGAGGTCAACTGCTGTGCATCACAGCTCCCAAGTTTGCAGAGCTGTTGGACCTACCATCAGGGACAAAGCTACAGAAGATCAGCATATCCAAAGGCTCAGAAGAAGATAAGAGTCTCCTGCCAGATTGGGTTCCAAATGAGAAAAGGAAGAAGTTCTTCCCTACAGGCTTTGTGCCTCCTCCTGTTAAGGGTGCAGTCCCTAAGCATATCTCCAATTTCAAAGGATTGATGAAGACACCCAAGCACATAGTGAAGATCTTGAACATATCCATCTGTGCCAAAGGTGGAGGAACTGATGCCATATACAATCCAGTATGGAGAATTCTTGAGCTCATCGCAAAGAAAGAGAAGTTTGATGTGGCCAGATACATATTCTCAGAAATAAATGAGTGCCAGAAGAACAGAACTGACAAGATGAGATATGGCTCATATCTAATGCATATGATTCTCCAAAGAACATCATTAGCATCTTCAGTCTTCTCCTTTGACAAGAAGACATATCTCAGCAAATTCAGACCTCAGAAGGATGACCATGAAGATGAAGTTCCTTTCTACATCATCCTCAACTCATCTCAGCCAGACTTTTCAGAGCCTCCAGAGCAAGCTACCAGAGTCTCAGTCAGACCACCTCAGCCAGCAGCTGATCTCCCAGCAGTCCTACCTGAGCCTCAGGTGTCTCCCACCCGAGACTCAGCTAGAGAATCATCTCCTCCTGCTGAGCGACAAGCATCGGTCTCTGTGAATCTTTCATCAGACAGTCTCCCTTTGGTTCAACGTCTAGACAATCCCGCAGCTATGGATGCTTTCATTAAACGGGTTGTGCCAGTACAGATCTCTTGTATCAAGAGGAGACAAGATGAACTGCAACAAGAAATGGCTCAGCTGAAATCAGAACTCAAGAGTGAGATGGCAGATCTCAAGGCCTCGGTCAACAGCAAATTTGATCAGATCCTATCCCTCCTGCAACCAAAGCCAGCTCCCTGAGGATCTTTTCTTTCTTCTTCCTATCTCTTTTTAATGCTTAGTGGCAAAGGGGGAGAGAGTAGGGAGAGAATAGCTTAAAGGGGAGAGTATTATATTCAGGGGGAGCAGTATGTAAAAAGGGGTAGACTAGACTGCATGTGTGTCAAGACATGCTATGTACTGCAAAATGATTTTATCAGTCTTGAACACCTCGTTTTTGTATTGTATTGACGCTCTGATATTTGATATTTGTACTCAAGCATGCAATCCTTTCTGTTATCTTATTTGCTGAGTACTCCTCCAACATACCTGCTATTCCGCTGTGCTTATACTCTCAGTTATGTTGTGAGAACACCTGTTTTTGCATCAACTCTCCAATATTTAAATCTGAACTGTACACTTGTATTCAAATGCAAAATCTCACTTGTGCACATCTTAAGGGGGAGTTGATGTCAAACAAGGTTAAATGCAATACTCTTTTTTTATCTAAGTGAATGTTTTAAAGGGATTGCCACTAACCACCAAAAAGGGGGAGATTGAAAGTGCATCTACTCCCATGGAGCTTGGGAGGATGGCTATCTTGCCCCAGAGTTTGGTTTTGATGGTTATTGGCAATCCTCACCTGTGTCTAATACTTGCAATGAGTGTGAACAGGAATTAGATGGACAGGTGAAAGCTGAAGTGAGACAACTGTTGATGATGAGCCCTAAAAAGAGCAAGGAACTGGGAAGGTCAGAAGGACCAGCTGAGCTAGGCTCCTGAGGCACAGTTGCGAAGAAGCCGAGGCTGTGCTCGAGGGCAAGCGAGGTGATGGTTGCTTGATGGAGTTTAAGGGCCGTGAATGCAAGCTTGATAAGTCCTGGAGGAGCTAGGAAGCTGGTGGATCAGGACCAAGGGTTCGCTGTGCGTCTACAAGGGCAGTCATCTTCGGTGAAGAAGCTTGGAACCAGTGCCAAGGGTCTAAGCGAGCTGGTCAGGGACTGTGGCGAGGCCATTGCTCTCTGGTCAGTTGTAGGCTTGTAGTGAGCCGGCCAGAGTTGTGCTCAGGTGCTGCCTGAGGCAACCGAGTCCACCTGAGTTTGGCATCTGAGAATCAGGTGGGTAGCTCAGCCGCGGCTAGTAGGTTACCAGAGGTGCATGTTAGCTGAGTCTTAGACAGGTTAGGTCTGGTGGCTCTTTATCTGACGTGGCATGAGGGTAACGGCTAGCTGCCAGGGACCCTATAAATAGGGAACCTGGGGAGGTTTTCAACCTCGAACCTTTACCTAACCTTTGCCTCTAACCCGAAAGCAACCCGTTGAGAAAGAAAGAGCTCTAGGTCTCCAAGTGAGTGTTGCCTGCGTGCATCCATCGAGAGAGAGAGTTTCTTAGTCCTTCAGGTGTAGCATTCGAGGTACTGGTTCCTCCAAGAGTGGGAGTGCTCTTGGAGTTGGTGAGCAAGCCAAGTCTTGTGTGGCTGCCACCAAGAGTCTGTGAAGGCGATTCGGGTCTGCCTGTCTTGCAGCAGCAAGATCAAAAGGATTCCACACAAGAAAGGTACTCGAGGAAAGAGCACGATTTGGTGCCGGCTGTGAGAACAGCTTCCTCAACGGAGACGTACTGCTTTGCAAGAAGTAGGAACTTCGGTAAAACAAATCATTGTGTGCTTTACTATCTGTCTTGTGATCTGCTCTTATTTATTCTGTTATCTATGCATGCTTAGATCACTAGAGCACCTTTATCTGTTGCACACTAACTGAGTTTCCTCACCTGAGACTCAGTTAGCTCTTGCTAAAACTAGTACCTTTCCTGTTCACGTCATCTGATGCACTCACCTGACTCTCACACCTGAGACTCAGTTAGCTCTGAATATAACTTGTTCTACATCAGCTAAGTTTGCTATCTGAGTGTCTGGTGTTTATCTGATATATCTTGCTGAGTCTCAGTTACCTGCATCAGTTGCATATATTTTCTCTAGGGTTGACCTATCTCCAGAAGAAAAACCCATTAGGCATTATAATATCTAGAGCCGACCTATTCACCCCCCCTCTAGTCGACTCCTGAGATCCCTTTCACCCGCTATAAACTAGCGTTTCAGGCCTAGGTCGTTGAGCCGCTTTACCTCGGAATCCAAACATAGAACAACACAGGGTGATAAGAGGCTTTAGGCCATCGTTCCTAAAAGACTAGCCTAATAGCTGGTGCCACTTCCATCCTTAAAAGTTGTGCCCTACCTCCTCCCGCAACCGATATGGGACTATTCCTAACACTAAATCACACAGACATAGAGCGCATGCTAACTATGGATTTTTCAATAAAAAAATACCATAATTATTGAGCTAATTTTTCTGTCGGGTGTCACGTGGAAATGGAAGTTTTTTATTTCATAAATTTTGATATTTGGAATTTGAACCTTGTGTTCACATAATGAATATTTTACAAATTTTTTAAAAGTTGTTGGGTATTATCCAGCGTGTAAAGGAGCAACTTTGTGCATGTTGTCGGATCTGGACTTACGGGTATCACTTGCTAGATTATAAAGGTGGCTTCAATTAAAATATCGATATGTAAACTTCAACTTGGTGTTCACAGCATACAAATTTTCATCAAATCAACTTGAAATTTGTTGATGGGTGATTTAACATATAGAGGAGCAACTTTGTGCACAATAGCAAGCCAAAACGAGCAAGTGGGCTCCATAAGCTTATGGGTTAGTTTCCATACAAATTCGGTCTTTTGACCATCAACCTCGTGTGCACACCATAAAATTTCCACGAATTCAACTTTAATTTTTTGGAGATGATTTAGTGTTTAGATGAGCAATTGTGTGCATTTTGGTGGGCCTATACATACAATTGGATCTGATAAGCTCGGGAGCCCCACTAATTACATATGATTCTTTAATGAGAGTGCACTACGACAAACAGGTTCATCAGAGTTATGTAAAAGCATGCATCAGAGACGTGTAAGCCTACTCTGTCGGCTTCTATCTATGATGAGCTAGGTTAACACAAATGGCAAAAAAACCATCTAAGATGAGCATCATCACAGACGGGTAAATTATATTTAACCGCTGAGACAACGGTCATCTCATACTAGTGCCTAAGTTTGAACAGTCTATGATAGATGCATCTCAGACAGATGCTTAAATGTGAACCGTCTAAGAGAGATGTCATCATAGATGGCTGCACCGGGCCAACCATCTATGATTATAGTGGCATCTCAGATGGTTGTGGCCTTTAGAGCCGTATGTGATACACTTTCTAGAGGGCATGTCTTTTTCCTGATTTGGAGATAGTCTTAGGAATTTTAGATATAGATATGACAATTCAACTCAGATCACATGTTCACATGACAATTATACATATTCACATCACAATTGAACTTATATCACATCTCATCAATATTGATATCACAACTGAACTCAAAGTTTAAATGTACATAGCAATAGTCATTCATCTCTAAAATGAACCCATTGTAACATAAGTTTTACAACATCTCAGTCTCAAGCACTAATTTGGACAATGAAACTAGCTATTTTCATTGATGACATCGACAAGTAGGAAGAGGTGATAGTTTCACGAATCTGCTTGAGTGCACCTCTTTCCAAGCGTATCTTTGCATCTCCAAGCATGTTGCTAAGAGAAAGATCAATTTAATGCATCTCAAAGTATTTATGTAAGAAATAGATCAAGGCCTAGCAAATTAATTAAGTGTGATGCAATATTTCATAACAAACGTGTAAATATTTGTTCTTAGTCAGGAAATCTGTGATTGTAAAAAATTGACATTGGTTAACTCCTTCTTGAGGCCCTAATTAGTCCGAACTGTGTATAGGAACATAATATAGCTCATACCAGGAATTTTTATTTGTGAAAAAACTTGGGTCCCTCGAATTTGCCTTCACAAGCACTAAACTCGACCAACGAGTTGTTGAGTACATCTTAGATGGGCGTAAATTCGTGACCCCTTGTTTTGAATCAAGGTATTCTACCTTGTCTAACCACATCACGATCACAATAAAACCCAATGGAAGCTACACATCTAAGTCGTAAAGGTCATTAAACATAAGTTCATAAAATACGCAATTAACCTTCTCAAGCAAATAATGCAGCACTTACCCCAGGTTACAGGTAAAGATTATATACTCCTTATCCTTTTGCTCGACCAATGCCTTTGTTACGTATTCGATGATGAAGCTAGCATTTTCGTGTATGGCGTCCAAGATAACCATGTATGGGTCGAACAGGTTCCTTTAGCAACCTAGCTTGACTTACCATGTATTTATATATACCAAAAGCGATGAGTACATATTATATCCGTGTCGCATGAAAGTAGACCTTAAGGGAGCACACTTACAGTTTGAAGCATCTCGAGGGCATTGAGTACCTACAAGTGCACATGATCAATTGTAACTTTTGCAATAAGAAAGAGTTGAACCTAGTGAGATGTGGTGATTAATCTCACTTGGACCTAATATGAAATCACATTAAAAAATAAAAATTGAAGGGTGAGATGCACAGCTACCATTCACAAATAGTCGTAACCTCTAGAATATAATAAATAATTAAAAAGAGCAATTACTTGCACTAGTAAATAAAATATATTTTCAAAATAGAAAATAGAAAATAGAAATTTCTAAAAGTAGTAGGAGAGGTGTTCCAGTAGCTGAACTTGAGGCCTGAGGTATATAGGTTCACTGATAGAAATTCTCAAGCAAGTAATAATGATTATGCAATGTTAAAAGTGCAATCTACGAACTTACAAGAAATAAATGTGAGACTATATTAGTAACAAGTAGAAATAAATCTACCTCTTGTCCAACCACCAAGCAGTCGTACATTAAGGCTTTCACTAGAATAATACTAATAATTTCCTTAGCAAAATATAAGAGAGGACCACACAGTTCACTGCTCTACCCCATCCTCTGTGCTTACCAACTAATGCAATGCTAAGTGTCAAGCATGACCAATTCAAGACACACAATCAAAGAAAACTATAAAGATATATAACTCAATACATTAATCCCATGTAAATAATTGAATATTTCAAAGATGGATGGTAATCATAATAACAATTGATGGCACTGAAGATGGATGATCATCACACATAAATAGAAAATGGTACATAGCTACTACTATTCACCTTGTAGCCTCGATGGACTACTCACACAACATGCAATGCATCAAAAACAAAGGATATATTGATTCCACACTCAAAGGTACCAAGATACAAATCAAACCCGGATGTTTTGATGAAGTAGATAGAGTACAAAGAGGTTCTAATCTACGTAGGTTTTCTGTAGATGATGAACTATGGGTGGTGGTGATGACGGAGTTGAAAATTGTGGTTTCCAGCAGCCTCTATCTTCTCTATTCGGAATGCTTCTCTCCTTGTTTCAACACAAAGACTTCTATATATGTACTTGAGACTCCATGAGAACTGTCTAGGAATCTGTGAAGACAGGGGGTCATCACGACTTTTAATGACAGACGGTTCAGAAAACCAACTCTAATAGACTTTCTGAGCCATCTGTGATAGATTGTTTTGTATTAGTGACCCCTTAAGAAAGCCTTGTGAGGAGGCTTAAGCGTTTGTAAAGGTTTGGAGTCTATCTATCCGCCAAGAGGACTACCATGAGTAGACAGAGGACAATGGCATATGTAAGCTTGCCTAAACATTTGTAGCTTGGCTAGCCCAACTAAGATAGGGAATACCGCTCACTATCGAAACTTAAATTTTCATGTCAAACTTGGATGATCTCTATCCCATTCTTTACATCTTTTTGGTTGCATGCCTTTTACATTCCTAGATCTTCCATGCTTACCTGAGCTCATAGGTTACAAACTTTTCAATCTCGCTGGGAAGAGAGGCATAGTAGGGTCTTTTCCTCCCAGCCATATCGGTAGCATCTACGCAGACAATGTTGTTCCGGTACGTGCTCGTCATACCATTATCTCTCGTACAAAATGTGTACTCATTTATGTCATATCCTTATCATGTCATAACTATCCATGTTGAACCTTTTGCAAACAATGTTAGCGTTTCACTTGACGGTCCCCCCACAGAGTCACTCCTTCAGCCATTCAATGAATCCGTCATTGTGATGTCTCATGATCCATGAAATGGCCATGCCAGATTCTCTTGCCGTAGCATGTCATTGTGTTGGTTGATATATGGGATACTACGGTCATGTGCTGCAAGATCGTAAAATGGGATTTATCATACACATCTAGTTCAGGACATATTAGTTTCCTTCCAATAATCTCCCCTCATGGCGAGACAGAGGCACACCTATCTTTTTGACCTGAGCTATGTAATCAACACCGGACTCAGTGATCTCTTTGGTTGCATAACTTTGGATAGTGCTCCCCTCCGACCAAGATCATTTCTGCACATAAGACTTGAGAATTTCTATGTCCTACTCAAATGGGAATATGCTGTGTAGGAACACTGGCCCACACGGCAGAGTAAAATACCTCTCAATATGACATAGTCATTACCACATCTTTCTGCAGAGCATCCAGTGTGTTGGAATTGATGACCTTCTGGGAAATTATGTTGAAGAAATAACACAACCTCATGATTCTCTTGGATGTTGATCGGCAAATATTTTTAATTGCAACTAGGAGCATCTGTGTTATTGGCACATGACAAACATGAGACTTTATACCAATTAATTTTAAATTTTCCATCAAAACAAGCTTCTTTATGTTGACGTACTAACCAAATGGAACTTTCACACCATGTAAGCACTGGCATAATTCAGTTTTCTCAGCCTTAGATAGTGTAATAAGCAGGAGGAAGGAATCTTCGACTTTATCGATATTTTCTGGTGCTAACTCAGGTATGATGCCCATATCGACTAAATCAAGCCATTCTTTGCACCATCCTTTGTTTTGTCACTTATGTTTAGTAGGAGACTGATCATGCATATACCTAGCAATAATATATTAATTAACATTACATAAATATATATACGCACCACATTCTTAATTAAATTAGAGAAATTAAACTAATATTCTTCGATTGCTAATTCAATATGTACATATATATATTAATGTAATTCATTAATTAAAGCAAATTACAAACCTACATTATCACCAATATGTCAAAACAACCATATATCTTCAAATCTCTCTTTAGTTAGTAATCAAATCTTAAACTTTAAAGAATGCAACTAATTACACCAAATTACAAATCTTAGATCACCAATACCAAATATATCTACTAATAAATGTGTTTTTTCTCCAACAAAATCACCACAAAATCCCCCACTCCTCCAACTAGTTGTAAGTATTGAATCATCTACCTACAGGATGTCTGGTCGTTTGCACGCCTTAAATAGATGGAACAGATTTCAGACGGTTGATATATATAGCCATGTGACATAATGTCAATATCTCAGTCGATTGCTTAACTCGAACTGTCCGAACAATATTTTAGACGGTTGAGTAATTGAATCGTCTACGATATTGACATTATCCCAGACCATTATATTTATCAACTGCCTTAGATAATACTTCAGATGATCACTAATACTGAGATATTCATTTTTGTCTGACGTTTATTTTTATTTAGACGGTTTAGTTTGCTTAAATGACTGAGGATCATAGACTGTTTTCTTGGTACCGACTAGGATGTGGGGTCTTGGATAACCATTCATCTAGTAGTGTAGGACAATGTCTCTTTCATCTTTCTACAACTTGGAAATGTTTTTCTTCAAATTAAATGGCATGTAAACGCACATGTTGAGGCAGTAAGGCCCTCTTTGGATCACATAAATTGAAAAAAACATAAGTGGAAAAACATAGGAATTAGATGTTATGACATGTTGAATCCTATAGGAGTTGAAAACACATAAATAGAAGTTGTGGTCGCACCACAAGAATAACTCAGTAGTTTTCTTTAGAAACTAGCTAGGTGCATGGTGTGTTGTCGTAGATACAATTGAAAATTTTCAAGAGGTCTAACCTCTTACTAGGAATTATGAGGGTGCAATCCATAAGGATTTTAGTGGGCTCATTCATTTGACCCAAATGATTTTTTATAGGAAAAGTTTCTATACATCAAAATGCTACAGTCTCCTTTGAAAATTCTTTAATCCAAAGGACCAAGAAGAGTATTATCCATGCCCACTTTACGTGTCCCTCATGAGTTGCAAAACTTACATACCTCCTGGATCGCCACATGATCCTCTTTTCCATCTCCAATCCCCCACTTTCTTTTGCGAAACTTCCAATCTAAAAATTTCCACTTTTCAACATGAGGGATTTTCAGTTTTCAAAACTGAAATTCATGAAATTTCAGGTCAAGAAAAAACCATTGTAAAAGAAAAATTAATTTCGAGATTTAGAATTCCAATGACCAAACTTATAGTGGCGTCGCATGAAAAAGCCAGCACTGATGATGCAGTGAAGGGGCAGGGGGACACGTCACCGAGAGATTGGAACATAAGAGGTTGTGTGTGAGTGGTGTATGAATGGAAGATGGGGGCGGGGGGCGATAAACTCATGATAGGCTTTTTTTGTACAAAATTTTGTATAGTTGTGGTAGACCTTGTTTGGTTTTAGTATGTATTATTTCCTCTGTTTTACTATATCTGTCACTGACTTCGGGAATATCTATTTCAAAATATCTATCCATTAGAAAAATCAAGAGTGTAGTTAATGCAATATTTTCACTCTCTAGATCTACTTTAATACTTCAGAAGATGTCAAATGGTTGTAGCATAGCATTTAATAGGACATACATGATCATTTGTTATTAAATATGTCTTACAATTAGTGCTACATTGATCTGTGCATATGGATGGTTAAATGCATCTCCAACAATCCACCTCAGTTGTTACTAAAAGTATGCCACATCCGTGTTTAGGTCATGTGAAGGAGAAAATATGAGGAGAGAGAGAGTGAAGTTGTAACTCTAGAGAGAAACAACTTGGCTTTTGTACCAAGGCACTAGTATGGAGACACTTGTTACTAAAAGGATTATCTTGTGGGTGCCACCCTCTCACAGCAATATTTAACTCTTTTTTTGTCTTCATAACAATCTATTGGAGTGCGTGGTTTTACTGATGAGTTTACTAATAAGCTGTTGGAGATGCTTTAATGATAGATACTCTTTCCGTCCAAAAACATAAGGCGTATTTGACTTTTCACGGTCTCTAGTGCAATAATTTACTATGATTTTGAATTATAATATGCTATCAAAAATAGTAAAAAAAATATAGCTTAACAAATTCAGATAAATACAATAATATTAATTTTACGTGATCAATGTATATATTTTACATACATTTGTGGTTAAATTTTAAACTATTAACTGCGTATATAATCCTTATGTTATAAGACAGGAGGGAGTATAGTGTAACCGAGGGTGTTGCAAACAGTTGCTTATCTCCATCTTCCGGTATTCCTGCAGGGCGGGGAGCACCAAACCAGGAAGCCTTTTCGTTTTCTAGAGCGGAAGGATTTGGCCCCCCGCCGAGCTGCAATGCCGGATTTGGCCCCCGGCCGGGCGTAACGGCGGATCTGTCCCCGCGACGGTGCTGGCATGCGACACGTGGCGAAATCGCGCCGCCGGCCCGCGACGCCGTCACCTCGCGCCCTCAGCCCACGATCCGGCCTCGCCTCGCGCCCGGGACCCGCGAGCTTCTTCCTCGCACCCGTGGGCCGCGATGAGCGGAGCTCGCGCCCCAGGGCCGCGACGGCCGCGCGCTCGCGCCCCAGGGCCGCGACGGAGGCGGTGGGGCCGGGGCGTGCGGAGGCGGCGGGGCGGAGGAGCAGGGCAGAGGAGCCGGGGCGAGCTGGGTGAGCGGAGCGAGGCGACGGCCGCGCGCTCGCGCCCCAGCACCGCGACGGGCCGCGCGTCGCGGTTCCTCACCTTCGTCGCGGCCGGCACGCCTCGTCGCGGGGTCCACCAGTGATTCCTGGCGTCGCGCAGTCCGCCCGAGATCTCGCCACGTGTCGCATGCCAGCACCGTCGCGGGGACAGATTCACCGTTGCGCCCGGCCGGGGGCCAAATCCGGCAGTGCAGCTCGGCGGGGGGCCAAATCCAGCTTTCTCCCGGCAAACTAGGGCATTTTTGGGGACGCAAACGCGACCACCCTTTGCATATGCTCGCTGTGGCTGGAGCGTGGGGACGTGGGGATGAGATGCCCCCACATGCCCGTGAACCACACAGGCTGTCTCGCTGCTAGACCGCACCCACGAGTCAGTCTGTCCGTCGTGACCATCCGCTCGCTCGTCAGTGGGCCACCATCACTTCTCGATAGTCCTTTTGTTCGATTGATGCCCCACGCTCTCTCTCTCTCTCTCTCTCCATCTTTACGTCTTTAGTCACGCTTTCTGCACGCTGCACCCTTTGTTGCGGTCCCCACAACGCGGGGGAGTGGAGAGGCTCGGCTGCACGGACGTCCGTGTCGCTGGAGCTGCAGTGTTTAATGCGGGTGGCGCAGCGGACAGCAGGTGGCTACGTGACGGCCTTTTCTTTTTAATGGAGAGGCTACGTGACGTTTTTACTTCGGAAAATCTAAATCTAGGGCGTGCTCATTTTTGTCTTATGGAGCTACTCCCTTCTCGTCGTTACATGCATATTAAAAGGCATATCTCGAGAGGGGGTGGTGCGGTACTTCATGTCTCATGCACGTAGATGACAAAAAACAAAATAACCGACGTTATTAATATTAATTGCTAAAATTCAAAATCAAAAATATTTTATCCGATTTACGACCTGTTTTTATCCTCAAGTTTCGTTTCAACGAGCACAGCAAAACTAGATCTCATATGAATATGTTTCGAAATTTTGTCTATCCTCGTTATTTATCATGTGGTAACACATTAGTCATTAGCATATTACTAGCAAGTTACCATATAGTTGAACCTCGCACCTCATAGCTATTATATTTATGACAATGTCTCATACACGTTGAACACCCCCTCTATTATGGTTAGAATATATGACGGTGATGTGTTAGACTTCACAATTCCCCTCCAATATAGGGACATGGCGGCAATGCTTATGGTTTCATCTCTCCTGGACAGGTTCAATCGTGGGAATGTTTATGGTTTCATCTTTCCTGGACAGGCTTACAAATATGAGCGAGAGGACAATGTTATGCTCTGATAATCATGATAAATAGCCTGATAACTACTATGAACCAATCAGATAAATATACATCGACACTATTTTCTTGAAGACGGGTTTAGAGCTATACAAGAAGCCATTATTATGTGCTGATAACTATCTTTGATTAGTCTAATAACTACATTGAACAGGTCAGATAAGTATATATAGACACAATTTTATGAAAGAAGAGTTTAGAAATATGTGAGATTAGCATTATTATATGTTGGTAACTTGTATAGTAAGATGATAGCTTCTGAGCTAAAAAAAAGTCATTGGAACATACCCAATTAAGATCTAGTTTTGAAGCCTTCGTCAAGACGAACTCAACGGTGAAGACGGATCGTGGATTAGGTATGTGGTTTAAGAGATAAAACATTTTGAATCTTTGGAATAGAGAAAATCTTCGTTGGTATCAACTAATTTGGCTTGATGGGCATGCATGCAATAGAAAGTAGAAAAATTTGATAATGCGATGCAAGTGTTAAGTTGTCGAAAGTCGCTGTGTAGGACTGCACAGTGACGGTCGTTGTATAGTTGCGTCCTTTTTTTACTTTTAAGCCTTTATTAACTAAGTAACTATTATGAAAAATTGAATAAACTAAAATGAATAAAAGCAATAAAGATCTCCAACAAAATTGAAAGTTACATTACGATCCTCGGAAGTAGTCGTCTCCAGCTTTACCCTTAGCATCTCGACGTTCCTCAATGCTTCTGGTGAAGAAACTATAAAAGACTAAAGCTACACAGTTTAGACTAACTTCAAAGGTTTTGAAGAACCATATAAGTCGCCCACCCTAGTAGGTGAATACCTAAGACCGCTGAACGTACTATTGTCAGGGAGACACCCCTCGTAAGGCAGGTTGTTGAACCACTGCTTTGTTATGAAACTGCTGAGGAAGAAGACAAGAGCATGAAAGGACAAAAAAAGAGAACTAGGAACGAAAATAAACTTAACAACACCAATGATGCCACCACTGCCAAGACAAGCCGATGCACCAGACGATAATCCGCTGGACGAAGAGCCAATTCGCGGGACGAGAACACCACTAGCTCCCTGGCACCGACCATAACGGTCACGCTAGGACGAGGATAGAGGTAGGAGACCATTATTCCATATAATATCACTTCCACTGTTGGAAAGCCACCACCAAATATACACAAAGTTAATATAGAAGATATCTTATCTACATGTTAAATGTTGATCCAACATTCTCGGGCTACATGATATTCTTTTTTCGGTGGAGGGCACGCTAGGTGACGCCTGTGATCCCATCAAATGGCAGTGCAGGCATATCCGAGCAGTGGCCCATTCGCTAGACGGGCCGGGACCACCTTTGGTCATACTCATACATGGGCCTTTCCGTCCGGCCTAGCTTAGGTAGTTAGCAAGGTTCCGTCTTCGAATACTCAGTTTCACACGTGAATAAAATAGCTTTCGCCAACATTAAAAAATAGCTTTCGTCATTTTCTCTTCTTTCCAAAAACGTTCCTTTAGCGAACAAAAAATAAAGATCTTTCAGGGTAGTGTTTGGTCTCGCCGCGCACAGACGAAAACAAAAGACCATCTGTTTCTATATTGCCTTTTTAGCTTTTAAATTTTTTTATTTATTACACTTACTTTTCTATTGTTATGATAGAAAATACATTCATTTTCTTTGCATCCATTGTGATCCACAATACTATTGGAGTAACATAAGGATCTAAGGAAGAACATAGGTTAAACTTTTTCATTTTTATATTAGGGTTAAGTCCTTATATGCTTCTGTAAAGTTGAAAAAACATTCTCTATGTCTATAACGTGAGGATGATTCTGTATCTATGACATATGGGTCTAAGAGCATATAAGGATTGAATTTATTTTGTAAAAAACATATAAGGATTCACACTTTATATTAGCAACAAGTGAGTACTTTGTTTGGACTTAAGAAACTTACGTAAAACATCAAGAAATCAAGAGACATGAGACAATTCATAAAGATAATGATTATGATCAAATTTGTAAGCCTACTTAGATATTGAGCATTTACTCATAAGAATAGGATTCTTTTCAATGACTAGTTGTAGATGTAACTTTGGAAAAGAGAATCTGGTAAAACTTTTCTTGGCTAGAGTCATGGAGTGATTATATACCTTATCAACATCAGGTCAACTTTATTCGCATCCTACTAATATATAGAACTAATCTAAAATTGTAGTTGTATTTTACTAAAATTGCATATTCCTTTGTACCATGATTTTAGACTTAGTAATGTGTAATTTTAAGTGACCGAGATTTATGAAAATTTCAGCGACTAGAATTAGCAAAATCAAGTGTAATGTTTGATCGAGGGTTGTCATGTTGTTTTGTATTTGGGGTCATCATGTTTGTTTGGTTGGTGGAACGGGACCATTTGGCCTTGTAGAATTTGGCCGCACCTAGCTATACTAGATGGATGGTCTGTCCATGTGTTTACCTGTGTTTTTTTCTTCTTTTCTAGATCTAACAACAAACCTGGTTCGGGTTAAAAACTAGATGTGAGACACTAGCCTCCAATATGGCTTGCCCTCTGCGTGCTCACCCCATCGGCCACTCATCCTCCCATAGACTAGTGGTTGTGAAGATAAAACATGAAATATATGTGTTTGGAATTGTAAGTTTCGGAAGAGTGTAGCTCTGAAGTTTAGAATAATAAATTTTCAGGGTATAAATTGGAAAATGCAACCATAAGAGTCTACTTCAAGCTGCTAGGAACTGAGATATTGATGCTTACATTTTGCATACATATTTGACAAGTATCGATGTCTCTAGAAGCAATCTTGGGAAACCATGTAAGTTTGGAAGATATTTAGGAGGCTTCATAATGCAGACGACCAACTGATACGGTTGTTGTGATCGTATCGACTTCCCAAGAAATCATTTCGTCAAATAGATCACGTTGGTGAAACCCTGATATCCAAAAGATCCTCGTATCCACCACAAATACATAATTACCGTTATGCTAAAGGAATTGAGGGTCGGAGAGACGAAACACACCAAGATCCAGTCCTAGGCAAGTGGACCTAATTTTAATAGCCGGTATATCAAGATGGTCAATACACAAAATTAATCTACATAACCACCACTTCAAGAATAGGGAAGGAACCTTGACCACCATTATCATCTCCATCAATCACTCCTCTTGCTTCCTTCATTATTCTACATTATTCTAGAGACTTGGGCTTTCTAGTCTATCGATCTCGGTTTGTTTTGGATATTTGTTCTAATATTAACTTAGCTTATTATTTCCTCATGTGTGGTTCCTCTTTCTCTTTGATTATGCTTTCGCTTACTAAGTATCGATAGGTTATTTAGTTCTTGAGATTATGGGTGATCCCTAGGGATGGTTATGAATAAGATCGTGATTTGATGTAGTTGATTAAATTCTTGTGGTGTTGTGCTTTCTGATGATTATATGATCATTGACCGTGCACCTTGTCATCAGAAAAAGATCTTTCTCTTGTGTGCCACTACTCCATTCGGTGGCATGTCTCTTTCTGCCACATAGTTCCCCGCTAAGAAAGCCCTTTGGCAATATCTCGTGGAAACTACGAGATATAATTTGAAAATAAAATAATAAATAAGATGATGGAAAAATAAATAGAAAATGGCTAACCAAAATTGTACATTCACAACTTGTTCATGAACAGTCAATAATGTTTAATAAAAACATAGGAATATTGGAATGTTCTTTGGTAATGTTTTTGAGATTTTATCCTAGTTTATAGTTTTTTTTTGTCAAGGTTTCAAAGTTTTCTTCAAAAGTGCACCCCAATTTTTTTAATGAATTTTCTCTAAATTGTATACCATTCTATGATAATTTTATTCATTTCTGTATGAATTGACAAGTGACCCGTGATTTAGAAATAACCGAAATATTCAGTTCAAACACCATAATTTTTGGAACAACTCATGGATCACATTCTAACACAGGTTTTATGTTTTCCATAAGTCTAAAAAAAACCATTTAAATATTTCTTAGAATTTATTGAAATGTACCTGGTCTAAGAACAATCTAATTTCTGGTATTTTCTTCATTTTTCTAATCTTTTCTGGCTTTTCTAGATATTGCTAACAGTCAAGAGGTTTTAACCTGACTGCAAGGGCAAAAGAGAAATGCTACTTGACGGCTTAGTGGACAAAAAGGGGAAAAGTTTGTCCCGTGGTAAATAGTAAAATCGGAAGAAGTACTTCCGAGTGTCAAAATGTTCCAAAATAAAAGACACATATAAATGTTCGAGTCCTTAATATGCATGTCAATTTCCAAGAAGGACCATCACTTTTGTGTCTTGTGCAAAAAAGAAAACAAGTTTTGTCCGTAAAAATTGCTTTCCAGAGCACTAAATTTGCTTAAACAAGTTTTGTCCGTAAAATTGCTTTCCAGAGCACTAAATTTGCTTACTTTTGCATAGGGCGCTAAAATGCTTTTTTTTTCATGAATTACTACCATATAAGCACTAGATCATTTATATTTTTCTTTTGTTTCAGAATTTTTTGCTTTCAGGAATTAGTTATTTTTCACTTGAGACACATGCTCCTAGGTGCATCTTTGAATTGTTCTTGTCTTTTCATGTCACATTTAATTGCACTTTCTTAATTACATTTGTAGAGATAACTTGTTCCATCTAGTTAAGAAATAGGCAATATATAACTAAACCTACGGTAAAAATATATTGGCGTTCGACCATGCTAATGCTCAAAACCAATCACAGCATGCGAGCGAACTCACCCACCCCTCTACCGTGTGGGATGTTCTTCCTGAGTCCCCTCCCCTTTTTCTCTTTCCATTTTAACTTGAGCCCTCCTCCCTTCTCCTATCTCCCTCTCTACTCATTGTACTTCTCTTCCCTTCTTCCATTCTCGGCATCTTGGTGCCGCAGCGACCCTTTTCCAGCACTGGATCCGACACATAGGAGGAAGTAGGCGGTGCCGTTCTAGGAGTTTTTCAGCCATTTGTTTTTAGGTTTTAAAGTTAGAAGCAGTTGTTCTTGGAGTTGGAAGCTTTGATATATGGTGTTTTTGAAAGTAGCAATCCATCCGGTTGGAAGGTCAGATTAGGTGAACCAAGAGTTGTTATTGGATGAGTTGTAAGCTAGATTTTCTTTGGATTCAACATTGCTTTATCTGGTTGAAAGTTGAATTTGTTTGGGATAAATGCTATTTGCATTTTTTGGTTGAAAGTTGAGTTCGATTGAAGTTGTTGCGAATTCTATTGAATAGTATATTTTTAAAGAAAAAAGTTTAAAAACATTTTACTAAAAACTATTTTTTTAGATATTTGGTCTCCTCCTCCGACTCCGATGAGGATACTCGTCGGTGTTAGAACAAGAGGTGAAAAAGAGAACTTTAAAGGTAAACATAAACAGATGAAGAAGCAGAAAGATAGATAGGAGCGTCGGGAGAAGTACTGTTTCTTTCAATAGGTAATGTCGCTGTAAAAAATCAACCGTTCACATGGACATCCACCAAATACGGGTTAGGCCAGTTTAGCAGGGTACGATTACGACTATATGGAAAAGGAACATTTCTTCTAAGAAAAATGGGAAAAATCAGTAGGCTCACGCGTGGGAAGAGACAAGACGCAGGGGCAAGTTTTGCTTGGCGAAACCAGCTCCATCCATCTGGCTGCCGCCGCTTGTGGTCGCCACACAACCCAAATCCTCCGCCCACGGCCACGTCTACCGCCTAGGAAGCTTACGTGACTACGTCTCAAACAAATAGCCCAGCCATCCATCCATCCACAACTCCAACCACCAAACCAATCCGACCAACCGAAAGAGACCCCGCAGGCCGCAGTACAACTCCCACCAATAAGCCATGGCGACCCCATTCTGCGCAGCCGCCGCCACGGCGTGCCGCCTCTCCGTCCCGCCCGCCACGACGGCTTCCGGCCTTGGCCGCGGCCGGGCCCGGCGCGGCGTGGTGGCCGTGCGCGCGGAGGCTGACT
This sequence comes from Stipa capillata, assembly GCA_019208055.1. Taxonomy (NCBI): domain Eukaryota; kingdom Viridiplantae; phylum Streptophyta; class Magnoliopsida; order Poales; family Poaceae; genus Stipa; species Stipa capillata. The sequence continues at coordinate 351,089 of JAGXJF010004353.1, forward strand.
CCGCTGGAGGCGGCGGGATAAACCCAGCCATCCGGAAGGAGGAGGCGAAGGTGGTCGACACCGTCCTGGCCGGCGAGCTCTCCAAGCCGCTCACCCCGTACTGCCGGTACAGCTTCCCGTCTTATTATTTACTTACGAATGTTTGATGTTTGATGGTGATTTTAGTCGGCTGCGTAAGTTAGTCGTGGTTCATTTGCACGGTGAATTTCGCGGAGCATGCCATTTCACTCATTATAAGGAGTCTATAATCGCTAAATTTTGTTCTGGTTAGAAATCAGTATGTTCGTGCAAGTAAATCATCACGAGACAATATTCCAACTTGATGAAACAAACTGTTGTGATCATAGAATAGAATAAAAAATTGCTGGTTCTTAACACAATCCGAATCCTGAGATTATTTTATCCCAGTTAAAACGGTGCGGTCTGAGACTTGACCATTGTAAACGTACTATTTAGATGGCAAATTCTCATATCTAATTTAGTTGGCTAGAGCTTTGAGTGGAGTCCGCAGGACAAAAAAGAAAAGAAAAAGAAATCATGGACAAGGCTCAGTTGATCACCTACGGTACTCTGATTTCTTGTTATGCAGGGAATTTTGTACTGCTATTATTTTCTCCAATAACTGAACTGATCTTCTGATCAGTAAATTTAACCCTTGGAATGATCAAAGGAAGGAAAACTAACTAAAGCAAATACTAGATTCTTGGTCATCGGTTGCCTAGATGTTTTTACGCACTGTTATGTTGGTCCTCTGAAGTCCAAAGGATACTACTCCTATTTTACAATATCTGTCACGTAGCTATACTTAGGAAGCAAAAAAGTAATTTGACTAATATTTGATGGAATTTGACCATGTTGCTACTATTAGATACACATATTACTTATCTATCTTGTGGGCACAGATATGGTCTGATTTTATCAAATATTACTTTAATCATAGGTATACATTGTAAGACAGAGTTAGTATATAACATGGGATGGTAGAGAACCTGTGAAGAGGACTATTTCTCTGCAGTTCACATCTCCTTCAAAAGCAACTGCACTCATATCATTATGTCTGCTGAACCTTACTATTAAGAATGTGCAAGCTGAACCCAGTTTGTACATACTTTACACAAAAGATGTAATAGTGTTTATCTGGTTATGCTGTGGATTTCTGCACTTGCAAAATTCTGCATGGTTGAAGCAATTCGCAATTCGGATTACGAACTTCATCTTCGTTTGGTATTTGCATGCCATTTCCAACTATTACTGATCTTGATTAATTTCTCTGCCACAAGGTGCTGGAGATCGGGCACATTTCCACTTTGCGATGGAAGCCATGTGAAGCACAACAAAGCCACTGGTGATAATGTGGGACCCTTGCTTGTTAAGAAGTAGGATCAGTTCCTTTTCCTGTATTTATGTTGAGTCGAACACTATTAGTATGTCATAGTTCGTAACCGTTTTTTGTCAAATGTAATAAAGTTCCATGTTACAGCAACCTTATTGATCCTTCGACCAGAACGAAGCGAGAAATTGTCGTGTTAGAAAAATCAGTTTTCAGATCTCTTGATATCAAATGGATATCTGTAGTTCTGATCATCCTTGGAATCCTTTGGATGCTCTAAAAAATAAATCGTGCTCAAGTTTGTCCGTCATATTAGCAGTATAGTGGAGAACTCCAAGGAAATGAGACTCGCAAGGGTCAACCGCGTTGGATAAGCCTTGGAGGCGGGTGACCTTTTGTAACCGCCTCGGATAATCCGTCATACCCAAGGCTTGATCTTTGCAACCGTCTCGGATAGTTGCTGAGTTGAACGAAGGATGAGCGAGAGCGCATGATACGGTGACTCCCGATATTCACGGATTGGATTGATAACTAGGAAAGCCTAAATGGAAATCCCACCCCTACAATAAACTCTAATGAGAAAGCCTTTGGAAACTAGGAAACCAAGTCAACAATCCTCTTGATTGAATATCACGATTACCATTCGGAGGCACGCGTCGATCTTTAAAATCCACAAGAGAAAGCAAGGCCTAAGGTGGAAACCCTAATCTAGAGGGATGAACCCTACATTAGGAGTTAAGTTCAACTTTAGTCTAAACAACAAGTCTAAAAACCCTAATTAGTGGGGAGTATGGTATTTATAGTTTAACCCTCCACTTAAGAGATACATGGGCCGTGGCCCGTTTAACTGCGCGCAGGCAGATCCGGACTGTCCGGATTAGGGCCGGACAGTCCGGGTAGCCGGAAGGTCCGGGCTGACCTCCGGGACTTCCAGAGAAGATCCGGACCCTCGTCCGGAGTGTCCGGGTGGGAGGTCCGACCAAATCCGGAGGGTCCAGGCATCAACCGGACAGTCCGGGGCTTCATCTTCAGTGCACGTCCGGAGGGTCCGAGGCAGCAGTCTGGGCGTGGTTGGGCTTGGTACTTGGCTCCTCTCTCTTGCTCTGTTTACTCTCCACCTTGGGCTTGGTGCTCTGAGTCTGCCCCTTGGTTCCTTTGCCTTCCACCTTGGTTGGTCCTTCGTACCTTGGCATACTTAGAGTCAAAGCATTAGGTAGCATACCATTCATGCTCAAGTCAAATGGGTAGTCATCTCGGAATAGAGTCACCTCATGTCGTGTGGCCTTTGCTTGAGCTCTTGTCATTGGCTCAGCAAGTGTCGGAGGCGGACTTGAGCATGTGGTAGTGTCGACCATGGTGATGTCCGCATCAACACATGTCAATGAGTCGCGGCCATCGGCGAGCTACGGTTTTCAGCCTCCACAAATGATTCCCTATCAAGCTCGCCGACACTTCGACGCCATGTGCCGCTTGCAACAAGGCCCGGTGGCGGAACACCGTCGATGATGAGGAGTCGGATGAGGAGTTGGACACATTTTGCCGACTCTGATAATTGGTTATCCGAGGAGGTTGGACACATTTTGAAGGCAGTTATTTAGTTACAAACCCCCTCGGATATGTTTCCCTACGGGGACTATTTTTCTGAATTGCTAGCGACTCTGAAACATAAAATTGCATTTCATATATAACAAGAGATTGTACTTCATAGCATGACACATATATATGACACTGTTTAATCATTCTCGCATCAATCACAACACAACTACTTCTCACATTCACATGCATGCACATACAAAAATAAAATAGCACAAGTTGTTCACTTGTCACATGTACTCAATTGACACCGAAGTTATTCACCAATTCAAAAAAAAAGCGAAGTTATTCACATGACATACAACCGGTCGCCAGAGCCTTCATGTATGATCAATCTGTTCATGAACAAGATGTGTCAATTATTAAAAAGTGAAATTCATAAGAAGTTAGAATTCCAAACTCACATGTTAGCATGGAGAGAAGAAGTAAACATGAAATTTTGAAACACTAAGTGCAAATATCATTTGAAACCACAAGTTTTAAAGACATACAAATCTGGTTACTAACAAGTTTGAGACTATTGGGATCACAAAGCTTGATCAATATCAAACTACAAACCTAACTAATTGCAATTCTAAGTCGCTAGCTTTAGGGAACTGGTAGGTGACTGAACCATCCTTCAGGATTGATGACCTCATTGTTTAGGAACGTAGCAATGTGTGAAGGTTTGGGCGATGTCCATATCTTCCAACTGTGTGATTTGAATGAGTTTTGCCCCTTCCTAAAGATATGAAGCTTACACTCAGAGTGAATAGCATGAATAAACGTTATACATTAGTGGGGATGGTTTCGTACCGCTAGATTACTCAGGTTGTTGCAAAGGGCTAGCATGTGGAAGCACACGTAGTACCCACAAAAGGCGGATCCTTGGAGTTGTTGCCGGCACTACAAAAGGAATGCCAATTAGCTATAGAGGGCAGATGTATGATGGCATTAGTACGAGGTTTTGTCAACATTAGGGAATACCATATACTGGGAGTTGTGATGTAACTTGGTTGGTACTTCTTCCATGTGGATCCCTCCCTCTTTGACGTACTTGTCAAACACCCTACGTGAGTCAAAACAATAAGCCTTAGCATGTCATTTCAAAAGAAAGAAAGAATAGCCATCGACGAAGAGCAAAGTTTTGGTACTCACTCGTTGAGTAGACCCATGATGTGCAAGTATGCGGCCTTGTGCTGATCATGGCTACGCCTCATGGAATCAGAGTAATAGACCTTATTCACTTTTGGCACGATGACAATGAGGATCCCATGCCCCCTGGTTATACGATAGAAAGTTATGATATGTTTAACGGTCGAAAACAAAGAATTTGCAAGGCATATCATTTACTCGATGTTATAGGCAATCTAGATGTAATCTCGTGCAGAGTACTCATGGAGTATATGCACAACGCAATCCCGCACGAGGTTCCTATTTGTACCAATGCTTTGCGCTGAGACCAGATGTGGGTCGCCGAATGCCACGGAGTTCTAGTGCTTTCTTTTCTCGCTTAGATCAATCGTGTATCTGAGTGTAGGACAACAATGAGTCATATTTATGCACTTAGCGGTATTGAAACAAACTTGTGATGTATTATAAGAACTTACAACATAAAATATCTCATGAGGCCAGCGTCTAGGTCAAGGTAGTGGAACATGTTGAACAAGTCAGCGAATTCCACCATGAACATAGTGGCTTGAGTGTGCTTGAAGTGTTCCTCTATGAAGTGCATTATGAGGCTAACTTAGTGATGTGGGAACGGCCTGTTGGATACGTCGAGGTAATGATCATGAAGCCTTCGATAGGCTACGCTAAGATTCATGTTGTCATCCATCTTAGGTTGTTCCGGCATGTATTGGCGAGCCAGCTTCGCCATAGGATATTCAACATTTGTCGTCAAATTCAAAGAGGACTTCTTCCAGGAAACTTTCAGCTTCGACATGGCCCCCTGACTCTTGGTCTGAACACAACTAGGCCAACTAGGCCGTGAGCTCTCCACATTTGGTATCGGGAGTTGAGGGGGTAACAACCGTGAGAAGTCGGCATTGGCTAAGGTAGGGTCAGAACCTATAGTGGAGATTGATGCACCAGTGGTGAAAACCTCATCATCCCACTAGCCGATGAACAAAGAGGATTAGACGACGCATTCAGTGTTGATTCGACGACTATGTCCTTCTTTGGCCACTGAACAAAAGACCCGATGGTGTCGTTTAGCATCTGCATCTCGTCTCCTTCTCGAGCGTTAGGCAAGGGGCAGTTGGCGAAGGTCGGGTTGACAGATTCCACCTGCATTCGCGTGTAACTTGATGCTAGTGGGACACCGTGTAACACCACACCTTGAGGCATGGCCACACTGAAAGGACCTCAGATGCCGACTAGAGGGGGGGTTAATAGGAGGCTAACAAAAATTACTTTTTTTAACTAGATTGTTTAGATTAAGCCTTATGCAGAAGCAAGGATTAGCTAGCTATGTCACAGGTGAGTGACACAGGTAAGTTGCGATGTGTAAATTAGCATGCAGCTGTCACACAGGTGCCTAGCACAGGTGTGCTAATGACTTAGCAAAATGATAAGCAATCACAGTGTCTGTGTAACAGGTAGTTGACACAGGTGTGAGATATGATCTATACCAACTGTGAGACAGCTAACAAGACACAAGTGTAAAGGTGATCTAAGCAGGTAAACAAAATATCTATATGAGCATACAAGCAAACAGATATAGCAAGAAGCAAGGAGTAAAACAACAAGTACTCAGGAGACAGAGTGTTTTTCACCGAAGTTCCCAGCTCTTTGCAGAGTGGTACGTCTTCGTTGGAGAGGCTACTCCGAAGAGATTGTCAGCACTGAATCGTGCTTGTTCTCCGAGTACCTGATCTCAGGTCTGCTCCTTTGCTTGTGAAAGTCCTTTTGCTTGCAGCAGGTAGACTTCAATCACCCTCACAGACTACTGGTCCAACCCACACAAGTTTGGGTGGTACCAGCAACTCCTACGCCCGTCTAGGAGTAGACACTCCAAGAGTAATAGATCCAGCAGTAACAACTCTTAGAGAAACCAATGCTCTTTGCTCAAGAACTCTAACCCTTCCCGAACTGACACTTAGGAAACTTGGCTTTCGTTCGGTGGAAAGAGGCTTTGCAATGGTCGAATGTGAGTTACCGATTGGCTCATTGGTTGAGATCGAAGACCTCCCCTGGTCCCCTATATATAGGGTTCACAGGCACTTGACCGTTACTCTGTTGCCACGTAGGATTAAGTGAATCACCGGTGTCAGCCACCGGTGACACAGCCAATCACTCCGCCCAATAATAACCGGCTCAAGCAGACCGATACCTGTGTCACCGGCGGCACACACAGGTAAATCCTAAACTGACGTAGCCGCACTGCTTAGCCCGGTCTTGGCACATGACATGCCCTCAGCACACACACTCTCTGAAACCTATAAGGAGAGAACCTCCGATAGCCCTCCGACTCAGCAGACAAGCTATCGCAGCGCAGGTTCCTTAGCGTTTACAAGCTCTCCCCTGGTACAGAGATGTACCTGAGTCATAAAGCGTTAGACCACCTGTGACACCGCTGTGTCACACCGGTGACTCTAACCTCTAGGGTTTTCTACTGCTAGCACTGCAGAGTGCCAGCTCCAACCAGTTTCATACTTATGCAAAACTGCTGACACAGGGCCACTAACCTCAAAGCATTGGTGCCACTGTCCAACATCCTGAGCATTGAGCAACTAGAACCTCCACAGATCATCACTGCTTCATCCCTCTTGATAGTACGGGCTTTTTCTATGGACTCAAAGAAACTAGCAAATCTAGGCTTTACCTACCCACCAACTGTAGTCACGGCCCTTGACGCATCAAGCCACCATCACCTTGCTTGCAACTCCTTGCACACCACCGGCTTCTTCACAGCTGTGGCACAGCTGCCTAGCACAACCATTCCTTAGTCCTGGAAACCACCCTTGTACCCTTTTTGGTGGTCATCCTTTCCTTGATGACCCTTCTTCCTGGAACCTACAAACCTGCTTACACTCACTGTAAATGCTAGATTCCAGTTTGAGTTGCCATTAACCATCAAAACCAACTTGGGGTCTAGATGCTCTTTCAATCTCCCCCTTTTTTGTGGTTAGTGGCAACCCATTCAACAAATTCGCATATCAATTTGAATAGAAGGTATATGTGTAGGTTGTAGAGAATACACTCCCCCTGAAGCTGTGCACAAGAGATTTATTTTTAACTTGCCAATGCACAGATTATGATTTTTGGATATGGGCAGCATTTTCTTACAACTTATACTCTTATCAGTCCAGAACAATAAGTGTATCAGAGAATAATGAGCTGAACTGAAATATTTTTCTCTTAATACATTTGCAAGGACAAGAGCATATGAAAATGTGTCAGAGCATCTGAATATATATCTTAGAGCATATGAGAATATTAGAGCAACTCCAACAGCATCCCGAATAGCTTCCCGATAGCCAAATATGAGGAACGTAGCGAAAATACCTTCGTCCAGCAGCTTCCCGAAGAGTTTCCCTACCGCATCCGGTTCCGGATAGCGCCCTCCCCATTCCTCAACTATGCGGAAGCCCCCCGATCCCCAAATCCCCCGAAATCCCTACCCGCCGGCCTCGGACACCTCCGTCCCGCCACCGAAACCAGACATTCCCGGCCATCTCCGTCCCTTCCGAGCGTCCAGAAACTCCCGATCCAACTCCACTCCCGAATCCCGATCCAATCTCTCTCCGCACAGACCCGCCGCTCTCTCCTCCTACGCAGATGCCGCCGCCGTTCCTCCACCGCAGACGCCGCCACCAGCCCGCAGCCGGCCCGCCGCTCCTCCCTGACGGGCGTGTCGCCCTCCTCCCCGACGGGCGCGCCATCGCTCCTCCCCGCAGCCAACCCATTGCTCCTCCCCGACGGGCGCGCCGCCGCTAGCCCGCAGCTGGCCCACCGCTCCTCCCCGACAGGCACGCCGACCTCCTCCACGACGGGCCCCGCTGTCCGTCTAGGGCCCTGCCGGAGTCCCAGACAACCGCAGACCCGTCCTTGGAGATCACTGCTCTCCACCTTGGGCCTTGACCGGCCACTGCCTCCTTGCTCTTGGGTTGCAACTTGCAGTTGAACATCAATAAGTCTCTGTTGCAGGTGAATAGCCATGACATGATCATTGAAACTCGGGTTGATTAGTATAAATATATGTTGATTAGCATCTGTTGATGAATAGCCATGGCATGATCAATTAATTGATCATCCAAAGTCTTTTTGTTTAGTATATGTTGCTGAAGATAGTTCATTATATATATAAACTATGAAAGATTGAAATATATAAATTAACTCTTTGTTTAGTATCCGTAGGTTCTGTTGAGTACCTGTAATTTTTGTTTTGGTACTTTGATCTTGAATTGTAGTATTGTTGTATGTAATTTTTGTTTTGTTACTTGGATCATGAATTGCGGTATTGTTGTATCCTAATTTTTTAGTTATTCATTGTATTGTATCCGTTGCAAAAGAATACCCGTTGAAAATAAGGTGGTAGTTATAGGAAATCAATAAAATATGGGATGATAGGATATAGGGAATGAGATTTAGAGAAGCTGTTGGAGTAAAAAGAGATATAGGGAAGGAATCTTTTGAGGAAGCTCCCCATATGGAGATATAGGGAATGCAATATGAGGAAGCTGCTGGAGTTGCTCTTAGAGAGTAGATTCACTATGGATATATGTATCAGAGCCAAACAAATTACTGGTCATATGTATCAGAGTGCCAATGGGCATATATATCAGAGCGAGAGCTCTAACATGAATATGTGAATCAGAGCATATGTTTAATATAAATATGTGAATCAGAGCATAAGTCAATGAGCATAGGCTAGACATGGATCAGAGCATAGGATTAATCATGAGTATATGAATCAGAGCAAGCAGACTAATCAGAGCAAAAAACAGTCTAGACCTATGCATCAGAGCATTGGACATATGCATCAGAGCAACACACTTGACACACTGAAATATTTCAGCATCAGAGTAAAATGCGCAAAATAAGACTTAGTATTAATTGTAATCAAGGCAGAAGAATCAGAAATAGGAAAAAGCCTTGAGTACACCAGAAAATAATTTTCTTTCTCCCTCTTCCTCTATTCTCTCCCCCTTTGTACAAATCTCTCCCCCTATGTATGAATCTCTCCCCCTTTGACACTAAAACACCAGAAAGGGGTGAGGAAGAGACACATTCAGAGCTTGGATTTCAACAGCTGGAGAACTTCTGACATCTGAGTCTACAATTGATCAACCTTGGATTGCAGACTGAAGACTTCTGATCTAAGCTGGAGGTTCTCTCGGCGCAGAGCTGCAAACTGTGTTGGCATCACTTTGTTCTGATAAGCTCTGGCTGCTGCTTGAGACATCAGAGAGGAGGACAGAGTGCCATCTTCAGCCACCTATGTCACAGATACTAACTTAGCTGAGTTAGCTGTGGGAGTATCAACGGTGACACCGGCGGGGACTTGGACTTGAGGCACAGGCACGGAGGGAGCATGCGCTTGAGGAGCTGTTGGAGCAGCTGTGTCACTGGGAGCTGACATAGCTGGTTCAGGAGATTCGCCAAACAAAGCTGGAACAGCAACCTCATCAGGATGGTCATCAGCCTGAGGCTTGAGCTGGGTCTTGATGGTCTTTACTGTCATGACAAAGTTGGAATCCAGAAGATCTGTTCTCTAAAGGATCATGTACATGATGTACGATCCATACCTCAGCTTAGCTTTCTTGTCCTTCTGTACAGTATCTGACGGTGATATGCCACCCGGGTATCACCAAGGAGGACGAATCCGGCCTCCCGGCCACGGGGTGGGCCGGGCCGACTACTCGGAGTCCGACTACGACACGGGGGCGACTCACCGGCGTGGAGTACAAGACAAGGACTAATACCTGTCCGGCTTACCCGGAATCAGTTGTAACCGAATAGGAAACACATCTACTAACCCGATCCGGACTCTGTAACCCTACCCCGGCCGACTATATAAGGCCCGGTAGGGGACCTCCGATCGGCAGACTCTCTCATCCAATCTGTTCCCCATTGTTTCATAGCTCAGGTCCCTTCGAGATCGATTCTCTAGGGCCTGCGGCACTCGGGATACAGCAATACCAGCCACCAAACACAGGACGTAGGGTATTACCTCTCCGAGAGGGCCTGAACCTGTCTAAATCTTGTCTCCCGTGTGCAGCTATCCTGATTTGCTGTGCTCACACCGCCCCGTAAATAGTATTGCCGGAATAATACTCCGACAGTTGGCGCGCCAGGTAGGGGATTGTGCGCATAGATCCATCTGCACGAGTCAGGATGGCTTTCGTCAACAACAACATCTTCGTCTCGGGAAGCATCTTGAAGTTCGCCTTCATCAGCGCTGTCCCTAGACCCTGGCCACCTTTTCCGTTTCGGAAGGTTGGATTTCATCACCGACAAGGTCGGCCAGCTTCACCTCTGCTACTCGGCGACGTCCCGATCGGCAGAGGCTTCATCAGCTCTCCAGCATGGGCCTCCCACGGAGCCCGCGCACTCGGCCCCTCTCCCCAGGGAAGAGGCTTCGCCGAAACCAGATCCGTTTGTCGCGCACGAGTTCACACTCGGATCCCGGCTGGTGGGCGCTATCGAATCTCTCCTCCCCGTCCTCGAGTACTACTCGGACGAGGACGAAAGTTCTGGCAGCCACCATCCGTCCCGGGAAGTCTTCATGGCCAATGCCGGCTCGCTAGATGGCGGTGACGGCCAAGAAGTTCCCATCGAGCAACAAACGCCGGCCGAGCTCGAGGCCACTCGACTTCGACTCCTTGCTAAGGAGGAAGAGTTGATCGAGCAGCAGACCCGGCTCGTCCGCCAGCGTGACGACCAGCGACGCAATGATGACATGAGGGCTCGTGGACGCCAGGTTCACAACGAGCTCCGCATGCGTGAAAGGGAAGGAGTCCCGATATTTCCTCTCCCGAGTCACAATATCGTCGCGGCCACAGTGGCGGCCCGTGCCATTGATATCCCCGAGGGCAACCCGGGATATGACGAACTTCGACGGCTCCCCGTCCTGCTGGAAGAGACCGCCCTCCAGCACGCTGAAGTTTTCGAAGACCACCCCGGCTCCTCCGCAGGTGCAAGGAGTCGGCGCTCTACGCCTCAGAAGAGTCCGTCACGCATGGATAGCCAGCGAGCAAGCCCCGGCCGACATCAGCCGGCCGACAACGTCCACGGGCGACTCGGACCCGATCGAGACGCCCGAGGCACCATAGATGCGAGAACCCGCGCCCGCCAGGACGCGGGCAAAAACGCTCGCCAAGCTATACCGGCCCGTGATCGACTCGGACCAAGGAGCCAAGCAGACGCTGAGGGAAGCGCTCATCATGGTTCCAGGAGAGAAGATCGTGGCAACCACCACAATGGTAGCGGCGCCACCAGCCGGGAACGTTCTCCTCTAACTTCCTCCGGCATGGGTTACTCGGGTCCGAAAGCATTCGGCCCTCGTATCCGCAGCGTCGTCTTCCCGCCGCGATTCCGGGTCACCGGCATCGACAAGTACACGGGAGAGACTCGGCCGGACATCTGGCTGTCCGACTACCACACAGCGTGCAGAACCAACGGTGGGAACGACTACGTCGCGATCCACTACCTGCCGCTCTTCCTGGCCGACTCGGCGCGAGCCTGGTTGACCAGCTTACCTCCGGGGTGCATCCATACCTGGAAAAACCTCGAGACCCTCTTCGTGAACAACTTCCAGGGCACCTACAATCGGCCCGGGAACGCGTGGGATCTCCATAGCTGTGCACAAGGGGCTGATGAGACTCTCCGTGAGTACATCCAGCGCTTCTCCAAGAAGAAGAACTCTCTGCCCGAGATCCGGGTGGGCGACGTCATTACCGCTTTCTCCAAAGGAGTTCGGAGCACCGACCTGATCCACAAGATTGCGCGGAAGAATCCACAGACTACGCGCGAGCTTTTCGACATAGCCAACAGCTTCGCTACCGGCGAAGAGGCTGTCCGCAGCGTTACTCGGGACGACAAGGGCAGAGGCAAGGGCAAGGCGCCCGAGTCCTCCAGTCGGGACGACCAGCCCGAGTCGTCTAGAAAGAAGCACCGCAAGCGCAAGGGCGGAGACCTCGTTGCTGCTGCCGAGCACGCTCCGGCGCGCCGTCCACCGCGCACCAACACAACCTTCGAGGAGATGATGAGTCAGCCGTGTCACTTCCATGGACCCAAGTCCAATCATCTGACACGCGACTGCAACCTCTTGAAGAACCTGAACAAACCCTACGCCCCTCAACAAGGGCAAGAAGGAACCCCCTCAGGACGAGGGTAATGAGTTCCCGAAAGAAACCGCTTGCTTGATGATTTTCGGCGGCCCTAACGGCTACGAGTCCAAACGTCGCCAGAAGATCATCGACCGAGAGGTCAACGCAGCGGAACCGGCCGTGCCCCAGTACCTGCGATGGTCCGAGTCCGTGATCTCATTCGGACGCGCGGATCACCCCGACTACATACCCCAGCCGGGGCGTTTCCCCTTGGTGGTGGACCCGATCGTCTCCGGCGTCCGCCTCACCAAGGTCCTCATGGACGGCGGGAGTGGTCTCAATATCCTCTACGTCAAGACCCTCGACGATATGAAGGTTTCTCGATCCGAGATCAAGCCGACTGGTGCCCCCTTCCACGGGGTGGTGCCCGGCAAGATGGCGAGTCCACTCGGGCAGGTCAGCCTGCCCGTTACCTTTGGTACTCCCGACAACTTCCGGACCGAGACTCTCACCTTCGAGGTCGTCGACTTCTCAGGATCATACCATGCCATCCTGGGGCGTCCTTGCTACGCCAAGTTCATAGCTGTCCCCAGCTACATCTACCTGAAGCTCAAGATGCCGGGCCCCCATGGGGTTATCACAGTGCAAAGCAGCTTCCAGCATGCTTACACATGTGATCTCGAGAACTGCAACCTCGCCACAGCCCAGATCGCCGAGGCCTCCCTCTCCGATCTCAAGTCGGCCGTGGTCGAGGAAGCACCGCCATCCAAGAAAGCTTCAACGTCGACATCTTTCCAGTCGGCTCGGGACACCAAGTCGATCCAACTCGACCCCGAAGACTCCTCCAAGACGACGCAGATCGGGACTGCACTCAGCGATAAATAGGAAAGCGCGCTCGTCAGCTTCCTCCAGGACAACCGGGACATCTTTGCATGGACATCCTCCGACATGCCCGGAGTCCCAAGTGAGGCTGCCGAGCACTCTCTCAACGTTCGGCCGGATGCCAAGCCGGTCAAACAGCGCTTGCGCCGATTCGCTGAGGATAGACGTCAGGCCATAGGAGAAGAAATAGCCAAGCTTCTAGCAGCTGGTTTTATTAAAAAAGTGTATCATCCCGACTGGTTAGCGAACCCAGTTCTTGTTCGCAAAAGAATGGAAAGTGGAGGATGTGTGTTGATTATACTAGCCTTAACAAGGCGTGTCCCAAAGATCCTTTCACTCTTCCTCGCATCGACCAAGTGGTTGATTCCACGGCCGGGTGCGAAATTTTGTGCTTTCTCGACGCCTACTCGGGCTATCACCAGATCAAGATGAAGGAGGATGACGAGATCAAGACATCTTTCATCACTCCGTTCGGCGCCTTCTGCTACGTCTCCATGCCCTTCGGACTCAAGAATGCTGGCGCTACGTACCAACGGTGCATACAGCGCTGCCTTCAGTCCCAGATCGGCCGGAACGTGCAAGCCTACGTCGACGATGTGGTGATCAAGTCCCAAAAGAAAGAAGACCTCCTGAGTGACTTGGGAGAGACCTTCGCCAACCTTCGAAAATTCAGCATGAAGCTTAACCCCGAGAAGTGTGTTTTCGGGGTCCCTTCGGGCAAGCTACTCGGCTTCCTTGTTTCCGAACGAGGGATCGAGGTCAACCCGGAGAAGATCGATGCCATCCTCAAGATGGCCCCACCAAAGAATCTCAAAGACGTCCAAAGGCTTACCGGGTGCATGGCAGCTCTCAGTCGATTTATCTCCCGACTTGGCGAGAAGGCTATGCCCCTCTACAAGCTCATGAAGAAGTCGGAAACCTTCACCTGGACACCAGAAAGCCCAGGATGCGTTGGACGGCTTGAAGAAATTCCTGACTACCCCCCCGGTACTGGCGTCCCCCATGCCCAATGAACCACTGCTTCTCTACATCGCAGCGACCACTCAGGTGGTCAGTACGGTCTTGGTCGTGGAACGCCCCGAGCCCGGTCATATTCAAAAGGTGCAGCGCCCGGTCTACTTCATCAGTGAAGTCCTCTCCGAGTCCAAGGCGCGGTACCCTCAGATCCAGAAGATAGCATATGCAGTCTTCATCACATCACGGAAGCTCGTCCACTACTTCCAGGGCCACCCCATTACGGTGGTCAGCTCCTTCCCGATTTCCGACGTCATCAACAACCGCGACGCCACGGGTCGGATCGCCAAGTGGGCCATGGAGCTTATGGCTTTCAGCATAGTCTACGCTCCCCGCACGGCCATCAAGTCCCAGGCTCTCGCCGACTTCATGGCCGAGTGGACAGAAGTCCAGTCCCCGCCCTCCGTCGTCGACCTCGAGCACTGGATACTCTATTTCGACGGCTCGCTGATGCTCCAGGGCGCGGGGGCTGGAGTTGTGCTCATCTCTCCCAAGGGTGAGCGCTTCAAATACGTGTTGCAGATCCACTTCCCGGCATCCAACAACGTTGCCGAGTACGAGGCTCTGCTACACGGTCTTCGTCTTGCGGTTTCACTCGGAATTCGCCGCCTCCTCGCACGCGGCGACTCGGAACTAGTAGTCCGGCAAGTCATGAAGGACTGGTCGTGCCGAGACCCCTCCATGGAAGCCTACTGCCAAGAGGTCCGCAAGCTCGAAGCCAAGTTCGACGGTCTAGAAATCACACATGTTTTACGCCGAGACAACGAGGATGCAGATGCACTCGCCAAACTGGGGTCCAGTCGGGACATCGTTCCGACTGGAGTTTTTCTCCAAGAACTGCACACTCCCTCCATCAAGGCGGACAAGACACCCGAGACCGAAGAACAACAAGTCCCGGAGAGTGACACCACCCAGCAACCTCCTGCGGAGGTCCTTGCGGTCACCTCCGACTGGACTACACCCTTTCTCGACTACCTCTTGCGGGACACCCTCCCGCCGGACAAGACCGAGGCACGCCGCATCGCCCGACGCGCCAAGTCCCTGGTCGTCATCGATGACGAGCTCTACAAGAAAAGCACCTCCGGGATCCTCCAACGGTGCATACCTGAGGATCAGGGAAAGCAACTGCTGCGTGACATCCACTCGGGAGTATGCGGACACCATGCGGCGCCCGCAACCTTAGTCGGGAAAGCATTCCGGCAGGGTTTCTACTGGCCGACCGCCGTGTCCGACGCGGAACACATCGTCCGCACCTGCGAGGGGTGCCAGTACTTCGCCAGGCAGACACACTTGCCGGCTCAGGCCCTCCAAACCATACCGCTCACCTGGCCCTTCGCAGTCTGGGGACTGGATATGGTCGGCCCGTTCAAGAAAGCACCCGGGGGCTACACGCACCTCTTCGTTGCAGTGGATAAGTTCACCAAGTGGATTGAAGCCAAGCCGGTCGCCGTGATAACTGCTGAAAAGGCCGTCGAGTTCGTCCGGGACATTGTGTGCCGATTCGGCGTGCCAAATAGCATCATCACCGACAACGGCACTCAGTTCACCGGTCGAGCCTTCCTCCAATTCTGCGACGACTACAACATCAGCCTTGACTTCGCCGCCGTGGCACACCCACGCGCCAACGGGCAAGTCGAGCGGTCCAACGGGTTAATACTTCAAGGCCTCAAGCCTCGAATTTTTCAGCGACTGAACAAATTCGCAGGCAAGTGGGCAGCCGAGCTACCATCTGTACTTTGGAGCCTCCGGACAACGCCTAACCGGTCCACCGGTTATACACCCTTCTTCATGGTCTTCGGTGCCGAGGCCGTCCTCCCGACTGATCTGGAGTACGGGTCACCGCGTGTCCGAGCCTTCAACGAGGCCGAAGCAGAAGAAGCTCGGCATGACGCCCTCGACCAGCTCGAAGAAGCCCGCGAAGTTGCCCTCCTTCGGTCGGCTAAGTACCAACAGGCCCTGCGACGTTACCACAGTCGGCACGTACGCGGCCGCTCCTTCAATGTCGGCGACTTGGTTTTGCGCCGAGTTCAATCTAACAAGGAGCAACATAAGCTTTCGCCGCCATGGGAAGGCCCGTACATAATCGCTGAAGTGCTACGCCCGGGGGCTTACCGACTGAAGGACAGCGACGGCAACGTCTTCACCAACGCATGGAACATAGAACAGCTACGTCGTTTCTATGCTTGAACCCTTTTTCTAAGAATATCAGACATATCAATAAAGAGTTTGCTTTTGTTTCTTTCGAAAGTATCTCTTTTCCCGACTGCCTCGCTGCGCCCGTTCGTCGCAGGCACTCGGCGGATAGCTATCCGGGTCACCATCAGCGCAAATTGCTTAAGTACTGTGTATAAAAGTCTAACGTTAACTCCTTGACTCCGATCGCCGGTCTACGCCACACCCTTACGCTACACGGGACACACGCCCACGGCTAATCCCTACGCTGAGGAGGCTACGACAGGTCGGCAAAGAGCACAAACGCACAAGCTTACATACACAAGAAGACAAGTCTTTTCTGATGGGGCCAAATTTACTTGTTAAACATTATAATGTTAACATAAGTCACTCGGGCATCCCGAGTGCACATAAAAACAACTCGGCACCCCCGAGTCCTTTACAAAATTTACCCGGCTATTCCGAGCAGTTTACGTCTACTCCTATTATCTACAGGCCGGAGCGACTCAGCAGCGACTCGACGGTGGGTTCGACGGACTCCACCATCCCCGGGATTTCTTCGTCGGGGAAGTCCGCGGCGTACCCCTCCCCGATGGCCTCCATGTCCAGCGTCGGGTAGTGGGACCGCGCCACCGCCAAGACGAGGCTGCCTCCCGTCCTCGCGCCCTCCTCCTCGATGAAGGTCACTCGGCTGGGCACTTCGCCTAGCCGCTCGACGACCGCCGCGACGGAGGTCGGAGCCGCCTCGTCCGGCCAGACGGCGCTGCACGCCGCCTGCCCCGCCTTCATCAGCGACCCGATCATCCCGCGGGACTTCTCGAGGACCGCCTTCGATTCTGCACAAACAAAAGAGCGCTTCAGCAAACAGACGACAAGTCAGCCGGGCCAAAGCCAAGGAAGGGCACTTACCGGACTCCGCCGCCGCAAGGGCTTTCTTCGCGGCATCGGCGGCCGCCTCCGCATCCGTGGCCCTCTTGGCCGCCGACTCGGCATCGCGCCCGAGCTGCGCCTCCATCTTCTCCGCCAACTCCGCGCGGGCTTTCTCCGCGGCGCGCGCTGTCTCCGCGTCGGCCGCCTTCTTGGTCGCAGCCTCGACCTCGCGTCCGAGCTGCTCCACGCGGGCCTTCTCCGCGGACAGCGCCTCCTCCAGCTCCGCCGCCCGTTTCTTGGCGGCATCAAGGTCGCGGGCTCGGGCCGTCATTGCCTCGAGCTCTGACCTCAGCCGGGCGATCTCCTCTTCGGCTGCTGCAAGAGACACCCTGTCAAGCCAACGAAAAACAACGCGGGAAAGGCACAAAGGTCACTCGGCCGACTTACCTTGGGACTTGGCCATTTCCTGCGAAAGGCCGGCCTTCAGCCCGGTGATCTCTACCCCGCGCTTGCGGGCCACGTCCTCCGCCGACTGCCGTTCTGCGGTTATCTTGTCCCATTCGGACTTCCGCAGCTCTAGGCGCTCGATGACCGGCAGTCGGTCTTGGAGAAAGGCGGTCTTCTCCTCCGACCGCCGATACAGTTTCTGTACAAAACAAAAGTCAGAAGATGAAGTCACCCGGGAAGATCAGTTAAACCCTCCACTCGGTCCCCAGGACCAAGTGGAGGCTCGGGGGCTACACCCTCTGGGTGCACTGTTCGTGCACCCCGAGTCCGACTGACAAAAGGAAAGGAAGACACCTATACCCTCCGCCCGACTATTCTAGTCGACCGCAGGCTCGGGGGCTACACCCTCTGGGTGCACTGTTCGTGCACCCAGAGAGAAGTCTACAAGGAAAAAGCAAAGGGCCCTCCGCCCGACTAACCTAGTCGGGCAGAGGCCCGGGGGCTACTCCCTAAGGGATCTACTCCTACAAAAGAGAAATTCACTCACCTCCATCAGGGGAAGCACCCTGCCGTTCAGCAGGTTGGCGCCCTCCTTCGCCGCCTTCATCAGGGCAGGGAGGATCTCCCCGATCTGCTCAGCGGCGGCCGCCGCGTCTCGCCACTCCTTCTCCTCCTCGACGTCGTCGATCGTCGACTTTGGATCCCCCTGCTCCGCTCCCCGGACCCGGAGGGGCCGGCGCGCCAGCTCGGAGCAGGGCTGTGGAGGCGGAGCTGCGGAGAACTCCTGCATCGGCGAAGGCGCGCGGGGGCTCGGGTTCTCAACCGTCGCCGCCTTCTCGCCAGCGCCCGCGGGCTCCTCCGGCGCCGGAGCTCCCGGCGCAGTCTCCTTGTCAGGAGCGACCGGCAAGGCTGGCTGCGCGCCGGGCTGCTCGGCGGACGGCTGGGAAGCGTCCGCGGGCGGAGGCGACTGCGGCCGGGGCGGCGAGGGATCCGCCGCAGCCGGAGGCGAGGAGCCCCGGATGTCCGAAGTGGCAGGGTCTTCACCCTGGCCGGACCCGGGGACGTTCGGGGTCGCCTTCGGGATATCTCCCGTCCTTCGCGTCCTGCGGAGGCCATACTGATTGCGTCAGCGCGCGAGGAAAAACAAACCTAAAACTACAAAAGCACTCGGCGAGAGGCTTACTTTGAAGACCGAGGAGCGGCGAAGCGCTTCTTGGCCCCCGCGACTCTCGGCCCGGCTGCAGCGGCAGTCGGGGCCGACGGGGTCTCCGACCCGCCGGCTGCCCCGAAGGCAGCATCGGCGTCTCTCTTCTCCCCCCGGCTGGGGGGTGCGTCATCACCAGCCGCCGCTGGGTCAGCTCCGGCGGCAGAGCCTTCCGGCTCCGTCGACGCGGCCTCCGCGTCGGCCGGTGCCGCCGGGTTGGCACCGGCGGCGGAGGCCTCTGCTCCAGCTGGCGCGGCATCAGCCGGCGCCGCCGGGTCCGCGCCTGCGGCGGGGTCCTCCTGCTCCGCCGGAGCATCCGCCATGGCAACCGGCGCGTCCCGGCCCGCCCCAGCGACGGGGTTACCCGACCTTGTCGGCGTGACCCTCGCGGCGGGCGCCGCCGCCGGGCGGGCGCGGGAAGCCGGGGCGCCTCGTCTGGCCGGGGCGTCGCCCCTCGCCGCGACCGATCCGCCTCGCGTCTTCGGGCCGGTGCCCGCCGGTTTTCCTCCTCTTCGTCATCCGGAAGGCGCTGCCGTCATCCGATGACTCTTCCTCCTCATCCTGGGCGGCCGTGCTCGGCGGAGGGGGCTTTACAATTGCCGGACCCTTCCCCTTGGAGGGCCCGGTACCCTTACAAGACCCGGCCCCTGTCGGGGGGCCGGCACCAGAAGAAGGCGTCCCCGCCTGCGGCGCTCCGCCCGCCGGGACGTCTGCGTACTGCGGCTGGTTCCAGATCTCGTCCTCCGGGAGGGGAGCGCTGGAATAGAAGCCAAACAGATCCTGCAAAGACATAAAAGCGACGTCCGAGTCAGGCCCGGCCGAAGGCTAAATCAAAGAGATGCGGCCTCGAAGACTTACGTCGCTCGGCGCGTTTGCTCGGCAGAAAGGAGCCGGACGGTCGGAGAAGTCCAGGCTCGTTCCCTGGGCCAGGAGCTTCTCCAGCCGGCTCTGCACTTCGCCCTCCGACAGCTCGTCGGCGGCCTCCCGAGTCGGGTCCTCCGGCCCGGTGTACTCGAACATGGGGTGCGCCCGGAGCTTCGCCGGCTGCACCCGCCACCGGACGAAGGTCGCAACGACGACCGCCCCGGTGAGCCCGGCGTTCATCACCTGGCTGAGCCGCCCCATCAGCACGGCGACGCTGCCTTCTTCCCGCTCCAGAGGCAGATCCGACCAGCTCGGCAGCACCACCGGTGCCTGGCCCGAGAAGGCCGGAAGCGCCGGGGCGGGGTTGGCGCAGTAGAACCATTGGGCGTGCCACCCCTTGAGGGATGACGGCATCGGCGGAGCCGGGTAACTCTTCGCCGTGCCGGATCTCAGCTGGAACCCGGCGCCTCCGACTACGGCCGGGTGATCCCTGCTCGGCTGCGGCTTCACCATGAAAAGGTGCTTCCACAGCGCGAAGTGTGGGCGGATGCCGAGGAAGCATTCGCAGAGCGTGATGAAGCTGGAGACGTGCAGAATGCTATTGGGGTTGAGGTTGTGCAGCTCCAGCCCGTAGTAGTAAAGGAGCCCGCGCAGGAACGGGTGGACTGGCACCGAGAGCCCCCGCTCGAAGAACAGGCTGTTGGCCACCAGCTCGCCGGTGTTCGGAGTGGGAGATGTCCTCTCCCACGGCGGCGCGCCACTCGACTAGTTCTTTGGGCGGCAGGACCCCCATCCGGACGAGGGCCTCCAGCCTCGCCTCCGTCGCCGTCGATTTCTGCCAAGAAGCCATGGAATCGACGGGTGCTTCTCCTTCTTCTTCTCCGGTCAGCAGCTTCCAGACCAAGGCGTCCTCCTCGGCTTCGTTAGGATCGGCTTCCCAGTCCGGGGCTTGCATCCGAAGGAGCCGGGGCGGGGATTAGGGTTTTGGAGCGCTCGGAGCGATTGGGGGCAAGGGGAAGACGAAGCGGCAAGCGTTGGGTGAATGCGGAAATGTTTGAGAGCGTGGGTCCCTCCCTGCAGCCTCTGCCGAATATAAAGGGAGTGATCGGGCGGTTCGGATTCCCCACGATCGCACGTTCCGGATTCACCGCGGCCACGTCCGCGCCGTTTCGGATTTCGCCGCGCGTTTCGGGCAGGCCACGTCGCGGGAATCCCGCACCCACGACTTGATGGCGCCACGATTCGTGCGGTCCAATAAAGGGGATCCGACGGTTAGCCTTTCAGGCTATTTAACCCGTCGGAATACGTCTCCGCTACATGATGGCTAAGGCGTATTCTCTGAGAATCACTAGCCGGCTGCCGAATGGGACTCGGTGCCGGACGCTTTGGCCACAGAGGGTATCAGAGGCTGGCCTCAAGCAAGGAACGCAGTCGGCTGATTACACCCGAGTGAGGGACAGTGACGGCGTGCCTCCCGAAGGCCACAAGTCGGATGCTGAGCAACACGGAGCTGTCGGATTCTTCACCCAGACTCATCGAGCATTTAAGCCTCGAGGCTCTGGTATCTGGGACCCCCAGACTCAGTGGAATGACCCGGCGTAAGGCTTCGGACTCAGGAACCTATGCGCCGTATCTGTTATCTCTAGTTCGGACTTGGAGTTTCAGAGGCATTCCTTCAGGGGACACTAGCCGGCCTTGACCTACTCGGGAAGGCCGGGTGCTACTCGGGAACTCAGTCGGGATGGATGGCATGCCCCACGCTGGGTTATCAGCCGGTCCCTGTCCCCAGGGATGGACCGGATGCCACCAGAGATTACCCGTTAATAGCTCACCCGCCTTTAACGTTCCTGCCTTACGGGTGAATGTTACTTGGCTTTAATTGTCTTTTCCACAGGAGTCCAGTCAGCCCTTCGCGATCTCCCAGCACGCCAAAGCCAGTCGGAAGACCTAACCGGGAAGGAGCAGGCAGCGGAGAGACTACGAAGGACTCGGGGGCTACTGACGGTGATATGCCACCCGGGTATCACCAAGGAGGACGAATCCGGCCTCCCGGCCACGGGGTGGGCCGGGCCGACTACTCGGAGTCCGACTACAACACGGGGGCGACTCACCGGCGTGGAGTACAAGACAAGGACTAATACCTGTCCGGCTTACCCGGAATCAGTTGTAACCGAATAGGAAACACATCTACTAACCCGATCCGGACTCTGTAACCCTACCCCGGCCGACTATATAAGGCCCGGTAGGGGACCTCCGATCGGCAGACTCTCTCATCCATCTGTTCTCCCATTGTTTCATAGCTCAGGTCCCCTTCGAGATCGATTCTCTAGGGCCTGCGGCACTCGGGATACAGCAATACCAGCCACCAAACACAGGACGTAGGGTATTACCTCTCCGAGAGGGCCTGAACCTGTCTAAATCTTGTCTCCCGTGTGCAGCCATCCTGATTTGCTGTGCTCACACCGCCCCGTAAATAGTATTGCCGGAATAATACTCCGACAGTATCTATCTCATGGAATATATATCTGGCCACATCAAAATGAATGTTCTTTGCTATGTGCACCAGCACCTGCCATACTGAATTGTATACTACATCTGTATTTCCGCTTTTTGGCTGGAGGGTGACATGAAGGATCTTGACTAGATGCTTTGCTATGATTGTGATCCCCTTGAAGTACACATGATCTGAAGGAGCATTAGCAGGGAATGCAAAATTCTTTGGATAGAATCTTCTTCTGTCAGCATTGGAGACAGGCTCTAGCTTGAACAAATTTGGCATACCAGGCTCGATTGGTGCATGAAACAAGCTGTTGAATTCTGGAGCTGTGATTGAGAGCAGCTGGTCTCTTGTCTTCCATAGCATGACATCTTGATTTTCTTGATCTACCCAGACAGTGGCATAGAATTCCTTAATGATTTCTGGGTCATAATCTTGTTGAAGATTGCATATGAACTCTAGACCTGAGGTTTGGATGAGAGATTGAAGACTCCTCAGTTTGGGATCAGTTAGAGCAGACCAGTCTATGGCCTTGCAATCTACAAATCCCTTGGAAGCAAGGATTTTATGGTAGACACCCATTTGAAGATTAGTGTGAAATCTGGGGTCGGAGCAAGATGCATCCTGAAACTCCTTGTCTTCATTGAAATATGGGCAAACTAACCTCATTCTTATGAAAGCACTTGTGCTCATGGAGGCAACTTTGCTTCTTGATTTCTGGGGATCATTTTTGGGTAGCTTCTTAGCCACAGCTCGGGAGATGAACTGCATTTAATTCGCCTCAGTCCTCAAAGCATGAGAGAAGATGTAATAATACTTAGTTTCTAGATCTTCTTCTCCAACTGAGAGACTGGGAGAGCTATCTGCTTGTTCAGCCTCTTTTTCCTCTTCCTCTTCTTCGTCAGCTGATTCTGCACTTGGAGATGATCTCTCGGCTTGGTAATCTTCATCTGAATTAGCTCTAGGTCCTCTCGGCCTTGGAGGGGTAACAGACACACCTCTGCCATCATCTGATGAGCTCTCAGAGCTTTCTTCTGGCTCAGCTGACTTACTTGCCGGTGCCACAGGTGATGACACAGGTGCTTGAACTAAAGGGGCTGGGTTAGCTGGCGGTGGCGCAGGTGATTTAGACAGGTGAGGCTCTTGAGCCTGAGCTTCTTCTGCCTGTGACACAGCTGGTTGAGACAGCTGTGGACTTGTTGGTTTGGCAGCTTCCAAAGGCGTCATAAATCCAGCCTTTGGTGATGGGAGCACATGGGCCCCTTTGGTTGTCTGTTCTTCGGCCTCAGACACCAGAAATTGGGATGGAGACATCTGTTTCTAGACATCCAGGGAGAAAATGGATTCTACACTTGTAGAACTTTGAGATTTTCTGCTTCTCCTCTGGTATGTCTACAGACTTGACTTAGCTGGGCTAGCCACCGGTGACACCGGTGGTGGCATCTCCTTCTTCAATTCTTGAATGGTAGACGTCTGTTGTTCAAATTGAACTTTTAAGGATGGCTTGGAGCTCTGAGTCGTCTCTGAAATAATTTCAACATCTGCATCTGGCTGCCGCTTGGCTTGAGGTTCATCACTGATCACAATAGTTTCTGATCTTTTCCTTTGGGAGCTTGAGTAGGAGCAGCAGCAGGAGGACTTGCTTCAGGAATCCGGGAGGTTTCTGCAGGCTGCCCGACATGAGCTTCAGCCTGTTCTTCCACTGAGGTTTCAGGTTCTCTGACTACGATGCCAATAGGCTGAGAGGCTTTAGTGAGTCTTGATGCTTTCTCTTGTCTGAACTTAGCAGCCTCTGACAAGGCTTTCTGCTTTCTTATACCAGCAAGAGTGGCAGTTCGGGCTAGAGCCTTGCCACGTTCTTCTTCGGAAGCTTGCACTGCTATGAGAGTTTTATACCTCTGAAAACTCTCTTTGCTTTTGCCTCGAGCAGCTTTCAGCTTCTTCAATTCAGCTGCTCTCATTTCCTTTTGTTTGAGAAATTCTTTAAGCTTTGCTTGGCTCTTTCTTGCTTCTTCATAAAATTCTAGCCTCTCTAGGGCTAAGGTATTGTGTTTGGCCAATTCTTCTGAAGAAAAGATGGTCAATGGACCAGCTGAAGTTTCTTTTTCAGCTTGCTCTTTTGCATCTAGCTGTTTGCCAATCTTTTGAACTTTGATAGCTTCCCAGTGTTCTTCAGCCTTTTTCATCCTTAGAGTGGCCCTGAGCCCTATTGGGATGTCATCCTCAATATCTGAATCTAAAAAAGTTGCTTGAGTGACTGATAGCTTTGAACCTCTTTTAGCTGGTTGCTTCTGCTTCTTAGCTGCTTCTTTTCCCAAGGATGTGTGCTCAACAGCAGCTGAGGATCTTGTCCTCTTGGGAGGAGCATGCTGAGCTGAGCTGGATATACCAGCTTGAGAAGCTGATTTCTTTGCAACTGCTTTCCTCTGCCTGTAAGCCCTTTGGCTTGCCTTTCTTCTTTCAGCAACCTCTGCTTTCTGTCTCAGCCTCTCTCTTTCCTGATCTGAATCTGAAATTGTAATCTCAAAGCTAGATGCTTCTGGGTCAGACCACTGCATCCCACTGTCAGCTTTCTCAAATCCTGAAGACATCTGTAGAAACCAGATAGATAAGACAGAATATAGGTAAGATGTGTTCCTGAGATGCAAAAGATAATAGCTGTGTGAGACACCTGTGTGAGAACGGGGAGACACAGGTGAGGACTTGGTAACAAACCGAGGTCTCAGCCTATTGAATAGACTTGCCTGTGTGACAGGTGAGACCCTAGCGGTGACACAACTACGTGCAGAGGCGGACGGTAGATTTTAGAAATCTAGAGATTACTGGTTTTCGGTGGTTTATTTCGAGCAATATAGGTTCTGAAAGATTATCAGGAGCTAAACCAACCTTGAAAACTAACAATGCGCTAATGGATTAGGCTTTAGAGCAAAAACATAAGCCCTAAGAAAGAACAGGCGCAAAGTAGGGCTGGCGGAAGCTTACTTTGAGCAAAGATTGATAATGCGCGGATGAATTATTGCTGGAGCTCTTCAGAAAGCTTTCTCCGATGCTTCGAAAGATTTCGAGGGGCGGAAACGTCGATTTCGTCAAGAATTCGGAGTTTTGGCGCACGGCGGAAGTTTGGGGTTTTAACGTAGAACGTGGGTTCTGTGGAAAACGTATCGACGTCTTATATAGGCCGAAGGGGTATAAGGTGGCTGTGTCACAGCTGACAGAGGAACCTATGACACAGGTGAGTAGACAAAATACCCTAGGGCCTACGAAAATCAAAAGCATTCACCTGAGACACAGATGGATAGCTCAGGTGACAAGTATTTCATTCATAGAACACCAAGACAGAGAGAATTTGATAAGAGAGCAAGCATATGGGCACTATCAGGAGATCCTTATGCAATCTTCTCAATGTTAGTTTGCCAGAAAATCAATCAAGCAAAACTAAAACTGACATGAGTCGATTTTAAAAATAGGTACACAATAATGTGCACACACAGCTGAAAGATTTCTACACTATACATAAAACACATACACCTATGACACAGGTGATCAACACAGATGAGCATGTAAGGCATATAAATGGCAGAACATATGAGCTAGACACCAAGCCAATCCTTTTTATTAAAGATTAGAGACATCAATGATATTCAATTCACTCCTCAGAGCACAGAACCTAGTCTCATCTAAAGTCTTGGTGAAAATATCAGCTAATTATTTTTCAGTCCTTACATGACACAACTGTATATCTCTCTTCTCAACATGATCTCTCAGGAAGTGGTACCTCACTTCAATGTGTTTGGATCTTTAGTGGTGTATTGGGTTGTTGGCTAACTTAATTGCACTTTCATTACCACAGAAGAGGGGTACTTGATTAAAAGATACGTTGAAATCTTTCAAGGTCTGCCTCATCCATAATAACTGAGCACAACAGCTACCAGCAGCTATATACTCAGCTTCTGCAGTGAAAAGGGCTACTGAGTTTTGTTTCTTGGATGACAGGACACTAAGGAATGCCCTAAAAATTGACAAGTGCCTGAGGTGCTTTTTCGGTCAACCTTACACCCTACATAGTCACTATTAGAATAGCCAACTAGCTCAAAATTTGCACCTTTTGGATACCATAAACCAAAGCCTGAGGTTTGAATCAAGTATCTCAGTATCCTTCTTACTGCAACGCTGTGACAGTCCTTCGGATTAGCTTGAAATCTAGCACACATGCATACACTCAATATAATGTCTGGCCTAGATGCACATAAGTAAAGCAGGCATCCTATCATGGATCTAAACTCTTTCTGATCAGCAGACTTACCTTCGATGTTTAGGTCCAGATGACCATTTGTTTGCATGAGAGTATGAATAGACTTTGCATTCTTCATGCCAAACTTGGTGATGATGTCTTTGGTGAACTTTTCTTGTGAAACGAATGTACCTTCCTTGAGTTGTTTGATCTGAAGTCCTAAGAAGTACTTGAGTTCTCCATCCAAAGACATCTCAAACCTTTTGGTCATCATCTAGCTAAACTCATCACTCATGGAGCGGTTAGTACTGCCAAATATTATGTCATCGACATATATTTGGCACACAAATAAATCCTTTCCATTTTTCTTAGTGAATAGAGTTGTGTCTACTAAGTCCATTTTAAATCCATTCTTGATCAGAAATTCTTTCAATGTGTCATACCATGCTCTAGGTGCTTGTTTTAAACCATAGAGTGCTTTGTGTAGTTTATAGACATGGTGTGGTTTCTTATCATCTTCAAAACCAGGTGGCTATTCAACATAAACAAGTTCAGAGAGTTACCATTCAGGAAAGCAGACTTCACATCCATCTGATAAAGCTTGATGTTATGATGAACAGCATAAGGAGGATCCTGATGGCTTCAAGTCTTGCAACTGGAGCAAAGGTTTCTTCAAAGTCCAGACCCTCCACTTGTGTAAACCCTTGAGCCACAAGTCTGGCTTTGTTCCTTACCACTTGTCCATTTGTATCTTGCTTGTTTCTGAAGACCCATTTTGTTCCAATCACATTATGATCATTGGGTCTTTCTACCAGGGACCACACTGGATTTCTCTCAAACTGATTCAACTCTTCATGCATAGCATTTATCCAATCAGCATCCATGAGAGCTTCCTTTATGTTCCTGGGTTCAACACTAAAAATAAAAGAGTAATGTTCATAGAAATTAGCAATTCGAGAACGAGTAGTCACTCCCCTATTAATGGCACCGATGATGTTGTCTACAAGGTGATCCTTCTGCAGCCTGCTGATCACAAGGGGTTCGGGGTCAACCACCGGTGTCACAGCTGATAGTGTTGCCTGTGACACAGCTGGTTCTTCCTGCGACACAGCTGGCTGAGACAGGTACTCTGCATCCAAGAGATCATTGGCTGGGTTGTACTTGAACTCGATGTCTTCATCTCTAGTGTCTTCATTCAGTGATGGAGAAAGTGGTTCTTGATCACTTGGTGAGATAGGTTCTTCCTTGACAGTAGGTCTGATCTCACCAGTTGACTTCTTTTGAATGTCCACATTCCCTACATCATTAGCAACTTGCTCTCCTTGGGAGCCATAAGACTCATCAAAGTTCACATCTACAGATTCTTCAACAACCTTTGTGAGAGTGTTGAATACTCTATAGGCATGAGAGTTAGTAGCATAGCCAAGGAATATACCAACATCAGATTTAGCTTCAAACTTAGTAAGGCGTTTGCCCTTCCTAAGGATGTAGCACTTACAACCGAATACTCTGAAGTATGAGACATTTGGCTTTGTGTTGGTGAGCAGCTCATATGGAGTCTTCTTGAGTAGTGGATGTAGATATATCCTGTTGATGGAGTGGCAGGCAGTGTTGACAGCTTTAGCCCAAAATCTTGGTGAAGTCTTGTACTCATCTAGCAGTGTCCTTGCCATCTCTATCAGGGTTCTGTTCTTCCTTTCCACTACTCCATTTTGCTGTGGAGCATATGGACTTGATAGCTCGTGCTTGATCCCATGCTTGTCCAGAAATGCTTCCACCTTTGAGTTTTTGAACTCAGTCCCATTGTCACTCCTGACCTTGACAAGGTTTACTTTCCACTCATTTTGTACTCTGACAATGAGATGCTTGAATTTCTTGTAAACCTGTGTCTTCTCCTTCAAAAAGAATACCCAAGTATAGCGAGAAAAATCATCTACAATGACAAATCCATACTTGTTACCTCCCAAGCTCTCATATGTAGTGGGACCGAAGAGGTCAATGTGTATGAGCTCAAAAGGTGCGGTAGTGGTCATGACATTCTTGGGACGATGGGTAGCTTCAACTTGTTTGCCGGCTTGACATGAGCTGCAGGGCTTGTCCTTCTCAAACTTCACCTTTTCCAGGCCTATGACATAGTCACGTTTGCTCAGTTTGTTGAGAAGCTTCATCCCTGCATGACCTAGCCGCCTGTGCCACAGCCAGCCAACACTGGTCTTGGCCTTTAGACACCATGGAGCTGCTGCAGGCTGTCCTTTGAAGTTTATAGTGTATAGTTTTCCAAACCTGCATCCTCTGAACACTTGAGAATCATCAGATAGTTTGGAAGCTATAACCTCATCAGGATAGAACGTGACTTTCATACTTGTGTCACACAGCTGTGACACAGACATAAGGCTATAGTATATCTGATCTACAAGCATTACATTAGATAAAGAGTGATGTTCAGATATGGTAACTTTACCAATGCCATTTACCTTTCCCTTGGAGTTATCTGCATAGATCACATGTTGACTTGAAAGATTTTCATGTGTGATCTCTACAAACACCTCTATGCCTCCAGTCATATGTTGTGTACATCCACTGTCCAGAACCCATTCAGTTCCACTGGAGACAGTATCCTGCAAGATTAGTTATAGGGTTTAGAGACCCAAACTTGTTTGGTTCATTTTGTAATTTTACCATATGCAGAAACAGCAGTTAAAGAGTTAGAAGATCTGTTCTTATAGTTGATAGCCTGAGCAACAGATGATATGACATGAATTCTTTTAGGCTTGCTATCACCTGCAACCTTAGATAGAGAGGTTAGTTGGCTGTGTGAGCTACCGGTGGCACTGGTGGTTGCACAGCTGTGTAAGACACCGGTGACACAGGTAACTGTTACCTTTGGAACCCAAATCGCAGGCAACCACTTTGTCAAGTGCCTGCGACCAACATACTTAGCCACAACCTTCTCTTTTCTGTCCATCTGCAGTAGATAGGATGGGTTGGATGGAATGTTTACTGCATTCCCATTACCCTTCTTATGAATAACAAGCTTGTTGTCATATGTACTCGTCTGCCTCACAAATTTTTCTGCAAGATTAAAGTTAGTAGCAGCAGGCAGTTTATCTTTATGAGCAGAAGGAATGTAACCCAAGCCTTTTCGGCCATCATTCTTTCTGAGCATCTCAGCTTTGATCAGCTGATAATTTTGCATGCCAATATTGGCAGTGCATAGGCCTTCCTCATTAGCCTTTTTAGCTCTTCAAGCTCCTCTTTGAGCTTGTGCTCATCTGCATCCACAAGGTTAGTAGCAGTAGAGGTTGATGCCTCTTTTAAATTATCAGTGACTCCACCTGTGGATGTTAGAACATTTATATGGCTAGCACAGTTCAGGCATGATTCAATAACAGTAGGAGCAGTCAAGGGAGCATCAGTGCATATAGTAGAAGAAATATCAGTGCACAAAGAATGTTTTTCCTTGAGCTCCTCATGCTCCTTTATCAGAAGCTCATGAGCTGCCTTGAGCTTTTCATGAGCTATTTCCAGGTTTTCCTGGTCAAACCTGAGGTTTTCCCTGTCATCAGTAACCTCATCATAAGATTCACTCAGCTCCCTGAGTTTATCCCTTAAGGATATGTTCTCCTTCCTCTCCTTGCCATAGGCCTTATCTGTTCTTTCAAGGATGCCCATTAGTTCAACATAATCAGGGAAGTCATCCCCAGTAAGTACCTTAGAACCTTTGGCCATAAGACACAAAGGGGCAGAAGTGGATGGAAGATAGTCAGCTTCAGCACTGGACTCGAAGCTGTGTGACCTGGCTGTGTCACAGCTGGGTATGTCAGCCATGTTGATGGCAATCCCAGCAACTTGATCTTCTTCTTCAGACTCCTCTTCTGAGCCTGAATCCTCAGACACCTAAGCCTGTCCAACATAAGCTCTGGCAGTCGCCTTATTCTTGGAGTAGGTTGGATGCTTGTTGTTAAAGGCCTTCTTCTTCCCATAGAAGTCCTTCTTCTTTCTGTACTGGCTATTGTCCTTTCTCTTGGTTGGACAATCAGCAGCAAAGTGGCCTTCCTTGCCACACTCGAAGCACTTGTTATCTTTTGACAGCTTCTTCCCTCTGAATCTGTCACCTGATCCAAGTTGCTTCTTCTTCTTGTAAAACTTTCTGAAGTTCCTTGTGAGGAGGATGAGTTCACTCTCTTCTCCACTAGACATCTCTTCATCAAGATCTTTACTGCTATCACTCTCAATCTGTGATGTTGAAGCAGTAGTCTTCAAAGCAATATTTTTCTTGACAGCTAGAGAGGAGCTTTGCTTGCTTTCTTACTTAAGCTCCATCTCATGCGTTAGAATCCTTCCTAACACTTCTGTGGGCTTCATTTGCTCAAACCCATCTTTTTCCTTCAGCATGAGAACAAGTGTTCTGTAGGCTTTTGGAAGCACTAACAAGAACTTCTTGATCACGTCTTCATCTTCCACTCGGTTGGAGCCTAGGGCCTTCAGCTGGTTTGTGATAATGGTGAGTCTTGAAAACAGAGAATTGATGTCTTCACCATGCTCGAGCTCAAACCTCTCTAGCTTTGTTTCCAGAAGACTCCTCTTTGACTTCTTCAGAGTGTCACTGCCTTCATAGATCTGCTCCAAAGTATCCCAGATATCCTTAGCAGATTCCATGGTACTGACTCTGTTGAAGTCATGTTCTTGTAAGCCCATGAAGATGGTAGTGGCTGCCCTAGCATTGTTCTGAATATTCCTCTTGTCAACGATGCTAGGTGTTCTGGGATTCTCCAAGTTGTAACCTGTATAAACAATATCCTACATATCTAGATCGATAGCGATAAGATGCATTTGCATCTTTCTCTTCCAGAAAGCATAGTTAGTCCTATTAAAGACAGGTATTTTACCCTCATAGCCCGACATCCTTTAACTCTGGCTGTTAGGCCAAATCAAAGAGCAACCTGCTCTGATACCAATTGAAAGGACCTCAGATGCCGACTAGAGGGGGGGTTAATAGGAGGCTAACAAAAATTACTTCTTTTAACTAGTTTATTTAGATTAAGCCTTATGCAGAAGCAAGGATTAGCTAGCTGTGTGACAGGTGAGTGACACAAGTAAGTTGCGATGTGTAAATTAGCATGCAGCTGTCACACAGGTGCCTAACACAGGTGGGCTAATGACTTAGCAAAATGATAAGTAATCAAAGTGTCTGTGTAACAGGTAGCTGATACAGGTGCGAGATATGATTTATACCAACTGTGAGACAGCTAACAAGACACATGTGTAAAGGTGATCTAAGCAGGTAAACAGAATATCTATATGAGCATACAAGCAGACAGATATAGCAAGAAGTAAGGAGTAAAACAACAAGTACTCAGGAGACAGAGTGTTTTTCACCGAAGTTCCCAGCTCTTTGCAGAGTGGTACGTCTCCGTTGGAGAGGCTACTCCGAAGAGATTGTCAGCACTGAATCGTGCTTGTTCTCCGAGTACCTGATCTCAGGCCTCTTCCTTTGCTTGTGGGAGTCCTTTTGCTTGCAGCAGGTAGACTTCAATCATCCTCACAGACTACTAGTCCAGCCCACACAAGTTTGGGTGGTACTAGCAACTCCTACGCCCGTCTAGGAGTAGACACTCTAAGAGTAATAGATTTAGCAGTAACAACTCTTGGAGGAACCAATGCTCTTTGCTTAAGAACTCTAACCCTTTCCGAACTGACACTTAGGAAA
Source organism: Stipa capillata (assembly GCA_019208055.1). Taxonomy (NCBI): domain Eukaryota; kingdom Viridiplantae; phylum Streptophyta; class Magnoliopsida; order Poales; family Poaceae; genus Stipa; species Stipa capillata. Next base: position 383,157 of record JAGXJF010004353.1, read on the forward strand.
CTTGGCTTTCGTTCGGTGTAAAGAGGCTTTGCAATGGTCGAATGTGAGTTACTGATCGGCTCATTGGTTGAGATCGAAGACCTCCCCTGGTCCCCTATATATAGGGTTCATAGGCACTTGACCGTTATACTGTTGCCACATAGGATTAAGTGAATCACCGGTGTCAGCCATCGGTGACACTGCCAATCACTCCGCCCAACTATAACCGGCTCAAGCAGACCGATACCTGTTTCACCGGCAGCACACACAGATAAACCCTAAACTGACGCAGCCGCACTGCTCAGCCCGGTCTTGGCACATGACATGTCCTCAGCGCACACACTCTGTGAAACCTATAAGGAGAGAACCTCCGACAGCCCTCCGACTCAGCAGACAAGCTATCGTAGCGCAGGTTCCTTAGCGTTTACAAGCTCTCCCCTGGTACAGAGATGTACCTGAGTCATAGAGCGTTAGACCACCTGTGACACTGCTGTGTCACACCGGTGACTCTAACCCCTAGGGTTTTCTACTGCTAGCACTGCAGAGTGCCAGCTCCAACCAGTTTCATACTTATGCAAAACTGCTGACACAGGGCCACTAACCTCAAAGCATTAGTGCCACTGTCCAACATCCTGAGCATTGAGCAACTAGAACCTCCATAGATCATCACTGCTTCATCCCTCTTGATTGTACGGGCTTTTTCTATGGACTCAAAGAAACTAGCAAATCTAGACTTTACCTGCCCACCAACTGTAGTCACGGCCCTTGACGCATCAAGCCACCATCACCTTGCTTGCAACTCCTTGCACAGCATGGGCTTCTTCACAGCTGTGGCACAGCTGCCTATCACAGCCGTTCCTTAGTCCTGTAAACCACCCTTGTACCATTTTTGGTGGTCATCCTTTCCTTGACGACCCTTCTTCTTGGAACCTACAAACCTGCTTACACTCACTGTAAACGTTAGATTCCAGTTTGAGTTACCATTAACCATCAAAATCAACTTGGGGCCTAGATGCTCTTTCACACACCTGACCATAGGCCGTGTCCATTGCAAAGTTTATTATTGCAAACTGTATCTGCATCTTGCATCGCGCTGGACCACCAATTTGGTCGATGGGAGAAGATTTGTCAGCGCCCGAGGCGCAGCTACTCCGGCGGGCGCCCGAGCTTGCGATTGCCACCCTTTCTTGAAGGTACTGTGTTGATAACTTTTCTTCCATGGCTCTCAATTTTTTCTTCAATTCCGCTTCAAGCGAGGATTTTATCTCCGCTTTCAACTGTACGACCTGACTTTTTTCCTCTACCTCCAGGCCTCCTGGCTATCATCGGTGAATGTTTTGCCCTGCGAGATTTCCAAAACTCCTAGTGCGTCCATACAGCTCCCAGTGTCAATGGCCTCTAAGAGTATATCTTTCTCCCGATTGGGCACAAAAGTACCTTGAGTTGCCTGCTCATTTAGCCCTACCATTTTGTGGTAGACTTCCCGTCTTCTAGGTGTCGCCGGACGTGTTCACCACGAGGATTAACTTTTGTCCTCGCCCTGCACCAGTCTCGGACGCGGTTGTCACTGAAATCAGAGAAGATAGGCTACTCACCGTACTTCTCCGCTTCCTCGTCTTCCTTTGCCCATTTCTTCTTAGCACCGACATACCCTGAGGTGCCCAGAATGTGTGGACGCTTGTTCCTCCTTGCTGGCTCTTGTTCCTTCTGGCTTTCTGCTTGAAATTCCTCTAACACTCTCATGGCATAAAATTCCGCCCAGTCTTCTTTTGTCACGTCCGGGTATGCTTGGCAAGGTGATTTATTATTCTTCATATAGTCCCTCACCAGTCTGTGCTTGAAATTCCTCCGACACTTCCTGCCATTAGGATAGTAGCTCGGTCAAAATCGGCTTTGGCTTCCTTTGGGACTCTGAAGGGTCACTTCACTTCGGCCAACAAGCAATTCCGCCCACCCGTGTCAGCTCACCCCAATCTTGGAGGGTGATTTTTACCCTTGAATGGGCGACTACCCCGCATGTGGTCCTCTACTTCTTCCGGATTTCTTCTGGCTCAAGCCTCACTGAAGGCTTTTTTGGTTTGTGGGGAACCTTTCTTGAGGATGATGATGGTCTTGGCGACCCTGCCAGCGATTCCGAAGGAGACAACGAGGTGGAGTTCGTCTCCATAGTAAATAGAACTAAATAGGAGAAAATGATAGGGCTTAACTAGCAACTAAATACTAAGCATCCAAATAATACTAGAAACCAACCAAATGTCGATAAATTATCATATTCTAAGCATGCCACAGCATCATCACCACCATGCACCATGGTGGTGCGTGGTGGCACTCCCCGTGTTGGTCGAGCTTATGTGACACCGTGATCAAATCGAACAATCGGAGTTCTTCCCCAGAAAAATTAAGGGGAGTGTTGTTGCTAACTTTGCTTGGATGAACAATGTGTTGCGAGTTCCGAGTTTGCTTGAAGCAATTGAACAGCTCTGCGTGATCTTTCTTGGAGGTTGAGAAGTGATTTGGGAGGATAGAACTATTTTTCAGGTTAGGTGTTGATGCTACTTAGGCTATGTACAATACAGGGTGCTTACAGCCCGGTGCTTAAAGAGAGAGAGTAGCGTGGCGTCTCAAAAAAATATGTGACTTACAATGCAGAGTGCTTCATATGGGTGCTTAAGTTGCTTTAATATTCCTGTAGCACCTACTCTAGCATCTGTTGTCTCTAATGCAGCGCTTCATATGAGTACTATTTGGTGCTTTTTGGAGTACTATTTGCTAGGCACCGGTTGAAGCACCTGTCACCTGTGTTACCCTAAGCACCAGCCTCGCACCAGGTGCTAAACTTTGCTTCCGTCACCCTTCCTAAGCACCTGTGCAAATCGATCTCACAAAAAAAATTAAATCTTTTTTCTTAAGACACCTGTTCAAACACCTATATTGTACAGGGTCGGCTAACTATTACTAGTCTGAAAGTTCCGAGATCACTAGTATCGCTTCTAGCAGCTGTTAGATTCTCATGGCAGCTAGCCCATCTAAGCTCTGGGCCTCAGCTCATACGCCCTGCAAGCCCATCGACCAAAGCTATGGGTACCCGATGCGGCCGCACAGAGACGGACAGAGCGCTTCCTGAGCCTTTCTGGGTTTCCTTGACCGGAGTCTACTCCTCGCCTCCGCCTCTCAGGCGGCCTTCTCGCGGGCGGCAACGCAGGGCGGGCGGCAGAGGGGCGAGGCTGTGGCGCGGCACCGGCAAGGTCAGGTGGCGGCGCAGGTAACCCTCTTTGCACCGCTTGATTTTGGATCCGCCGATTTTGGAATTTGCGTATTTGGGATTTAGAATTAGGGTTTAGTGAAATGCGAACGATAAATACGGATTTGAGTTATTCACTGGGTTCTTCTTGTGATTTGTTTATTTAGAGCAATTAAAAGGATAAGCTTTGTTTTGGGCTTGTGCGTGAAGTGTGCACCCTCGTTGGAATTTCTCTAGCTCCGCCACTGCCCTCCGGCCATGCATCTCACTCTTGAATTCGGGTAATCTTTTCTTTCTTTCGATTACTCTTCTCTTTGTTTTTACTTATGGGTTGTCGTTCTTGACGAGTTGGTGTGTGGTTTCAGGGGCGGTCTGGAGCTGCTCCTGGAGAAGTCCACCAAGGTGCACAAGGTGGAGGTCCAGCCCAAGGACGGCGAAGACAAGGTGCTGCTCGATCCAATGCCTCACGGGAAACAACATGGCGCGGCTGTTTATCGTGTTTGCCGTTTGGTTATTATAGCCTTACATTGTTGTGTGAAAATTTGGTACTTTTGCAGGCCACTATGAAGGGGTTGCTCTCGTGGGTGAAGTCCAATTTGATCAAGGAGCGGCCGGAGATGTTCATCAAGGGCGATTCTGTGTATGGTTTCCCTTTTTTGCCCTTGATCTGTGCAGATAATATGATGTTTTATTTAGTACTGTGGCATGAGGGTGTCCCAAGCATTTGGTTCATCTGATCCAAGTGTTGCCTTGTCACTTTGGTATGGTGCTTAGGCGATTACTAGTGTGAGTTCTTTCTTGGGTAGAGATGAACAGAGGATATCATCCATTGTTTGGACATTGCGACTTGCACTGCATATGGTGCTTCTAGTTCTATGATCTGAACTGTGAACAGGAAAGTCATAATTCAGTGAATGTTTCGATTCTGTGGTGGATTTACAGTTTGGTTCAAACAAGGAATACGTTAAGCATTTCTCTGGAGTCAAACATAATTCATGTCATTGCAGTAGGTGGTGGTACCTGGACTATTGCTATTGATCAAGTGAATATTCATGAAAAATGAAACCTTTCTCAATGCTGGCATAGTTCTTATTGTATTGTTGATGTTTTGGCAGAATTATATGGGTTACTCTGATGTTACTTCGTTATTGTTTCTGTAGAGCAGTACATTCGTTGTCAGTGCATAGTCAGGTTAATTAGCCTCATGGTTTGTACCTTTCATGCTTGCAGGAGGCCTGGGGTTCTTGTCCTTATAAATGACTGTGACTGGGAGCTGTGTGGCGGCCTTGATGCAGAGTTGGAAGATAAGGATGTGGTTGTGTTCATCTCCACATTACATGGTGGTTAGTTTAACTGTTGAGATGATCAGAACTGCAACTGCTGGAAATGGATGCATATTGTTGGAAATAGATGGCAAGATATTGGATTGTGGAAAAGAACCTAAATATCTTGTACTTTTCGACGCTACTGTATTTTTCTCTTTTCACTATCTAAGTGTAAGACCAAGTGGTCGTTCATAACCACTGTAACATGGGCTACTGCTAACTTTTGCGATGGTTTTGGAGCTGGTGAGCATGGGGGATAACTGCATATATTGTTTAGCATGTTGGCCGTAGTAGAATTCCCATTGTTCTAGATCTTCTCCATGAAGCAATCACTCGGTATCCACTCTGGGAAGAAGCATCAAGCATGCATGGTAAATGGACAGAAAAATACCATTGCCCGTGTAAGGTTTGATTCAGATATCAGCATGGCCTGTGGGTGTGTACCCTGTTGCCTCATGCTTAGCTTTAAAACCAGAGAGCTCTGCGGCGTGACATCCACGAAAGCAGTTCTTTTACAGTCTTATTACATGAGGAAATGTCTGAAGATGTCAGCTGAAAATTTCAGGCTTGATCGTAGCTATTATGGTTCGAGCTGAAGATTAAACTCAAGCTCAGTTTGATGTAAGATTCTTCAATAGCCTTCTTCAGGTCCACAACTCCCGACATCTTAACTTGAATATATTATCCAAAAATCAAATCAGATTTAGTTACTTTTGGTATTTCCATAACTTGTTGCGTGCAGTCCAATCCGTGTAGACGTACTCTGTTGAGAAGAAACACCGGACTCTGACGATCGAGCCTCAGAGTAATCTCGAAATACTGAAACTAATTCTGGCGGTTCAAGAGTCCATCGGAGCTCCCAAGTCTTTCTGCAGAGTTCTAAGCTTCCAATACGTACGAACTGGCATAATTCTAGTACTATAAACTGAAGTATGCGTTATGGGCTCTTAGCAATATATCTGTAATCTAATTTGGCGGACAAGCACATCGTTATATTCCACCGGTTCCATTACATGTCGATCTTCTCAGAACGTGTTGCATGCAGTCCAATCCACGTACATGTCGTCTGTTGAGAAATACTGGACTCTGATGGAGTCTCACCCTCACAGCAATCTAATTTGGCGGTTCAGGACTCCCTAATTCTCCCAGGAGTTGAGCAGAGTTCTAAGCTTCCAATACTGGCATAGTTCTAGTGCTATAAACAGAAGTAATGCGTTATTGACTCTTGACAGTCCATGTATCTGTAAGATAGATATCTGTCGGTATGGTCTAGTTTTATCCCGTGAGATTACGGTACCAATTTGATTTGCTAAGACGGGAGTAGATGTCCTAACTGGGCGCAATTAAGATACCGGTGCAATCAAGTCTCCGCACCTGAAAAGACGAAAAGACTCCCATGCTATTACATCAGTGTCCAAACACCAAGCCATCCTATAAATTGATCGCCACCCCAAAGGTTCGTCGTACCATAAAACGCAAACGCAAACGCAAAAGCAAACCACCGCATGCAAGAGATGGCGCCATCCAAGTCTGCCGTCGCCTTGTTCTTCGCCATCGTGGTGATACTCGCGGCCACGCTGCAGCCGTCGGTCGCCATCAGGGTCCAAGTGGTCAAGGCCGCGGCCACCGCGGATCAACAAGCATCGGAAAAGACAGCTGCTGCCTCCACCAACGGCGGCGGCGTAACGCAGCCATCAACATGGCCCGGCTTCCCGAGTATCCCTGGCTTACCGCAACTCCCACCGTTGTTCCCTGGCTTTCCGCCGCTGCCGCCGCTACCTAGCTTCCCGCCACTGCCCGGCTGTCCACCCCTGCCGCCAATCCCTGCCTTCCCAATTAAGCCACCTCAATCTGGTTCCCCGAGCTCACCTGGCAGCCCATTGCTCCCTGCTTCCCCGCCCACCTCACCAGCTAGTCCAACCCCATCTATCCCCGGTACCCCGAGCTCGCTAGCTAGCCCACCGCCACATCTGCCCAATTCCCCGGTGATGCCTGCTAGCCCGCCGCCGCCATCGCAACCCACGGAGTGCCTATCGTCGCTGATGGGATTGATGCCATGCATGGACTACCTCACCAACACAAGTGTACTGACGCCACCGACCACATGCTGCGACGGCTTCAAGTCTCTCGTCCACGACGCACCCATCTGCCTCTGCCATGGCATGAACGGCGACATCAACAAGATTATGCCCGCACCCATGGATTTCATGCGCATGATGTCCCTTCCGGGAACCTGCGCCGTCCCGCTGCCACTGCAGACGCTTGCCCAATGCTCCAGTAAGTCATAGCTTTTTCACACATTGCAAGATGTTCCTGTGTTGGCATTATCTTTTTGTGAATTACGTACATGCATGTTCGCAAGAAGATTAAAGTTTGTCAATGGTTTCACAGCGCGACCTGTACCGCCGCTGATGCCTCCTAGCCCTCCAGTTGCTCCATCTCCAAGTAATTATTTCCCGCTGAAGCTTTTTTTGCCTTCACTAATTAAGTTCTCATGCTAGTGTTAATTTATTTTATGTTATGTATTCTCTTTTCCAGAGCCATCACAGTAAAAGCAAGACGATGCGTCGAAGGTCAAGATTATCTGTTTGATCACATTCTCCACATACTCCAGTAGTTACAGTACAAAAGCCTTAGTTAGTATAGTTAGGAATAAGGTATATATATAAACGTACACCTTATTTTAGAATGTCTCATACATACACTGGTACAAGATCTATAAGTACCTAAAATTGTGTATGATTTTTCTTTCCACAGTATATGCGATCATCAATATATATTCGATGCTTCATGAATTTCTGTGTATCTTTATGCATGTGTACTTCATGCGTGCGCCTCCTTGTCGATCGAATTCTCGCTGAATTTGTTCCTGAGATACTCCTCGTCAAGTTCTCGCCAGCAGTATTAATTATTTGTTTTATTCAATCCTAAGAGAACACGATCAAACTGATATTAAACAAAATTCCGCAAGCAGAATTCCAGTCTTAAACGCCAGCATAAGTTACTCTTATAGTCAATACAGGTGATGTATCGATGCAACTTTGAGCATTATAGCAGTGGTACAGGATCTAAAATAAAATAAAACTGTAATCAGAAAAAAGCTCTGAATGTGTGGAATCTGCTCTGCAACGCAACCCTTTGCTTTCATGCTATACCCATATGCTTCATATCTAGCTGTCAGGTGCTTGTGAAAGGTATCGAATCAGCTGATTTGCAAGGTAAACATGCTAACTTTGTGGAGCCTCAAACAGATTGAACTTCTCTCTCCGCATTCAGCGACAAACAAAATATTGCCGCGAGAGAGAGGGAAATAAAACAGCGCACCACATGGCGAGGCAAGCAAATAAATAGCTGCGAGCTATGTGGAAGGCCGCTTGAAGTCTCTCTTCAACAACGCACCCATCTGCCTCTGCCACGGCATGAACGGCGACATCGACAAGCTTATGCCTGCACCCATGGACCATGCGCATGATGTCCCTTCCGACATCTAGCAGCGTCCCGCTGCCACTGCAGACGCTTGCCAAGTGCTCCAGTAAGAGTGATGTACTTCTCTCTATTATATATCTTGCATCATGTGTTTTGTGTTTTCTCTCTAGAAGATTAATTTGTTGATGGATTTGACAGCGCAAGCCGTGCCACCACTGATGCCTGTACCTACTCCTGCATCTGCTCCGTCTTTGGGTAACTAATTATTTCTACAAAATTAAGCTTGTCCGCTAATTTGTGCTATGTTCTGTATGCTAAGTTCTGACCCCATTTCGTTCTTCTCGCTGTGCAGAGTCATCACCTCAGCGGTGCCGGCAAGATCCCCTAAAAAAAGAAGCGGTGCCGCCAAGATCAATCTACATATGGCTGGCTAATTTGTGTGGGAGATATAGGCCTCGTGTATATATATATATATATAGGTTTGGAAGGATTTGATCTAGATGACACTGCCGTTCCTAAGACACAGATGGAGAAGGAGATGGCATTTGGCATTCAAGAAGAGGCTAGAGAGATGGAAGCTAAAGAAAAGAGGCTAAGGGCATTGAAATTAGCAAAATAAAAGCAGATGAAGAAAGCAAGGTCCCGTAAATTTGAGTTGTCAGACCACGGGCGCTTAGATGATGGCCATGATCCTTATGAGGAGGCTATTTTGATGAAGATGCACCAGCTGTAGGCAAAAAGAGGAGAAGACCAAAGATGTTACGTAGCAGAAGATTCGAGTTTGGTGAAGAAAACATGAATGACCCCTCACAGATGTGCAAAGGTCTTTGCTTCACAGATGTTTGCAACGTTGTTGTCAAGGTCTGACCATTTTCACGCATAAAACCTGAGAAATTGATGGGTTCTAATGTTCCAGTGATTTCTGACCATGTTGTCATTGTCCATTCATGCCAAAAACAGGGTCATCTTCATGCAAACAACAATCAATTCTGCCATTCACATATTTTCCTTAATTGTGCTGGCAGAATAGAAACCAAAGAATCAGTTCACAAGCCAATGATACCAAATGGCTTCAAATTTAGTACCATTTCATAGATACATACCACCATTAAAGAATCAGTTCACAAGCCAGTGCCCAACAAACCACAAAATACACCACATCTTGCCAAATAGGGCTTACTTTCATCAAGTTCACAGTTAACGTAACTATTTGGATAAGTAACTAGTGCATGCATCACTTCTGGCCAAAGTACATAGCAATAGCAATCACAACAAAGGCCACCATGACAACACGGCCAAAGATCCTATGGTTCTTGAATTGGCCATATCTTTCTCCATTGCTTCTATCTTCAGATCCTTAGCTTCAACAGCCTCCTCCATTTCTTCAAAACGAAGGCTCAGACTAGCCAACTGACTCCAAAGTCTCCTGGTACTTCCACAGCTTGGAAATCACCCACCCAGCTCTACAACCCCATACTGGATCAATCCACTGTAGCATTCCACAATTCTTATCACCCTAAAATCGATAGCCGCAACCATCAAAAAATGGAGACAAAATGTAAGAAAACACATGAAAATTGCACAAAATCTACCTCATAAGGGCAAGTTAAAAACCTCATGTCGCAAACATCAGGTTGCAACGCGGTCCTCCTGTCAAGAACCTGAACGTGGCGGCAACGGAGCCTAGACTCGTGCTCACGGCCAATGTAAGCTGATTGCAGGGTGTACTACGGGATACCACTAGAAGCGGCCCTAGAAATCTATGGCAGAGGGAAATGGATTCATCTAGTTTCTTTACCATCACTGACGGGAGAGGGAACTCACTATCACCGACAACGGGCTCGATGCTTCATCCTCCATCATGAAGAATGCCGCACCCTTCGGCTTCCTCATCGCAGGTTGCTTCGTGCGCACCATCTTTGCTTCCCTCAAACACAACCAAGCCTCCACTGATGTTTCCATCTCCACCATCCCTGTCATCACCGTTGCAATCCCTAACCCTAACAAGCGCACGCTGAGTGGAATAGGGAGCGGCTCGGGTCGAGCGGGTGTGGCTTAACCCATCGAAGCGGTGCGGGCCAGATCCGTTCGCCACGTCAGCAAGCACCCCACAAATTTAGCCTCCGAGCTGTCGTCCGCCTCAGCCACCACGTAACCTAACTTGTGGGGTTGGGCTGTCAGTTTGGGGAAAAGCAATTAGATGGGGTAAAAGCCAGAATAAGGCACAAGTTTGGGGTAAATAGTGGCAAGATATTTTAAATATGGTAACTGCTGTCATAATTGTACAACTTAGGGATAAAATGTGGAATGATGCAATGTCCATGAGTCTTTCAGTACTCTCGTTCAGGCCCAAGTTGTGCCTCTTGAGTCTCACCTCATCTGTATTCTACTCACATGAGTTGATGAAAAGGACACTAGGAGTGTGTGTATTGAATACCTTAAGAGTCTTATGAGTTTTTCTTGAGACACCAAGCCGAGTCTTCTAAATAGAAACCTCAAGACAGGTGCACGATATATAGAGAGCACACAAGGAGTTGGTGACGAAGTGATTGGTTGCTCATTCACTCACTACTAGGAAATGTAGGTCTCAATGTGAATGTGAAGGTTCCTGCACGGTATAAATTTTTTTATAAATATTAATTTTAAAAATAAAAATTCGAGATCTATATGTTTGTAATCGAAAATTTCGAAAATATAACCCTGTCAGCCAACGGTGGGCAGACAACGCACTTATTAGCCAACTGCTAACAGACAAGGCGTTATCGGCTAACGGTGGACCGATAACGTGCTATTGTTTGCGCACTGAACGATTTGGCGCCGAAAGCACTGACGGGCCCGCTGTTCCCCCGTTATCGGCCAGCGGTGGAACGACATAGCCCTTATCGTCCGACGATTGGACGATAAGGGCCTCCCCCCTCTCCAGCACCCCCTTTTACACGCGCGTGAACTCTGGGTCGTCTTTACGTCGTGTCCAGTCCACTGCAGCGCCTTTTTTGGGCTCTGGTCACTCGTGAATGCATCCAGTGCATCCCTGAGGCGCATCGTTCTCTATTTAATCACCCCTCACCTGTCTCTGCCTCCTACCGATTCATGAAAAATTAACAAATCGATAGAGAGGAGAGGGATTAGGGCTTGGAAGTGAGATCTCGACAGTGGAGCGCGTGTGAGGTAAATAGTTGCGTTATTTGCGTGTGAGGTAAATAGTTGCGTTATTCTTTTGTTTCGTTTCCTGAAAATAGTAACTATGCCGTATTGCAAAATCGTAGGAATGGCTTCATCTGGTGCTGACGAGATGCCGAAGCAGAAGCTGGTTGCCGACGTGCCCGCAGGTGTCGAAGTTCCCCTTTGCTGGTGCCAAGATCCGTGCGGACTGATGAAGTCGCAAGAGTTCTCGTATACGTACGGAAGAAGATTCTTCATGTGTGCTAACTACGACGAAGAGCCACCGAAGTTTGGCATGTCCAGACGGCGTGAAAGGGTAAAACTCACACATACCCGCATTTCTAACACGATGCAATACTATGGTAACAGTCGTTTGCTTGCAGTCTCCACCTATTATATGGGACTACATATAGTGGCTGGACGTTACCCAATCGAAAGAGGCTGAGGAAGAACTCATGTGGAAGGTTGGCTGTGCTCGAGGTCGGTTTCTGGAACGCATGCACGAGGAAGAGGAGGAGGAGAAGAGAAAGCATTGGCAGGAGATGCAACGCAAAGAAAAGGAGGAGGCGAACGTCGAGCTGGGGAGGCACGTGAGGCCGAAAGGGCGAGGAAGCGCGAGATGGCGCGTCGCGCGAAGGAAGAAGGGGAGGAAGCTCACGCTCGTCGTATGAGGAAGGGAAAATATCCGAAAGGCCCTGAGTAGTTATTTCAATGTTGTATTAGGTTGTTCGGCTGTATGCGAATCGTACCGTGTTGTCACGCCATGCGTAGTGTTGACGATGTTTCGAACTCTAGATTTCGAAGAAATAAATAAAGTGTTCTATATAATTCAGTACAACTAAAGATAGTCAAAATACAAAAGGAAATGGTGCGAGTGTATGGCTTAAAAAAAAACTAGTCCTGCTCGTCTCCCTGGTCAGGTCCTCCTGGGCCTCGCTGTGGTGTGGCGGGTGCGGCGGCTCTACGAGTACGAGGATGTGGCCTCTTGCGAGGGCCGGACAGTGTCAAGGGCTGTACCCGCCGTGGCTGACGGTGACCCCTGCCGTAAATCGGCTCAGCCGGCTGACGAGGTGGCGACTGCGTGACCTGCGTGGGTGGTGGCGGTGGAGTCTGAAATCCCGGGAAGTGAGGAACAACCCCTGAAGCGTCCGCTTGGCTCCACATGTCGCCGTAGTTAACAGTATCTGGTGAACCCGCAACGCCATAACAGGAACCGTGTCACCTACAGTAAACGATCATATTTAGTAATATAATCCAAGAAAATAGTAAGACCATATTAGTAATACGGCTTTACCTGTAGTGTAGACCATTACAGACTGCGGATTGTACCAGTACGAGCCACCCGCCTGCGTCGGGAGAGGTGGTGTAGGCTGGGGTGACGACTGTGGCTGGTGATGCTACGACGAGCCTCCCGCTTGCGTCGGGAGAGGTGGTGTAGGCTGGGGTGACGGCTGTGGCTGGTGATGCCACGACGAGCCTCCCGCCTGCGTCAGGAGAGGAGGACATGGCTGGACTTGCGGCTGCGGCTGCCATGACGACGAGGACTGCCGTGGGGGACGGTGTGCATGACGACTAGACCGTCTAGTCTCGACGTCTGAAGCACGCCCACAGGTCAAAATCTCGTAGATCTTTCGTAGCTTGCCGTTGAGACGCTGCCACGCGGATCGATTATCAGATGGACTAATCTCAATCCCCATGTCAAACCGGTTGAGGAGTGCAGCAACCTCCTCCTGAGCCTCCAGCGTCATCTGCGCCTGCAAATGCGAAATGATTATTATTACTTGCTCAGTACTTCTGCAAATGCAAAACAAAGAAAATCGTGACACTTACGGCGTGGTGCCTGACGCCAACAACAGAAGCAGCCGAGTAGTGATCCGACGTGTGGCCCTGCTGCATCTCATCTGAGTCGGCACGCGGTACGTAGTACAACCTCGTGCCGGAGCGGTACCACCGGAGGTACGCATCGTACTCGGCTGGGTTGAAGGGCGTGTCCTCTTGCCAGAGATCTGCGCTTGCCGTCGTCCACCGTTCGACAAACGGCGCAAGGTTTCGTGCCCAAGTTATTGCCGTCTTGCTTCCACCCTGTCGGTTGTACCTACATTTCATGATTATTCATACGAAGTGAGCAAAACAATTACAATACTATTATCAGACCATAAAACCTTATATGCTTTTACCTGTGGATGTGAGGCTGAAGCGTGGGCGGTGCTGGGGGAGGACACAACTGGCGTTTGCCAAATTGCCGCATCACACGGTGCACAGCGGTTACCTCCACAGTGACGTCGAACACTACGGTAGCCTTCGTCATCCAGTAGTCGAGGTCTCTGGTACACAAGGCTGAAATCCCGCCAGGCGCTCGTCGCGTCAACGCGTCTTCACTGTACGGCTCCCAGATCACCTGACTAGGGTGCAACGTATCGAACTGCGACATGAAGGCCGGGTAGCAGTTCCTGACTTGTGCGCTAGCATATCGGGCCTGTCGAGAATGAAAATAATTAATAGAAAGAAAAAATGAAGTACTTCTGATCGAAACCATATTTAGTATAAAACTCACCCGTCTCCGTGTCCAGAGTGTCCCAAAAGTAGGCATGTCGATGAGGTCCCCGTGGTACTCCCTATCGTCGTACGGTACGTCGAACTGCACGTCTGGCCGTCCGATCGGGAACCGCTCGTACGACCAAAGCTGCAACAAAAGTAGGCAACCCAGTACCGCCGACTTCTCCGCACGCCTGCTGCAAGCATTGCACATGGCTCTCAAAGTGGCAGCCAGGACAGCTGAACCCCAACTCCTCTGAACTATGTCCTCGCGGCAACGTGCATCCGCGATCTCTCGCGCTATTCCGATGTAACGAGCGTCCACAGTGTTGACGTGATTGGATGTGAACATCACCTTGTCGAAGAGCCACAAGACATACGCCTCTAGACAACGGTCAACCTGCTGCTCCGTAAGCGCGACACCAGGGTAACCTAGCGCGCCGATCTACATGAAAAATATAACATAAGAAACAAAATAAAATTTTAAACATAAGAAACGAAATAAAATTTTAAAAGTAAGTTCGCAATGCATAACAAAGGCAAGCGGAGTTACCTGAAAACTGCGCAACCACCGCCACATAGGGCCGTTTGCATCTCGGACCAACTCCCCGACCCCATGAGCAACACCTGCGAAACGGGCCACTATGTCCTCGTGCCAACCTACTGGAGGCTCCAACGGTCCAACTGCGGCTCCAGCCAACGGTAGGCCCAGCAAGAACGAGACGTCTTGCAGAGTAGGTGCCATCTCTCCCCAAGGAAAGTGTAGTGTGTGGGTCTCTGGCATCCAACGGTCCACTAAGCAGGTGATCAATGACCGGTCGTAACAAAAACGGCGAGACCGCTCATTGTACTGCTCTATCGGCTCCTCGTCATCGTCATGTTGCGGCATGAGCCTCCACTCTGCCGCAGTAACCTCAACCATCCGTGCCAGCGGTAGGAGACCCGCCCAAGCCAACCTGTGAAACAAGTACAGAACAACAAAATAAGCGTCAAGTTATGTAGTAAAGATTACTTCAAACAATGTACGTAACTACGAGACCCACCTGTCAACCAATTCTGGGTGTATCATCCAATCCTCCTGAGGCGTGCGAGTGATGAGCACGGGGAGGTTTTGGCCCTCCTCCAGTAGCCTCCCGTGGTGTCGTATGTCAACCGTAGGGTCCAGATGACGATACGTCGCCATACCTGTGGTAATAATGGATTCGTAGAAATATAAACGTACCAGAAATGTACAAATATAAACTTACACGAATTTCGAACTTGCAAACTTAAGGATTCTTACACGAATTATGAGTTTACAAACGTAAGGATTCTTACGTGAATTACAAACTTACAGGAATACAGACTTACAGAAATACAAACTTACAGGAATACAAACACAATTTTAATTCAACACATAGGGAATAAATATGTTATTGTACGGAACAAACTAAGTCGAAAGTATATAGCATTTCAACGTTCTCCTGCTGCGCTTCCAGGCACCGATGTGCTAGCGCCACCTGAAGTATCCCCTTGGCCTTGTTTCTGTAAGTCAGGACAGTTTTTCATTCTGTGCCCATACCTTGAGCAATGCATGCACTGTCTAGTTGGACCACCAGCCTCCGATTGGTCCATGTCGTTACGAATACGACGAACCTGCCGTCGACCTCGTGCAACCCGGAGTAGTCTTAAATCTGGGATGTATTCCCTTTGAGCCTCGTCTACCTTGTTGAAGTTGCCAACCGCACGGAATCCACTTATCTCGCCGCTCCAAGTATGGAGCACGGACTGTTTCAGATAGTAAGGTGACACGAACGAGATTGAGTCCATCCCAATTTGGCCACATGCAGCCAGCACATGAGAGCAAGGCAGGTGTAGCAGCTTGTGTTTGTTGCATGTGCACTTGCAAGTGGGTGTGTCTTCCATTCCAATTGTAACCTCATGCGTCTTCGTCTCGTTCGCAGCCCGGAAACCAGATTTATCCCTCAGACGTACCTCGTACCTCCTTTCTAGATTCCCAATGCTGTAGACTGTGTGCCCCAATCCCTTTTGAATCTTATCCTCCATGTACTTCATGACCTTTGCACAGTACGGGGTCGCAGGAAAATTGTTCATATGCAGTGCAGCATTTCTGTACCTCTCTTGAAAGTACCTCACGATGCCATGCATCGCACCCTCGATGATAGCAGTTAGAGGTAAACCCCGCTACCCTCTAAGCACAAAGTTGTACACCGCTGCAAGGTTGGTGGTCATGATGTCATACCTAGCGCCATGAGTGTCATGAAGCAGAGACCACTTCTCAGGCGGCTCTTTCTCTATCCACTGAGAAAAACTCTTTATTTGTTTGGCCTTCCTCCTCGTACCAGGAGGGTCAATTGCAGGAATAGCAGAAAGCTCCCGTGGCTCTTCTTCCGAGCTAAGTACCATATTTTTTTTCTTGCGATCAATGATCTCGCTCTTAGTAAAGTCATCGAGCTTCCGCCACAAAGTTTTATACTTTCTCTCCTGGTTCTGCTTGCACAGCCTTTTAAACAGATTCATCAGGCGCTTGTTCCTAAACTAGCTAAAAAAATTAGCCCCTAGATGGCGCATGCACCAACGGCTTTGCAGGTCCGGCCAAGGGTGATCCTCATCAGCCGTTGGCTCCTGGAGTGTCTTCACTGCTTTCAGTATACCAGGGTGCCTGTCGTGAATAACACATACGTTCTCCCGATTCTTCACTACTCCATGCTTGAGCTGCCTGAAGAACCATAATCAGCTTGAGAAGTTCTCACCCTCCACGAACGCCATCGCCAATGGCAGGATCTGATTGTTGCCGTCCACACCAATCGCCGTCAGTATCTGCCCCTTGTACTTGCCTATCAGAAATGTCCCATCCACGCACAGCACTGGACGACAATGCCTGAAAGCTTCAATACATGCACCGAAAGAGAAGAAAGCTCGGTTCAGCACTTTATAGTCTGGAAAATGCGGGTTCACCGAGTGCTGAATATCAACATGTGTCCCTGGGTTCCGGAGGAGGAGTGTGTAAAGCAGCCGGGGCAGGTTATCGTACGAGTCATAGAAAGTGCCGAAGCGCATCTCCATGGCCTTCTGTTTAGCCCTCCAAGCCTGGCCATATGGGATTTCGTACTTGTACCTGCTCTTTATTGCAACTTGTATGTGCTTTGCTTCCATGTCTTTCTTCTCTACTATCTCGCTGTACATCAGTTCTGCGATCAGAGCGGATGTCAGATTCGGGTGACGCGCTAGGACATTGCTTCTGACGCAAGTGTGCGGCACGACGTTGGTCACGACCCAATTCACTTCATACTTGGGCACATGGGCGTGCACCTTGCTTTCGCAGCCATGAGCAGTACATGTTAAAGTTAAATTATTCGGAGAAGATATGTCGGTCCTGAAAATCCTCTGCATGGACATGGCCCATTGCGTGACTGCATGCTTTAATTCTTTCTTGGTGGCATACATCGAACCAATTTAGATCTGGTTCTTGTTATATTCCCAACAAGAATCATGGCCATCATTCACACTCATGGCACCAAGAAGTTCCTGGTTCCATGCAATTGGAATCGGGGACGCATGAATGTTATCTTCTTCACCGCTATCTTCATCCACATCTTCAGCCATTCCATCTTCATCTTCCTGTTCCATTACCTCCTGCATGCACTCGAAATCCTCTTCTTCATCCGCCTGCCCCGTGGGAACTCTTTCTGCCGGTTGACTGCTCTGCCCAGCTTGCCCAGCTTGCCAACCAGAATGAACAACCTCGTCCACCTGTGGTTCTAGATTGTTCTGCTCCGCTTCGTACCCACCGCCTTCTGACCCGCCACCCTTCATGATGGCTTGCACTAGTGCGACCGGAGGACTTTTTCTAACATTGCAAACCCGCATCCACGATCTCCAGTCTCTAGTACTCTCGATCGACAACAAGTCACATTTAATATCAGTGCAAGACTTGGTAAACACTGCCTGAATGGTCACAACATACAGTGCGGGATCCATGGAGAAGGTATGTGTAAGCCAATGATTGGCTTCCTTGAAGTTCAACCTTTCCGGATCGAAAATAGGTAAATCAACATGGCTGAATTCACTAAGATCAACCCCACTCCGATTTGATCGAACAACTCCAGTACCATAGTACACCGTCATATTTACTATCCAGTACCATAGTACACCGTCATATTTACTAACTCCGACATACCTGCCGTAAGATAAATTGACATCTTCGTCACGTACTCAGTAAAACATGTAGTTCTATTACGTCACGCGACCGCTAAATTTTTTCGTGCTAAATGTAGGTCGAGTACACGCGTACAGCGTGTACAAGGGTGATCCGGAACGCACCAGGGTTATCGACCGATAAATCGGGATAGAACTTTTAGCACAATAGAACGTAACGGTCAACATGAATACGAAATAATTAACCTAACTACATACTAATATTCTACGTCTCTAATAGTAGAACTAATTAGTTTGACCTAATTTAATAACAATTTTCCCCCATCGTCTAATCAATTATAGACCTAACTGAACTACGAGATTTAATTTGCATAATCTATATTTAGATACATAACCTATAATGATATACAACCTAAATAATATAAATAATTCGTACTAAACAACCTAAATAATATTTCCATAATCAATACGTAATCTATATTTGCATAATATAAGTAACCTATACATAATCTATATTTGCATATTTCGTACTAAACAACCTAAATAATATAAGTAATTACAAACTAATACGTACTAAACTAAAAAAACAAACTAATACCTAACTAATAAAATTTAAAAAAATTACCGAAGATGCGGAGCTCGGCCTCCCCGAACTCACCTCCTCTTCTCTCTTTTCTTTCTCCCCTCCTTCTTCCTCTCCTCCTTCCTCCTTCTCCTCCTTCTCCTTCTTCCTCTCCTCCTTCCTCCTTCCTCCTTCCCCTCCTTCTTCCTCTCCTTCTTCCTCCTCCTGCTCCTCCTCCTTCTTCCTCTCCTCCTTCCTCCTTCCCCTCCTCCTTCTTCCTCTCCTTCTTCCTCTCCTCCTTCTTCCTCTCCTCTCTTCTTTCTCTCCTTTCCCTCCTCTCTTCTTTCTCCTGCTGGACTTCTGTGCACGCGCTCGGGTGAGGCACAAACGGGCACACGACGCGACGCAAAGCAGGAAAGGAGAAATCACGGGCGCGCGACATAAAGCGCTGTCGTCCAACCGTGGGACGATAGCCAGTTATCGTTCGACCGTTGAATGACAACGCGCTATTGTCCAGCCGTTGGGCGACAGCTGTCCCATCACGCGTCTTGTCGCCCTGTTCCGCCCGCTTTCGGTGCATTTTCAGTTACAGATCGCACGATAGGGCGTTATCGTCCCACGGTTAAACGATAACACCTGTTTCGTCCAACGGTCAACCGACGTAATGTTAGTTTTGTAATTTCTGATATGAGAGCTATATATCTCGAATTTTTTGTTTTAAAAATAATATTTATAAAAAAATTTCTGTTTATGGCTCCCCCAGGGAAAACTTATACAACACACATATGAGATATAGGGAGGCAGTATATTTTGCGATCTATTACAGTGTTGGACAGAAGACTGACATTTGGAGTTAGGACCTTAAAGTTCCTAGTTCTTTTTTAAGATAAGAAAGATTTTTATTTCATTGATATTGTATTAGGATGATGCCATGTATAAAAGAGTTTTTTTTCAGCTTTTGCATAAACATGCACATAGCCACAAGTTCAAAACAAAAGGTTCAACTAGCCCAACCGAACACCGAGCTTACAAAAGCAAATAAAACGAAAAGTAGATGACAAAGCAAAGCGGCAACTCCTCGGGGTGCACATAGTCAATGGATAAACTCTCTCCCATACTTGGCGAAGAGCTCTCTCAGCGCTATCTCCAAGGAGTGGCACACTGTAAGAACAGGCTCCCGACTCTCCAGCCGCTGCATAGAAGATCATGATCGTAGCCAATCTGTATACCTTTAGATTACCTATAGACGGTTATAGAATTTATGCTTGTCAAAAATCACATCATTTCTACATAACCAAATAGACCAACACAAATCAATTACCCCTACTAAGATAAGGGCACGATAGCCTCTGTCCAACCCACTAAGCCAAGGTCCATACAGAACAACTAAACTAGTGGGGGGGAGGAAGTAATCTTGAAGCCGCCTGTGTGACTTGCCATATGAAATGAGCAACTGGACAGTCGAAAAATAAGTGTTGAATAGTTTCATCTTGGATACAAAACAACATTTTGGATTGCCCGTCCAATTTCCCCTACGTAGATTGTCTTCATGAGAATTACTCCCCAACGTAGGTACCAAATGAAGATCTTTATTTGAGAGGACATTTTAGCTTCTAAATTAGTCGATTTTCTATTAGCACATCCTGATGTACAAGGTGAGAGTACAAAGACTTAACGGAGAATTCTCCACTTTAATGGACGTTCCATGTGAAACCATCTTTGATCTGAGTCAAATGTATGTTACCCACTCATAGTGAGTTCAAATAGGTCTAGCAAATTCTGCCCAACTATATCCTGCCTGAAGGTAATATTTAGCGGCTCAGAACTCATGACTTGTGCCACCGTAGCATTTTTGTTGTGAGCTAGGTTGAATAACCTTGGGTACTGAATAAACAAAGTATTGCTGCCTAGCCATGTGTCTAACCAAAACCGTATTTAGGGTCCATCCTAGAGATGGAAATTCCCATACCAGAATAAAGTAGCTTTTACTTTCATCGGGCTGACCAGAAATGAGAGTCACCCAGTTTGCTCACAATATGTGTCAAAGGCTTGTCTTTTAGATGTTTTCTCCTGAGCAGAGTTTGCCAGACTCCCTCATCATTGAATAATTTGACATAATATGCTTATATTTTTTATATCAAGATCCTTAATGCCCAGGGCACCTTGATCACATGGCCTATAAAGTATACTCCAATTAGTAAGCCTATATTTCCTCTTGTGCTCATCACTTTTCCAAATTGGAAGTAATCAAGCCGATGGAGGACCCCACGTGGTACCTCAAAAAAAGATAATATGAACATGGGTGTGCTACTTAGTGATGAGAATGACCCTAGCTCATCCTCATCAAT